>WEKY01058420.1:184597-278199 GCA_013390045.1 Picathartes gymnocephalus | reverse complement strand
AAAAAAAGACAAAACAAAACAAAGAAGCCTCAACAAACACCGCAGGAGGAACGGCAAACGGTGGGAAAGAGCCAAGGCGAGCAAGGGGCCCAGACGGGCACAACGTGCGGAGAGCACGGGCCCCGCGGGCCGCTCTGCAGCACCCAAGCGCCGGGCCGGGGGCCTCCGCGGGCCGCAGGCACCACCCCGCTCCCCGGGGCCGGCACTGACCTGNCGTCACCGCCGCCGGCCGCGCCTGCGCCGCACCGCCCCCGCCCTCCTCGCGCCTGCCGCGCCGCTCGGCGGAGCGAGCCAATCGCCTGCTCGTACGGCACCACCCCTTCCCGCCTCAAGGGATCAACCAATCAGAAGTGAGAGCCACTCTGCCATCTCGAGCGGGCAGCCAATAGACCGAGGGAAGCAGCAAGAACCCGCGCCTCGATTGGCGGGCTCCCCGTGGCCGGGCGTTGTTGCTAGGCAGGGTCAAGATGGCGGCTCTGGACAGGGTCAAGGTGCTGGTGTTGGGCGACTCCGGTGAGTCCGTGTCCCCCGGCCTTGGGGATCTGCTCCCCGTCTCCCTCCCCGTTACCCGCTGAGGGGCCGGGACCGCCCGCGTTCACTCAGTGCCGCTCCCGGCCTCGCCACCTGTAACCCTGGCCCCGCCTCCCAGGAGTTGTTCTCTCTCTGTGCACTTGCAGGTGTCGGAAAATCGTCGCTCGTTCACCTGTTGTGCCACAACCAGGTGCTGGGAAACCCGTCCTGGACGGTGGGCTGCTCCGTGGATGTGCGAGTAGGTGACGTGCACGGCCTCTTGGTGGCCCTGAGCCTGACGTGTAAGGGAAGGGCCTTGACTTTTTATTTTAATTACTTACCGCCCCAGAAAGAGGTGTACTTTGATCACGTGTTTTGCTGAGGGCTTAATCTTCTGATGCAAATAGCGTCAAATGTGAGCCAAGCACTTGTGTAAACAACTTTTGACTTTCCAAAGTTGTCACAGTCAGACAAGGCAATTGTCACTCGTAGCTCCTCTCCCTGCTGCAGTGGCCACTGCCGTGTTACAAGTCACAGGCTGGCCAGTTCCTTGAGAAACAGGCAAGGCACAGCCAAATTGTCAGCCAAACACAGTGGGGAAAAGCAGTTTGCTTGTTTAGCTTGTGGGAACACAGGAAAGCTCTGGGTGATATTCATGTGCTAGAAAAACAAATTAAAATTTAGGGCCTGACATGCTTCAGTGCTCTTAGACCCGGGTGAGGAAATTATTGTTAAGACCTGGACACCAGGAATGCAGAATTTATAAACCACTAAGACAGGTTGCAGAAAGCAGAGCTGAAGAAGAAGCTAATGAAGACAATTAATGAGTCTCTCCCTCTCTGGGAAAAAGATAATAAAATGGCTGAAAATTTGGGGTAGTTAGCATTAGAAATGAGAAATCAATAACTCATAGAAGATAGAATACAATGAAGAGAACTCCACAACTTCTAAACCAGTGAGCACTAATTCCTTTGTTTGCCAAAATGTATAAATAATTGTACGTTTTGATGGCTGATGTACATTTTTGGTGAAATGCTACTCCCTTACCTCAGTGCTGAAAAAATTAGTGTTGATTTTCTAACCTAACTGGGTTAGTGAGTTGATTTCCTGGGTTTTGGTGACAATTGTGACCATGGGGTTGCTTCTCCTCCTGACTGCTTGCTGCAGGACCTGCGGTGGGAGGAATGAGGATGTTCATCCAGCAGTTCATTGGCCCAGCCTGCAGCTCTCATGGGACATTGATAAATGCTTTTTTCCTTCATCACTCTTTACTGCATTCTCCTTGAAATGCATTGGCCTAGGTTAGGAATGTATTTCCAAAATTTGAGGAGGGGAGCATGGCAGTCCTCTTTGACTGTAGAGCAAAACTACCCAGCAGATCCGAATGCAAAAGTTGTTGATTAATTCAGTTGACATGTCAGAATGTGTGGAGGAAAAAGATGTGGTCAGCCTGATCTGTCACCTGTGTTAATATTCTTGCAGTGCTGCTGTGGGTTTTAACAACTGTAAGAAGTCAAGACCTTAATTTTTCCATTTGCTTTAGCAAAATGCTATGTTCAAACACATCATGAGATGTTGGGTTTGTTAATACTGAGAAGCAAAAAATGCTCCCTGTTTACTCAGTAGGCTCCATCTCACATGAGAGTTGTGGTATCCAGTGGCTGCTGCTTGACTCATTCCACCTCTCTTCCACTTGAGAGGTTTGCAGTAGTGTCAGCACAAGAATTTCCAAGTTTCTGTCCAAGTGCAATAATCCTTCCAGTTGAAAGTGTAAGTGTCATGTGGATTAACTCCTGTGAGTTGGTGCTGTGGTTATGTATGATGTGAATTTTTCATCAGATCCATGACTACAAAGAAGGAACTCCAGAAGAGAAGACCTATTACATTGAGCTGTGGGATGTTGGAGGTTCTGTGGGCAGTGCCAGCAGTGTGAAAAGCACACGAGCAGTATTCTATAATTTGCTGAATGGTAAGTTTGCTTGGTGCAAATACAGTTTTACTACTGTCTCTGTCAGGAGCTGTCTCTTGGTTCTAGGACAGAGTTCCAGGTAGCCTGGCTGAGGCCTGCGTTGTTCTGTTTTCTGACTGATACAGGAAAAAATCATGATACGATTTGTAGGCAGAATTTTATGGATTCAGTTGTGAACAGCAGATATTTCAGGCAAACCTGTGCAGATGAGCTTCATCAGCCTTTCCCTTCAGTCTTGTGCAGCTGGCACAGCAGGGAGGCTTTGTAGGTGCAGTGGTTGCCTTCACCTTTCAGGGCCTGATGTACTGCAGAAATACGATTTTTTTTTTTTTTTTTAATTTTATACGATTTATATTTTTCTTGTCTGTTTTGTTGTGAAACCTACAGCAGAGAAATTATTATTTCAATTTTTATCAACTTTGATAGTTACATCCTATCCTGGCAAATTGAACTGTCTCCCATAAAATTGCCATATGCTGATAACCCTCTTGCCTCTGCTCATTTAGCTTACCAACTTATTTTTAAGAGTTGAATCTTCCAACTTGCTGCAAATATAGAAAGTAGTGTTTTGTGCCTTCTGTTGAGATACTGCCTTAAAGGCCTAGTAGTTCATCTGTGTCTCTAGCAAGAGCAAATAAGAAATTATAAACATAACACTGCAGTATGTCAATTGTTACTTTTTGTCATCCCAGGATAGTCCACTAAAAATAGATGTGTGTCAGACTGCTTCTGAAAATCTGACTCAAGTGTTCTGTTTGATTCTCTTTGTTTGTTCCCACTGATTGGAAGCCCTTTCAATAACATGTTAAACCACACAATAAACATTTTTGGTCTGTCATAATTAACTGATTATTTCTTCTTCCTTTTTCGGGGGGAAAGCTGTGTTAGGTACCTCTTGCTTATACTTTTAACCAGATTTGTGTAAATAAGACTTGACTTGAGTTGTGCCCTCAAAGCAAGCCTCTTTGGTCTATGAAAAAAATGGATTTCTTTCTGATACCAAACCTACCAGGGAGTGTGCCAGGGACTGTGGGTCAGACTTGGAAATACCTTAGAACAGCCCATTAGGAAATGAAATCTTGGACTTGTGCATCTGAATTATAATTGATGACATTAAAGCGGTGTTATTTATCTCCACTGCCCAAAAGATACTAATTAGACAGCTCGCATATGAAGACTGTTGACTTTGGTAGTTAACCTTGGGTCTTATTTCTTTCATTAGATTAATTTCTCCATTAGAGCTTGTCTCACAAATTGCCTCTGTTTGACCTGCTTTAAGAAGAGAAGATGAATGCATTCCTTCTGCCTGACTGCTTGTGCTTTCTGGGCTTGCAGTGGTCTGAGAGCCAGTCAATGTTTGGTTGTGGCTGCAGCTGTGCAGGCTGCCAGGCTGTTGACAAGGTTGTTGACAGTTCGTTTTTGGATTATCCACAGATCATCTGCTTTGCTGACCCTGTACCTGGTGTGGGGACTGTGATAGCTGAGAACAGTGACTGGGCAGCAAGGCTTTGGCTTGCAGACCTCTATGTGGGAGGAACATTTCCTTGAGTAGTCATTGATCCTGCCTGCTCTTTTTGGATGTTGACAGTGTCTTTTTCTGCTGGTGCAGAAAAAACTGTGCAGGTTTTAGGTGAAGCAAATAAGGGAACTGACCAATCAAACACGTAAGGGAGGGAGTGTCTGGAGGTGGAGAGTGTTTCTCACAGGTTGTGCAGCAGTGCCTCTGGATCTGTTGCTGTAGGCCAAGTTATAGTTGTATCAGGTATCCCTACACTGGGGGTGGACATGCAGCAGAGTTGCCTTTTTATACTGTTACAGAGATAAATGCTTTGAAATAGGGCTATAGCTGTGGTATGCTGGGAACTGTCATGGGAGAGTCTGTACACAGTCATGCGGGGTCGTGGAAAATGTTTGTGGAAATGTGGTTTGTTCATACTGTGTGCAGTGGGTGGCACCTCTGGGAGTTAAGGTGAAAGACTAAATTAGTAGGTTTTTTCCACCTGTAGGCTGTGAAGTGTTTTGAGAATGAATCCTGATGCAGATAAGGTGTACCATTCCGTTTTGTCCTTGAATTGATGATAGTTTGAAGTCTGGAGGAAGTGGGAACTTTCCACAAACTGCAGAAAGTGTGAATAAATAGAAGAAATTTGCTAGCAGGGGTTGGTAATTGAGTTAGGAACTGTGGTTATCAGCAGTGGGTGTCTGTTAATAGCACAGCTAGGAAGCTTGACTGTCTCAGAATTTACATTTTGAAGGCTCATGGTAATGAAAAATGCTAGAAACTTAATCTTAAGTACAAGAAATCTTATTAATTCATGCTTCTACCAGCCATTTAGTGGACTATGAAATTTTATCAGTGTTTCCCCTTTGGATATATAGCATTAATTCTTGAAAATGCAGGAAAACAGTAGTTCTCTCTGAACTCTTTTGAAACAAAGAAAAAGCCTTTAGACGTTATGGATGGTGTGACAAAAAATAATTATGTTTACCAGTTAGGTAAAACAGAGAAAGGCTAAATTCTCTGCTGTAGTAATATAGGATTTCAGTATCATGAGAAGTAGACAGAGTCAGTGAATGCCTGTGAGTCTTTTGCAGATTAAACCCTGAGGTGGCTGTTTGTTTCCTGCTTTCATGTGATTTTTCTCTTAGCTCTTACCCAATTCTTGATAAGCAGCTTTAAAAAGTCTGTTGCATCCTGATATTTTCAGCCTTATTTATTCACTGTATCTAAACTGCTTATACATCCCTTACTTCATTCTCAGATATCTGGGAACCTGCAGGTGCCATTTTGGTAAGATAAGGAAGAGAATATGTATCATTAAATGGCATCTTGCTGTCTTGTCTTTCACTCTAGGGATAATTTTAGTGCATGACTTAACCAACAAGAAATCATCCCAGAATTTGTATCGCTGGTCTTTGGAAGCACTCAACAGAGATGTCGCTCCTACAGGAGTTCTCGTGACAAATGGGTGAGTGAAAGACATACATGCAGAGTTCAGACACAGTAATTCCAAGCAGTTGTAGAAGTTTTTGTTCACCTCTAAGGCTAGTGGGACTCCACAGGAAAGTAAATGTGGTTAGACTTGGAAGAGAGAAAGGAAGAAAGAAAGAAAGAAAGAAACGGGGAGTATCAAAGACAGTTGATTGTTCTTTTTGTTTTATACTGCCAGACAGGCCATTCTGACAAGCAGATTCCCAAACTGGGTGGCAGAGACCTTGCTTTAAGGGAAAAGATGTTTACTGCATCCTCTGTTTGTCTGAGGCCTCTGTGAGAGTGGGTCCAGTCCCTGATACCTGAAGATTTCTTTGTACTGAGAGGTGCCATTGTACAGGAAATGTCATGGGATGATATGTCTGGGCCAAGAGGCTTTCCCTCCATGCACCAAGACTGAGGAAGTTCACTTCGTACATTTTTGGTTTGGGTGATGGGGAAATTATTTTAGGAGCATGGCTAAAAGAGCTTAGAAAACTCTGCTTAAGAAGCACGTTCATAATTAGTTCTCCAACACTTTGTCAAGGATTTCCTCCTGAACCTTTGTGCTCCTGTCATCCATCTAGTCAGGGAGGTTTTAACATCGTTACTAAACCTTACACATGAGCAGGAAGGCAATAACGAGGAGTAGCTTTTTGTGGGAAGAATATCAATTGTTTATCTGTATGTTCTGGTACACAGGTGTTACTGTAGAAACATAGGATATGGGAAAGATGATTTGCATTGTATAAACTGCAAAATTCTCCAGTGTTTCCACAGACAGGTTCTTCACAATTGTTTTAATTTTCAAAAGTTTAACTGCTGTCAAGGACAGATGTTCAGCCAGTAGCAATTACTTGCTCAAGTTGTTGCTGTTGGTTGTAAAGTTACTTTCTAGAAAGCTTTGTTTAAGTAAAAATGGCAAATAAGTGTTTATCCTAGCTAAGGGGAATGATTGAAACTTGGATTCCTGTGTAGTGACTTAGATACAGAAGCCCTTCCTTAATTTACAGGTACTGCACATTCTCACTTAGATAAATAGAGCATTAATAAATAAATTACTAGCTTTTGTAAGGCACAGGGGAGGCAATGTTGTACCTGTGCCCAGTTACATGGCCATCGCCTCATTCAGGATTGTATTTATTTCCCTCATCAGTGACTATGACCGTGAACAATTTGGTGATAACCAGATCCCACTGCTGGTAATAGGAACTAAACTGGATCAGATCCCAGAAACTAAGAGGAATGAAGTTTTGACCAGAACAGCTTTCCTGGCTGAGGATTTCAATGCTGAAGAGATAAATTTGGTTAGTATCCTTGTCATCACTGTTGTTTTTCTTTTATATGGGAGCCAGTCCAATTTTTATTAAGTAAAGATGTTGTAACAAAAATTTGGCTTCTGGAGATTTTTTTGGTAGTGCCAGTCATTCACATTTAGGTTGGCTGTGCCCCTTGGTTGATGAAATAGATATCTTTGTTTCACTATAGGGGCATGTAAGGGGTATTAGATAAAGTCACTGAAGCTTATAATACTTGGCTAGGAGTTGAATTTTCTTTTTCCTGTTCATAGCTCTGACATAGACTATCTTTGAATGAAACATGAAGATGACTTTATATAGATATGTGGGTATAAAAATGTACATGTGCTATGTGAATGCTTGTATACACACTCCCAATCTCAGGTGTAGCCTGTACAAATCACTGCCTGACTGTGTAGCTGGTGGTGGGAAGAAGATGTGGAGCATTTAGGGGGTTGCTTGGAATTCTGCAATTGATTCACAGAACAGAAGTTGGTCTTTTCTCTGAAGTAACTGTGGAGCAGAAGTCAGCAGATCCATTGTTTTGCCTCACTGATGGCGTCTGTCAGGGGACATTGATTTCCATGTGTTTGGCTTCCTTGCACTCATTTTCTTGTGCTTGGTTTGTTGCCTTTTGGGTGTTCTAGGATTGCACCAATCCTCGTTACCTGGCTGCAGGTTCATCCAATGCTGTCAAACTAAGCAGGTTTTTTGATAAGGTAAGTCAGTAAATTGATGTTTTCTTATCCCGTGCATCGAATGCTGTCTGGGATTTGAGCGTGAACAACAGTTCAAGCTGCTCCTTTAATGTTCCAGTCTTTGAGTTGATTCAAGCCAGATGTGGGGAGGCCAAAGATTGATCTGCTTTTGGAACCCTGCAGGAGATAGCTGATCTACTTGAAGATGTTGTTCCAGATCTGCATAGAGCAATGAAGAAAAAACCTCAGTGCGCAAAGACACGCTGCTTACGCTTTTGCAGTTGTCTGGCAGGCCAGAGGGGTTGCAGCATTCTGAGGTAGTAATGTGGGGAGACACAAGACTAGGTAGCTCTATTGATCCTAGTTAAAGCAACCTTTAGGAATTAAGAAATTAATTAAGAATATTACTCTTCCTTCCTGAAAAAGAGACCATTAAGGTCCACTGTGCAAATGACAGAAGGAATGATCTGGTTTAAGTATCCCTTGGGCAAAGACAGCATAGTGGGGCTGCTGTGCAGTAGTAGGAACCACTGTCCCTGCAGAGAGGGAATGGAAGTAACTGACTCAGAAGCAGGAGACACGCAAACCATCACCTCCATTAGCCAGGAGGGCTAACTAAATTAAGTGTTTCAAGTTGAGGATAATTCAGCTTGTCTAAGAATGGCTGGAGATGGCAACTGCTGTGTGTGCTAGAGCATTGCACTAAAGCAGTAGGCCTAGAGCAGAGATGTGAGGTCAGACCTTGTCCCAGTTAGCCATGAGTTTGAGCGCTCATGTGTGAAGTGTTGGTTGCAATCTGAGGTTATGCATGTGCTGTGCAAGCTAATATCATTCTCTGTTGTTCCCAGGTCATAGAGAAGAGATACTTCTTAAGAGATGGCAATCAGGTTTGTCGCTTTTCCTCCTCTTTTGTTTGATTTCTCCCTGTGTAATGTGAACTGCTGACACAGTCCTCTTTAAAACACGAGCTTCACGCAACTTAAATGACAATCTGTGCTGGTGATTGAATTCTTGTATCTGTGGGAGCACAGCTGTTATGGCTAGACAGAAAAATGGCTGACTTTTGTCAGCTGAAGTATTTGTCTGTAAAGTGATTGGCAGTGAAATACTTACGTATGCTAACATTGTAGAAGTTGGAAGAACGAGGCAAAATGGACAAATATGATTTCTTTCAGCTCTGTCAGCTTCAGGCTGCTTGGTTGCAGATTTAGGCCATGAATGCTATCCTGAAGGTCAATGAAAAAGCTTTTTTTTGCACAGCTGGACTAGATTCTATGTTTAATACCGTTAGTTTCCGGAGACTCAGTAGAGCCATAAGAAAATTGGCAGTATGATACCAGCTTGTAATTCATTCCTAAAGGACTGAATTAACTGTTTTCAGCCAGTTGGGGAAGTACTAGCAAAATGACTTCTGGTTTGGGCAGGCCACTTCAGCTTTTGTGTCCCCCACCTCCCCATGTGCAGCCTGCCATGCAGGGAGTACTGAAGTTGCATTTACCATATGTAAAGGTGTTGCAAATTACCATGGAAAGCATCTCTGAAATACACTCACACCTATTGCTAGTGGTAGCTGTGCTGAAAGCCCCTTGGGGAGAGTAGAGAAAAAATAGTCACAAATTACAAAATGTTTCCTTTCTTTGAGCACTTTTGTAGTGCCTTTTAGAAATAAATTTGATTTTGCTTCTTTCAGTTCTGCATGATGCCTTTTTTTCTTCCCCTCTCCCCCTCTCCTCCCCATATTCTAGTGAAAGGAAGTTTCCCCTTTATGGGAATAGTATCTTAATGCAGAAACCTGCTTGTGTGTTGGTTGTCTTTGATGCATGATGTAAGGTTTTTATTTTTATTATTTGATCATATTTAGTGTCTAGCCAGGGATTAACTATACATTCCTTATGGCTGTGTGCCAAACATTGCAGCCTGCTGATGACTATCTACTATCCTGACAAGAGATCAAAAGCTTAAAACAAATCTTAAGTAGCAAACAGTCATGTTTAAAGAGACAAAATCCGAATTGGAAATGGAAATTTCAATACAACCTCTTAATGTTACCATTTGGAGTTATCTGCTTAATGTAACTCTTATCAATGTGTTTGTGGGTTTTCTACAATAGGTCCCTACGATCATTCGTGTTTTGAGGTATTTCTGTTACAAACTTCTTCAGGATGAAAAGAATGATAAGTTTCAAATTGTTCATAGCTACAACTTCAATCAGATCTCTGATAAATAAATAATTGTTACTCTTAATTAGTGACTTTGATTAAAAAAATGCTAAAGCAGATAACTTTTTACTTGTGGTGTCCAGGTACTTTTTAGTTACAATGATTGCATTTTTGCCTTTTAAATTCCCAAAGCAGTTTTCATGAGGTGAACCTTTGTACAAAATCTGCCTGATTTTATCCCTAGAGGTGATTGTTTTTCAGAGATTATTAAACCAGTACTTCAGTGAATACCTTGCATATCTGTTTGAGTTTCGGGCCTGAAAACCCTAAGTAATTTTAATCTGTGACATTTTTAGTGGACTTTTATTTTGGGAAAGCTCTTCAGCTCTCTGTTTACCAATGAAGGGTGTAACCTGAGCAATTCGCTGTGAATTGTAGATTATGTTTTCATCCCATACCATCCATACATGCCCAGGTTCTCCTGGCATGATTTGTTGTGCTTGGTTGACTCCCTCCATTTTAGTAGACTTTATTTCCTATGAAAATGTGGAATTTTTTTGGAGAGAGTGTGTCTGCTGGGCCTGCTGTTCCTGCTTGTGTGTGGCAAGTAGGGTAAAAGTTATTCTGGCCTGTAATCAAATAGTTTTATGATGCCAGTAGGACAGATATGCAGTAATAGAAAGCAGCACATCACTTTCTTTTGGGGAATTCACAGACATATTTGATTGAAAATCTGAAATACTGTTAAAGCCAGAGAAGCTTCTGATGGTTTCAAGTCGATTTTCTTTGTAAACATCCATTGTCACTGTGTAAGCCGTGTCTACAGATGCACTGCAAAAGCAGGTGTGCTAGTCCTTTGTATTGTTGCAGCCATTTCTATCCCGATAGTTTTGTTAAAGCTTTCAGCCATTGATAAAACTGTACTTTAAACTGCCAGTGAGGTGCTGCTGCCTGGGTTTGAAGGCAGAAAGCCTCAACAGCGCTTTGATGGGACTTGGTTATACTGTTTTATAGTTTCAAAAATGAATGGAGGAGAAATTCTTGTATGCACTTGAATGTGGGGGGAATACAGGCTTTGAAATCTGTCATGAACTGGGTTAGGATTGAGGCTTTCAATTTCTCATGCCAAAAAAGGCCTTAAGGAGCCCAACAGAAGAAATCAGCTGTAATGAAGTCGTGCAGTTTTTAATTAGTGGTGCTTGTCTAGCAGTCACCTGAAACATTGTGGCTCTGATTCTGGAGATGGCGTGGAAGATGTTGCAGTTGGCTTGGTAACAGTGTGGGCTAGAGGGAGTTCCTGTTGATTATGACATGACAACTTGTCTTCTCTGCCTCTAGATTCCTGGCTTCTCTGAAAGGAAGAGGTTTGGAGGCGGAACGCTGAAGAGCCTTCATTATGATTGAGCACTAAAGAAGTGGAAGATGACTTCTCTGAGTTCCTAATGACATTCCCATTCTGACTGGGTGCTCAAAGACAGTAATGCTTCTGTCAAGCAGACTAAAATGATACCACAGCTGGCTAGCCTGCTGAAGCTTCTGTTGTTGGAAAAGACTTGGAAAAGGTTTCCCAAAAACCTAATCTGAAGCCTAGAGTATTTCTTAGGATTGCAGACCATCTGGATATATGGGAACATCTGGGGAA
The DNA here is from genome assembly GCA_013390045.1 of Picathartes gymnocephalus. Taxonomy (NCBI): domain Eukaryota; kingdom Metazoa; phylum Chordata; class Aves; order Passeriformes; family Picathartidae; genus Picathartes; species Picathartes gymnocephalus. The sequence goes on along the minus strand of WEKY01058420.1, from coordinate 266,952 downwards.
AGTGTGCAATAAGTCGAATGCCTCTCACACTGCTGTGGGAAACTTCATCATACACAGCACGTATATGTGATATCCTTGTCTCCATTTTGGAAAACTTATGGACAGTCCTTGCAATGATTTGCATTCATTTTACCTCTAAAAGAAAGATGACACTGAGTGGGCCTCTCATGTACTGTGAAGTGAGCAAAACATAAGGATGGGTAAGGAGTGGTCTGGAAAATAGTAGAGTGCTATCATTAAATGAATGGAGTGTTGTCTCACCTAGAGCACACTGTTCATCCCTATTCAAAAGGGATAAAAGCAATAGGCAATACATGAAAAAACATTTGAAGCCTTAAAAAGAAAATTATTAGTAGAAACCAACTGGTGTTAGTTCTGCTGCTTAAAATAAAATTGTTTACTTTGGAGAGGGCAAAGTAAATCAGGTTCTCCTGTTTATCTTTTCATAATTGATTGTGGTCTTGTTTTTTATATTAAATTAAAGGCAATTCATTGAAAAATTATGGAAAAAGTATGTTTTTATACAGTGCTTATGTGAAACAAATGTGACATGGTCCTACAGAGCCTGAGGACTTTGTGGATTCAGAACACATGAAATGTAAGAACATCCTCTGAATTAGAATGGATAGAAATTTAAAAGGGATATAAAGCTGGGTAAAAAGTAGGAGCTGAGCATGATGAGGAGAGTTCATGTTTCCTTTACATAGTTAGCACTAAGGATAAAGGAGATTTGACCTGGTCTGATCTCCTGTAAAGTGTTTTGTTTTCCTAAGTAGCCCAAGCTTTGCACAGTTTCTCACCTTGCTAGAATTACGTGGAGTGGTAAAAAAAAAACTGATTTATGGCAGTTTCTTCTTTCCACTCCTTCCTCACAGTCATCTCTAATGGTTAAGCCTCTGGGAAAGGCTAACTAAGAGCTGGAGTTAGATATAAATAGAGATTAATAATAAATGGGGATAGAAGAAAGTAAAATGCTGGTGTGAAATTGACAGGGAGCAGAGTTCTGCAGTCTCTGGATTACCTCTGCCTGCAGCTCTTCTGGCAGCTGCTTGGAAATAAATGGAAAGCTGCCTGCTGCCAGTAATCAGGCACAAAAGTGACAGCTGGGGACACCAGTCAAACTTATTAAAAATAGGGATGCTTTGCTTTTCCTTAGGCCATTTCCAGAAAGGTCTGGAAGCAGTTGTAGACATGAGTGCAGTAAATTTTTAGATGCTTGTGTGAAATAGGTTGTTAGTTTACGCTTAGTTTACAACAAGAAAAAACAAGGTATCAAAATACTCAAGAACCCATGTCTGAGCTGTGCAGCTCATGACAGCACCAATGTCTGTCTCTGATCCTTTGACAATAAAAGCTGAAATTGTTTTCTCAAGGTCAGGTGCAATCTTAGGGTAACCAGAACTGGGCTCCCTCAGGTTCCTGCAGAGCAGAACAAGCAAGCTGTAGTGCTATTTCCTCCTTCACCCTGTGGCATCTTTAGGGTGGCCAAACCCCTGTTTGCAGCTCACCTGTCTGTGTGTTTTAAAATAGGCCTCTAGTCCAGAAAAAGTATCCTGTTTGTTTAGATCTGAGCAGGTAACCACCATTAGCTATATTTTTTGCTTATTAGGAAAAGGTGATGTGTGATGGCGTTGTGCATGTTGATGATGTTACGTTTATTTTTGCAGGAAGTTCCATCTTCTTGTCAGAACCAGGAGTATGTGAGCAGCTGGAGTTAGTTACATTGCCTTTCCACCTTACCTGTTTCAGCTGTCCAAAAATGGTTCACTTGCAAGCTTAGGGATGTGACACCAGACAACTTTGTTGTGTCACACTTGTTTTATGTGTTTTACTTCTCTTTTCTCTGTGCATACACACACACCCCTTCCATGTCCTGTGACCCTTCTGTCTGTCTTGCCTCTGTCTGCCTGTACCTCCATTCTCTGTTCCTCCAGCTCTCTTTCTCACAATTACTATCCCTCTCTCTCACCCCATTTGCCCCATCTGTCTGACCCCTCCATATCACAAGAAGTCACAAAGATTCCTCTTTGTGCTTCCTGTTCTGCTCTCTGGTTTCCCCTTTTTTTCCCAATTTCCTCTCTGTTTCTTTCTGCCGTGCATTGTCTCTCTTGCTGTACCACTGAAACTCTGTTTCTCTGTTTTCCTTCATCTCTGGTTCTGTCTCTGGTTTCTATTACAGGCACACACATTTCACATCAAAACATTGTTACCCAGTCCCTTTAAATTCAAGCTACTCAACGTCTCTGTGTTATTTCCCAGGCAGAAATATGTGCCCAGGTGCTGTGTACCAGAGGTGTCAGTGAAGGTGGCTCATGCAGGTACATGTGAGGTGTGTTGGACCTCCCATGTACACACAGGTGAAACGTAGAGCAAATAAAACATGAGCCTTCCCGGTTCCCAAGGGGCTTGGCAGAGCTCTCTGGCTGATCTATGGCCACTTCAGTGACTGGGGGGATAGTCAGAGTGAATATGGATATGTCCTTAGCATGGAAAATTTAGCAAGGATGTCGCTGGCTTTTTAAGCATCTGAAACCTATCCAGTAATGGGATTTTGGATGCAACCTTAATACAAATTTTCATTATTGATTATATTTGCAGAGGCAGCTGCAATATGCTCCATTTGTCACAAATGAGAGATGAACTGCTGTGTCGTAGCCTGCAGTCAGTATCAGTCAGCTATGGTGAAGTCAGGGTTTGGGTTCTCATTTCTCAGTAGATAACAAGGTGACAGGTTTTACTATTGAAAACCTGCTTCTGCTTTTCAGCAAAGGGAGCTTAATCCTTCTATTTCTTTTGTTAGTCAGCTCCTCTTGTTAGAAGTCATGTTTCTGTCTCGCTTTCCTTATGAGGATGCTGGTAACTTTGATTCCTTTGTAGGGTTGAGCAAGTGTGTGGCTTAGTGCACAAGTTTGCTTCGACAAAAAGCCATTATCATTATTGATGAACCTGTCACTGGCTGGCAAGTTACCAGGAAGTGTGCAGAGGTAAAGCTTTCCTTAGAGTGTGCTTTGCTGCAGCACTCTGTGTTAGGTCCTCAAACACACAGGGATTTTAGGAAAAAATCATCACATAGTTATCAGGTGGAAGCAGGGAAGGAAAATAAAAACAGTTCCAATCTTAAATTTCAAGTATCAATGGCAAAGCTCTCCCTCCCACCTAGTGAGGGCCTGTGACATGTAGTATTATTCTTTGTATTTCTTATCCACTTGTGCTACTGTTTTTGTTTTGACATCTGATCAGTAAATGTGGAAAATACGTTTCTTTATGGTACATGAGGATGCAAAGAAGTTAGGAAGTCTCTGTCACTAACAGTGGCCATGTGAGCAGCATAAGGGATTTCCAGTTGTGCAAGCAAAGCTGCAATGAAGAGCAGTTGTCAGGACCCGACTCTAAACAGATCTTGAAATGAGATGTAGCTCCCCATCACAGTGAGAGTGATGATGCCTGAAACAGTTAATGGAAAAAAAAAGCAGATTATTTGTCAATGTTCTGGGTTTTTCAGAGTAGCATTAGTTGCTTTGGGAAAGGCGTGCTTTAGCACAGCTTTGAGGACAAGTCCCCAGCATACTTGTAGGGAAGGTGGTTTAGATATTCAGAGCTCTCTGTGGCAGCAAAGACACAGTGAAATCCAGCTTTGGCAGTTCAGCTGCTTAGCCAGCCCCTGCTGCAAATACCATTAAGTACAGAAATGTGTTTTCTTTTTCCTGCTTTGGCATTATGTCACCAAGGTACAGCTTGTTGTGCCCCTTGGGCTTATCAGTGCACAGAAATTCTGGTTTCATCCCTACTGAAATTGCACAGGGAAGTTTATTCTTGGCACACCACCACTCAAAAAAGTGTTGAACACAAGACAAGCTCATAAAAAAAACCACATGTTCTTTTTTGACTAGATCAAATGAAGTCTGGACTGCGTGAGCAAACCAAGTTAAAATTCAGTCAAATTTTTGACTAGGAGGAGCATGAAGTGAAATAGTGGGTGATTAAGCCATGCACATCTACGTTCCCTTTGACCTGAAAGTTAATGTTTACGCAGTGGAAATGCACTGCTGGCTTTGGGTTAAAGATTTATTAACGGACAAGGATGCCCAGTAGCTGTGAGGCTACAACTATGGTCAGAGCTTTTATCTTGCTGTCAGATACCATCTGCTCTTCCTGAGGCTTGTTCTGCTGTAGCTTACGTGGGTTTGATGGACTGTCCTACCCTTGCTCAATAAAAGGTCAGATCACAAATTCAGTGGCTGTCCAAAATTAGCACCCTCTTTAGCCAATGCAGCAGAGTGGGGAAGGACAGAACGAAGCAATGTGACTAAATATTCTGCTGACTTCTAAGATTGGTGGTTCTAACTTGAAGGCAGAAGCATCACAGCAACATGAGCAGGTGGCTTCTCCAGCTTCTATTCATGCAGCATCTGCTTTTTGGCAACAAGGAGTGTGTGGTTTCTGCTGCAGACAACTTTTATGATCTTTCCTGAACAAATAAATGATAATAATTAACCTGTCTGGCATCTCCTGCTGAACAGTCCCAGAAAAATGACAAGGACATATTTCACAAGCGCCACTCTACAGGAAAGTACATGTTATTAAAAAGAGCCTTTTTTAACACAATGCTGTTGGCAGTGATTAAAAAAAAAAAAAAGTATAAATATTATTGCTTTATTTTGCTCTATTGTGATGAAAGGTTCAAAAAACCTTAAATCTCCTGGTACTAAGTAGCACACTATCAGATAAAGAAAGACAGCTGCTCCAAAGAGCTCCTGTGCCATTTGTCAGTGTGTAAAGGGTCAACAAGCAAAGAACAGATGCAAGTTGGGGAAGATGGGATCACAGAGACAGGAGTGAATGAGAATATTTATTAATACATACATCACAGATGCATCTTAGCTGATGGAGAGAGGAGAAGCTGGTCCTTTTAGAAACAGGGTGCATCACTGTGAAAAGCAACAGGTTGTTGCAACAGGAGGGGCACAAATGCATCAGAAAGTATCTGCCTCAGTCACCTGTGACATCTTCTGCTCACAGGACAGAAGAGTTTGACTTTTGGGACCGGACAATGCCTTGCTGCAAGGAGCAGTGGTGAGCTGTGATCCAATAATAGTTCACACCATGGCCCCCCTACCTGAATCAGCAGGAAACAAAATGCCTTTTAATGCAGATGCTGTGAGTTCAGATTTTTTTGGTCCCCTTTGTCTACTGGATCAAATACAAGCTGCTTCAACTTCTCTTTGAAAGGAAATCTTTTCCATTCTCCTCCTCATCCTTCATTCACCTCCAGGATGTTGAACATGGAGCTGCTAAATTTTCAAGCAAGCCCCTTGGTACTTCCATGCTACCTCTCTGAAATAGATGAACTCATTGAACACCTCTTCAGATGCCTCTGAGAACAGTTCACAAGTAATAAGCTGCTGGTATGCAGATACCATCCAGTTGTACATACGCCATGTAGCAAATACAGTGGTATTGATGTCTTTTGCTTTTTGACATATTTCTTTTAGGTCTTGTTACATCTTTCAGCTGGAATCTCCTTGGAATAAAGGCCAGGTAAAGACATGCACTGGATAGTGTCATGAATCCAGAAAGGTAGCTGAGAAAACACTGAATGCTTTTAATGCTCATTCTTCCAGGCTTAATTCGTTGTGTTTATGACCCATGTTTATGCAATAACAATTCATTGTGTTTCTGTGTTTCATATTTACATGATAGTGAACACAGTTGCTAAATTGTTTATGAAGTACATCTATACTTCATGTTACATAAGATTTATAGTCAAGATTTATACTGCAGCTAACTAAAGAGGTTGCTTAGGCTAAATCACAGAATCACTGAGCCTGGAAGTGACTTTTGGAGATATCTTGTCCAACTCCCAGCCTGAGCAGGGTCAGCTGGAGCAGGTTTCCCAGGACCGTGTCCAGATGGGTTTTGAGTATCTTCACTAGGGGAAAATGCACAGCCTCTCTGTGCAATCTATTCCAGTGTTTGACCACCACTTAATATTCACATTTATGGGCAAGAAGGGAAGTCCACAGAACTACAGGCCAGTCAGCCTCACCTCCATCCCTGAGAAGGGATGCTTCAAGGCAACTAATCCTGCAAAACATTTTCACACACATGAAGAACATGAAGATGATTTGGAGAGATCAGCATGGATTTATTTATGACTTCCCTCTTAAATGATATGGTCTAGGACAGAAACACAACACGTTAAGAATTTTTTTTCGTATTTCATATAATTTGGAGGTCAATAAATTAAGTGGCATGTCAACAGAATCTTACTTAATAATGTTTTTCATGGAATGGAATGGAATGGTTAGGCAGCCTAATAAGCTTTGAAACATTACATGGCCATCAAGTGAGTGAAGTGGCAACATCTTTTCTGTTTTTAGGAAAAAAGAACAACCAGGGAATATGCCTACACATAATTAAAAAACAATACCTTTATTTTTACCTGTCCCATGAGAAGAAGACAAGAGGATGGAGCCTGTAAAGAGATGGGAGCAAGGTGAAATGTAGGTTCTCAAACGGAAATATAAGCTAAAATGTGATGTTCTCTCTCCTGCTGCATGTCCCAGTAAGAGGGAAACTTGGAAACCCCTGAAACTCTGCAACTGCAGTTTGCTAAACTGTAGTCAAATGTGTAATTCTTCACTGTCAGAAAATAAGTGAGGTGAACTTTTTACTCTTAAATCTTGTCTGGTAGGAAAGGAGTCTCAAGGGTAGGTGACAAGTGCCAGGTACTTTATTTCTTTGGCAATGATGAATCGCTGCTCAGGGTGAGCTAACATATTCACAATCTCTGCCTTGTCCTGGAGAATTCCTCTCTGCTGGAGCGATTTTTTATGACAAAGCTGGAAGGGGTATGGAGAGAGCCTTCCTGACGTGCAGAAACAGAGACCTGAAGAAGACTTATAACTTGGAAGTTACCCAGTCGGTATTCTTCCAGAGCCAAGGAAAACTGTCTCTCCCTCTCTCCCATCAAGAACAACTGTCTTTTCGGACAGTCCATCTTCTCCCTCAGGGCAGCCAGCCTATTTTGCCAGATCCTAAAAGTGGCGGCTCTCAGCAGCTCTAATGTATTAGTCAGAATGGTGTGAGGAGCTACCAGTTTTCAGAGAGGCAAAAGTGATTTAAGACCTGCCCCTCTTGCAGCCCAAGGTCTCAGTGACTGCTGTGGGGGTCACAGGGGCTGGTAACTGCTTTGGGAAGGGAAGGCTTCCAGGATGCTCTAGTAGAGGAAGAGACATTAATTCAGGGTCACATTCAAATTTCAGTGTGTGCCTCCTAGAAATTTCCTCCTGGCAGGGCATATAAGCAGAGCAGGTGATGAAAATGGAAAAAATGCTGCTTTTGCTTTTTTTTTTTTTTTTTGAGGGGTGTTGATAATTCAAAGTGAAAAAAAAGAAATCAAATAAAATCAATTGTGTTTTTTCCCCTGCAACTTCTGGAGTGCAGAGCTACTTTCATTAGTATTCTGTAGCTAAATGCTTGCTGCCACTTCTTCCCTAGCAACAGCTTTCTTGAAGAATATTAATATTTCAGGATTTGTAAGTTCCCCTTACTAGCTCTAATCACAGGAATACAAAATCCACCCCTGCTTTTGGCCCCAAAATGCTGTGTAATGTTGCCACACAGTGTTTCACAAATATCACTACCTTCACCACGATGGGGATGTGATCTCTTCTATCCCCAATGTAATACGACTCAGAAGAATTAATGAACAAATATTTGTTACACATTTAGAGAGTTGTGTATGAAAATTGCTAGAGGTATAATTTACGAAAGAAGCTTATAAAACAGTGGCTTTTCTTGGTTCTAAACACCTTGTTCTTTTCCCCTCCCCATATATGAGGTCTATGACCCCTTTTTTAACATCTAAGGGGGAAGAGGGGCGATGAGGAAACCCAGTCCCTCTCACCCCCTGTTTATTCAGATCGATCCTGGGGTTGGTTCTGCAGGGAAGGGCGTTTGGTTAAACACAGACTGGGCTGAGCAAACAGGTTGAAAATTCCCTTGGACTTTCTCACTCCCAGCACTGTCAGCCTGCCTGCAGCCCAGCTCAGTTGACCAGTGAGCAGGCTTTGCTTGGCAGGCTGCTTTGGGCAGATACCTGCTCGGGGTTTGTGTCTGCTCCAAGAGGAGGATAACCAGGAGGAGGATGGCAGGCCTGCAGGTAAGAGGTTGGGTGCCTGAGACGCACCAGTGCTGGCTGTGGACACCCTTTCTCTGCTCACACTAATTTTTTGAGCTCTGTTTCATTTGATTGTGCCCCTCTTTTGAGTGTCAAGGTGTGTTTTTAAAGCTTTCTCGGGATGAAGTGTTTTGCTGTGTTTCATCTATAAATAAGTATTTCTTTCCCTCTTCACCTCCTTTGGAAATCATTCTTGGTCAGGACCTCTTCATGGTGGGAGTTGTCCTTTCCCCACCCTTGACACGCACCTCTCCTCTCTCCCTGGCTGCCCGGGGGTGTTTCCCCCTCAGCCTATGAAATCTGGCTGGCAACATCTGCCCAGATGTTGCAACCCTGGCCGCCATCTTCCCCAGCAGCCCCAGGGAGCGGCTCCATTCAGGGCTGTTTCCCAGTACCCCTGGGAACAGCAAGGCTGTGGCCATGCCTTCCTCTCCAAGCCGCAGCAGGGCAGCTGCCAGGAGCTTTCCCTGCACCATTTGCCAGAGCACGAGGGAGCTTTGGGAGAAGGGTGTGATAGGGTGGGTTGGTGGCTCAAGTGCAGGAACGTGAGACTTACAACCCTGAATCTCATCAGCACGTCACCACTGTCATGGGGGGCCAGCTGCCCCAGGGCCTCACCCCAGACATGATGGGTCTCAAGGGCTTGTGCAAGATCATCATAGTTCTCCCCAGACTTTTGGGATGTCATTGTTACTAAGCCTAGCCCTGGAGATACAGGTGTGTGCTCCTTCACCACCTTCTGGAATGCTCATTATTTTACACAGTGATTTTACAGGTCTTCTTATTCACCTGTGAGGAGTCCTGTCTCCTCACACAGTAAGATTTCACCATGCCTCCTCCCTGCCTATCCATGACACTTCCCAGCTCTCACTATCCTCTTTCAGCAGCAGGGCAGCCTTGCCCCTGTAAAGTTCCAGATGAGGGTCCAGCTGGTTTGTGTCATGGCTGTGACTGCATCTTCCATGTCCACCTGTGACTCACTCCTAGCAGCCCCTAGCACCTTGTTGGCTGCTGGCTGTGGCTGCAGGCTGAGTGTGGGTCTGCCTGGAGCTGCTCACGGGGACAGGCTGCTCTGCCAGCAGCTCCTCCCCGAGACGTCACGTGTGTCCCTACCCAATCATCATTTCACCTGTTCCACCTTCTCTTGGCATCTGTCCTCCAAAACTGTTGCCTTACCCTTCCTCTCCACTCCCCTGACATCCATCCCTCTCTTCTATTGTTCACAGAGTGTCATGTCCCAACCTAGAGCTGAGCAGGTCCTTTTAGGAAAGGTCTGGCCCTGGACCATCTCCAGCACTTTTGGAATAGAGGGATGTGGAAATGTCAGGGGAGGTGGCAGCTTCTACTGGGGATATTGGCCCTGCACCACCAGGGCAGAGCTCTGGTTTGTGTGCTTTGATTTCAGCTGTGGAGCTCCCCACAGAGGGTGACAGACCTGCTCTGCTCTTTGCCCCAAAAGCTCATGTCAATGTTTCTGCATTTGTGTTAAACACTCCAGTGCTGACTGGACTGAGCTGATAAAAAGTGCCATGCTTCTTGTCGAGAGAGAAATGTTGTTTTCCTGTGGCCTGCAGCAAGAGCTGATAGAGAAATATATTATGCAGTGTTTGAAGAAGGGTCTTAATTATTTTGCAGACTATGTGTTCAGACTTCAAATGCGTTTTTCCCATGCTGGCTGTCTAATCTGGAGAACAAAAGGTTATGGTTTATAGGTCAGAGCACTACACCCATTGTGAGCACTCTGCTTTACATCCCAGTTATTCCAATCAATGAGCTTTGCTGAATTTTTTATGCTGTGCTGGGCTTTTATCTCTCTCATCTTATCGAAAAACTACAAAACAAAAACCAAAGTGGAGTCAGATGAATTCCTAAGGTCCTGTTGGCATAAAAATTTACAGGATCTTGAGCAAAATAACAACAGGAGTTAAAAGCAGGACTGAAAACAAAGAGCCACAGAGACTATTTCGTGTAACAGAGAAACCAGCTGCTCAATTACAATAGTGTCCATCAACCTACTCAACCTGGAAATATCTATAATTTATCTAGGAACTGTAGAGGTCAGACAGAGACCTAGGAGGAGGTGCCCTTGGACTCAAATCATGGTGCCACTTCATGGAAAAAGGTTGGGTTCTATTTTTGCAGATTTTCCAGCCCATGAAGGATGCTCTGGTGCTGGGCAGGCAGAAAGGGGTCATTTCCCTTGGCTTGGGAGCACCTTGTGCAACAGAAACTGAGAAGTGGGAGGTGGGAGGTGGGCTCAGGGGGTTGGAAGGGAGAAAGGCCATGATGTGCCTGGCCCTTTCAGTGCTGCTCCCACCCAGCCTGTGTCAGCAGGGTCCCTGCATGGTGCCCCAGAGCCCTGGAGCATGACTATTCCAAGGCATGCAGGGAGCTGATGTGGCACAGCTTGTTGGGAGCCCAAATGATGTTTGACACCAACCCCTGTGGGCATGTAGAGGAGAGAAGCCTCTCTGGGGTCTGCCACAAGGAAAGAGAAAATTAAACAGTGAATGAGATAAGCCACGTCTAATCTCTAGGCAGAAGTCTTGGAGCCACACTCAGGGTGATAAATCACCAGCAAGGCGTTTCCCCTCCAGCAGCTGCAGTCCTGCCAATGTCTTTTTTTCAGCCCTCGATGCAGTTACCTGAGAATTCTATTGTTTTTTTCTTGGCAAGAAAGAATTTATTTGACAAAACAGTGATGCAGCAGCTTCTGCCGCCAGTCTCGAGGCAGAGGGGCAATGCCACCCTCTGCAGCCCCTGGTGCAGCTGGGGAAGGCAGCAGCTCTGCATCCAGCCCAGTGGGAAGCTGCCCCCTGCATTGCTGCGCTCGGGCAAGGTGCGGCGCAGCACCAGCGCGAGCACAGAGCAGCTGCTGCCACGAGATGCTTTGCTAAGGTGGTTTTCTTTCTTTCCTCTGGCCCAGCAAGCAGAGGCAAAGGGACTTTTGGGCATGTGGATGGGCAAGTCAGATGTGCAGGTCACCAGCTTTTTAGCCTGAAGGGCAGGGGATGGATTTATCACAGCAAAATTTCTGTGCCTCCTTTCCCCCTCATCCCAGCAGTGTGGCACGGGGCTGCCAGGGAGCACATGGTGCTTGCCAGATACACAAACCCTCCAAAGAACCACTGACTGCCCCCTCCCAGCTCTCCATCAGCGTTCAGCAGACCCCGTCGAATCTTGCTGGCTATGCCTCCAGAGAATCAGCTTGTTGCCTCTTCCTCCTCTTCCCCCTTTCCTCCCCTTTTCACCAGGGCTGCCCCGAAGGCAAGTGCTCCGACCACCTTTATGTTACTGGTAAAGGAGGGTGCAGTGTGGAAGTCTCAGTTAATTCTGGAACTGCTGCAGTCCCATCAGATATTGCTGCATTTCCGTTTAAAAGAAGGGAGGGGGAGAAAAAAGGAAGGGGGGGGGGGTTGCTCCAATACAATACATTTGCCAAGGCTGCTTAGGTGACCTACTGCTTTGCATACCAATATCCTGCTTGCAGAACCCAGCGGAGAGCAGCTCCTAGCGTTGTATATTCCTTTGCAAGACGAGGGAAATATCCTCCCTGAACCGATGGAAACCAGGATGTTTTCCGATTCAGGCTGAGCACGGCTTCCAGCCAGCCTGGGCCCCCTGGGAATGGTCTTCTCTTACAGATCGCTGAAAGGAGCCTGTGGAAAACACATGATTTCTCGGGAGGTTTCAGGCTTGCTCTCAGAGTGTCTGCAATTTCTCGGGAGGTTTCAGGCTTGCTCTCAGAGTGTCTGCTACACTGGGATAATTATAAGGGGGCTGCAAATTGCCCGAGGTTGAGCGCCCCTGGGGGCAATAACCCAGGCACTGTAATACTATATATAAACCAAACCGGTATAGAGGCTTTGTCAGCCCACTTTAATCTCAGACCTGTGCCTCCCGGGGGATCATACCGCACTGAGGAAGGTGCCTGTGCCTGCCAGGGCTGCTCAGTGCTGGTCACAGCCAGGGTGTGTGACAGCCAAGCCTTAGGGCTCCTGGGCTTTGCCATGCTGGCAGCGCTGTGTGAAGGCTGATGAGCAGCTCCACTACTCTTGCAGTTGTTAGAGGACAGCATTAATATTTAACTCCCTCCCCAGGCCACGGGGCTGAACCGCTGGTCGCCGCCAAAAAACACCTCTGCGTTCACGCAGAGTTCAACAGAGCCGCTTCGTGGCTTCCTGTAGCATCTGAAGGAACTGTATTTACGCTTCTGACAGTGCAAAGCTAAGGTCTCTGTTATTCCTGATGCCCTTAGGTGTCTCGAGCTTGCTGCGAGGCTTTTCCCAGTGCTGCAAAGCTGGGATCTGCATCCGGTGTGTCCTGTGGCTTTTAGCCGTGCTCAGAACAGGGCAGCTGTAGGCAGGGCAGGTATGGGAGGACATATAGGTCTGTTCCATCCGTGGGTCTCTTGGGAATTCACTGCCCTAGAGACCCAGGCAATCACCCCGTAATGGAATAAATCTTGCTCACTACCATGGTGGACAGTTCATGCCCAACAGGACAATGCTTATTGAGGGCAAATCAGTGCCACAGTTTAGCTTGGCTGTGTTTCCCTTCCTCCCTCATCCCATCTACATCCTGACCTTTTCTTTAAGCATGGGAATTTATCACAGGGCATGTCAACCAAATGATTCCCAGTTTCATTCCCTAAGAATCTGAGGGCCCAGTGAACAAATTTGCAAGGCAGTCTGCAGATTTTGGAACATCCATCATTGAAGAAAAGTCAGATTGAAAGTCAATGGTGCTAGCACAGATCCGTAATGTTGGTACACAGTTCTTCCTATCCATCACCCTGTTGTTCTTGAGTCTGACAGTAAATGTGATATTTGGGTTATTTCTCAAGTCCTTTGATGGAGCAGAATATAGTCAAAATAGACATGCAGTCTTAGGAGAGCAATTCCTGTCTGTGCTTCCCAGCCCACCACACAGTTAGCTAATGAAGGAAATCCAGGAGCTGTGAAAATGTTCTGTGGCAACATGCAAGCAGATCACTTGAGAAAGCCTTAATGCATACAAAGAGCCTAGAAAAAATGCATGGGAAAGCAATGGGTGGGTTGTTTGGAGAGGGTTTGTTGTGTTTTCAAAGCAGTGATGAGCTATGTGCTTTATTTTACAGTACATGTCGGGATTCGGAAATGAACATGTTTCTGAGGATCCACGCTGTCCAGGAGCTTTACCGGAGGGACAGGTATTGAGGTTTTTTTAAGTGCTTTATCAAAATGCACTCTTGAGTGAATATCTAATCCCTGGGCATCTTTTAATCTTAACATGTTTCCTGTCTCTCTGCCATCATGACAATCTCCAGGAACCTTCTTTATGCAAGACTGGAATAATAAGATGCTGGCAGAAGTCAGAACTAAAGATTTCCATTCATACTTTCTATTTTTAAGTTATTTGTGAGCTTCCAAGTTTCACCTTGGGGCTTAAGACTTGCCTAAATTACCTCTGCTCAGCAACAGGGGTTTTTTTTCCTGAAGGAGTCAGCAATACAAGTGGCTTAGCCACACTGAGAAGAAAGCCACCAGCTCTGGATTAAACTAGAGCAGAAGTCTGAAGACTTGCTCATGCAGGAGAGGCAGATTTTCACAGCTTTTGTAGGAATGGGGTTCGATGAAGCTGACTTACAAGTCTTCGGCAGGGGAGCAGCTTCTTTGTAGGGAGGGGACATGAATGCCTGTAGTAATAAACTGACAGATTCATTCTTAAAAGTAACTTCTGAACATGTTTGATGAAAATAAATTATGTGGGGGCATTCTGTTTTAAGGAAAGGAATCGCAACCCATGTGGTGCTACCCTCTTGGTGCCCAGAAGCGAGAATGAAACCCTGAATAATTAAAGATGTCTCACCTCCTTTGTGCTGGTCTCCTTTACACCAGCACACATTCTGAGGCTGCCTGTGGCTTCCCTTAGATCTCCTGTAATCTTTTGGACTTGGATGGCAGCACCTCTCCTATGAAGACAGGCTTAGAGGGTTGGGGTTATTCAGCCTGGAGAAGAGAAGACTCCAAGGAGACTCTATAGCACCTTCCAGTACCTAAATGGGACTACAAGGGATCTGCAGGGGGATTTTTCACAAAGGCATGTAGTGGACAGGACAAGGGAGAATGGTTTTAAACCAAAAGAAGGCAGGTTTAGATTAGATATTAGGAAGAAATTCTTTATTATGAGAGTAGTGCAACACTGGCACAGATTGCCCAGAGAAGTTGTGGATACCCCATCACTGGAAATGTTCTAGGTCACATTGGATGGGGCTTTGAGAAACCTGGTCTAGTGGGAAGTGTCCCTGTCAATGGCAGAGGGTTTGCAACTAGATGATCTTTAGGGTCCCTTCCAATCCAAACGATTCTAGGATTCTATGACTTGGTGCTTAGCCAATCGCATCTCTTGGTGCTCCTCTTCACCATCTGTGCAAACAGGCCAGTAGAATTAAGGTCAAATGGAGACCTTTTCAACTTTTGCTTTTCCTGAATTTTCTGGATTTCCCCAGTTCTGATGTTTTACACATTGTGTGCCAGTGAGGACACTAACACACAACACAGGGACATGTTAAATGCAAATGTCCCCTGGGTCTGCATGGCAGCCCACGGTGTGCTCACAAGAAAGATAAACTGCTGTGCTGATTCAGGCTGGTAGCTTGGCTGGTGCAGTGTCTTGTTACTGAGGCTGGCTAGAAAAACTCTAAGATAGAGGCACCTTAAAACTGGAAGACCAATGGTGGTTGCTGCTGGTCTAAAAAGGTAGTGGGCTGCGGTGGATGTGCTCTTTGAGGATTTCCACAGCAGCACCACTTTCCAGAGCAGACTCCTCCAGCTCCTGTCTGAAGTACTCTCATCTGGACAGAGTGTGGACTCCGTATCAAAAGAGTTAATAGAAAAATCTGAAAACAAGTTAGACAAAAAAATCGTCAGTCCCAGGAGTGGATCCCTTCTCCAATGCAGTATTTATAAGACTGGCATCTGCAGTAGTGCTGGCTAAGATAAAAATTCCAAGGGTTATTGATCCCCCTGCTTCACTTTATAGCCATACTGACAAGATGGAGGTTGAGGGCTGGAAGTTACATGCACTCAGAGAGCTTTAGCTCTCCCTCTGCCCACCTCTCAGGGCAGGGTTTGATACCTTATGGATGGCTGGTCTGCTCAGCAGCAGGATGATAGGATGCTATAGTAGACCTTGCAGGAGGGAGATAGGATAGTAAATGGTGTAGGAGTGCCCCACAGAGTTGTTTCCTGCAGTTCTTGGATGCCTTTGCTTCTTGCTGATCTCAAACAAGTAGATGGTGGCCTACTTAGGTCAAAATGCTTCATTTCTCTTCTCTGAAAAGGAGGAATCTGTCCTCCAGTTATGAACTCATAAGTGTTGATAAAACCTGTGCTAGTTGTACCCACGGCTCTGTAAAGGGGAAAGTGCCCCCTTTGTACTCCAAAGGATGATTCTCACTGTGCAGAAACCCTGCAGGAAAGCAAAGGCTCCTACTTGGGTCACTCATGTGTTTGGGCAGCAAGCAGCACTGTCAGGAGGAAGCAGCACGACACCAAAACACCTGCTCTGGGCACTGGTTTCATAGGCAGAGGGCAGGAGGAGAAGGGGGGATTCAGTGCATTCAGCTGCTGTAAGTCTTTATTAGCCTTCTGGAAAGCCAGCCAGACATGACGCTCTGGGGTAACCCCTCTGAACACTTGGTCTGAGAAAAGTTTGTGCTCAGTACCAGTCTGCTCTTCAGTCTGGGAATTATTTCCTTTTCTGTTTCTCACCCTTTGGAGCACTGCCCCTTGCAGCTTACTCTATTGCTGCCTCAGTGGCTGTACTGACTCCTTAGGGCACTTTTGTGGCATGTGGGAATGGTGTTTGGGGTCTGGCTGGTGCCTCAGAGGAGCAAGAACATGCAAGTACTGGAGCTGAAGCACAGCCTCAGGAGAGCACAGCACCCTACAGCGTCACAGTGCTGGGTGCCCAGGTCAGTGCCCTGCTGGAGGCTTCAGAGCCAAGTTCCATGCCACTGCCTCTCACGTCTCATTTTCCTTCTCCTCCCATCCAGAACAACCCTCAAGTCTGCCCGTACGGCCTGTACGCGGAACAGCTCTCGGGCTCTGCCTTCACCTGCCCCCGGCCCACCAACAAGCGAAGGTACCTTCACCCCTGGCAGCGGGTGGGGGATGTGGCACTTGGGGCGAGCACTGGGGAGTGGTGCAGAGGCTGCCTCGGTGCCACCAGTGCTTTCTGCAAGCCTAGAAGGGTAAAAAACCTCTACTGTGCACTGGGGGAGGGACAAGGACAGAAGATCACGGGAGAGGGAAAGAAAAGGCTTTAGTGGGGCAAGTGGGTTATGAAAAGCTGAGAAATGAGTGATTAGGGTAGGAAAGAAAGTGGTTTTCTGAGCAAAGTGAGGAAGGAGGGGATGGTCAGAGGGACCTCATGGTCCTCAGTGGGTTGTGTGTGCTGCGTGAAACAACCTCAGGGTTTCGGCCGTGATCACCCCTGCCACTGGCACTGGCAAGAACCTGATGGACAGCGTCAAAACCAAGCCTCTGAGAAGGTCTCTTTCCTCCTAAGGAATGTTTCTGCACACTAGTTAAGGCCAGTGAGCTGCTGTTCCCATTTTGGGGCTGCCCAGGGCCTCAGAAAAGTGCCAGGAGCCCAGCATGCTCTTTAACACCTCAGCAGTGCTGGGAACAGCTTGTTCCAGCCAGCAGCAAGCTTCCCAGAGCTCTGTCCCAGTCATCATGCTCCAGCCATAACCAGATTGCAGAAGATGGGTTTCTCTTTTTGCTTCTCCCTGTGTGGCTCTTCTGTCCCTTTTGCTGCTTGTTCAAATGAAAGGCAAATGCATCATCTGAGATGCCTCTGCTCTCCAGGCTGGTGCCAGCTCTCAGTGTGCGTGGGAAAGGGATGAATCATTGTTTGCTGCACGAAGTTGTCCTTGATGGAATTTTTCCAGCTCTCAAGGGAGAGCTCCCTCCTCCCTCCTCCCACTTGTCCAAACTGCAACCACCACAGTTAACACATCAAAAGCATTGGATGCCCTGCCTAGCTCAGGCTTTCCTGATCACTCTGCTCTCTCACCTGATAGAAAGCCCAGCTTAGGGCTTGGCTGCACCATGCAGGACGTGTGGATGCCAGAGTGGCAGTGGTGGCAGAGCCCACAGCCACAACAGGCAGCAGGGAAGGAGAGCAACAGTCCCAGGCAGTCATGGAGACATAGGGGACGTCCTACAGCAGCAGGAAGCATCCCATAAAGCTCTGGGCTTTGCTGCATGGGCATGGCCAGCCAAGCATAGGATGCTAATTTTTCCCATCCATCCAAATTCAGATACAGGCTCTATCCAGAGAGCTCCTCTGCTCTTTCCATAGGACGCCGCTCGTCTCTGTCTTGTCTGAGCTGCTTTATAGCTGTGTTTAAACAAGCTTCTTTTTCCAGCTGTGAGATTGCTGTATTTCAACCACAGAAAAAGCTGCATCTTTATTTTTTATATGCATATATGTGAATGTAGACGTAAGTAATTACACGTAAATGCACATACAGACATTTACCTATATAAAGCAGGACATGTTTGTATTTAAAGCCTATAAAAAAGTCATCTCCCTGGAAACCTCTGGCTGCGAGCTGTTGTTTGATATTTGATTTTAATATTAATATTATTAATTTGATATTTAATAAACCTTTTCTTACAGTTGCCACACACGTAAATGTTATTCTAGGAGCTCAATCAGCTAGCAGCTACCCAGAGGTTTTAACCTCTTCCCCAGGCTAATCCAGGTGTTTTCCTTCTTTGTAGCTGGCTATATCGAATCCTACCTTCAGTCTGCCACAAACCCTTCAAACCCCTCGAGGAGGGCCACTTGACACATGACTGGGATGAAATTGAACCTGACCCCAACCAGGTAACCATGCTGGAAGGAGCCCTGGTCCTACCAGGAGGACAGTCAAATGTCAAACTAATCAGAAGTGCAAAGGCAGAGTTGCAGGAGGTCTGAGGGGAGTCATGCGTTCCTGGGGGTCTGACAAATTCAGAAGCAGGGTCTTGTCTGCCACCTGTTCATTGTTCCTCATCATGCCACCCAAGGAAGGACAGCCCTTGATGCTTGTTGCTTCCCACCTTGACAGATCCTTGTGCTGCTTCCCAGCACGGCTACAGTGCCACAGGGTTAGATCTGTACTACTTGGCATCCCCCCTGGGGGCTCCTCTTGGCCACCTTTTAATCTGCTCTCTCTTCTCCTTCAGCGTCCCTCATCAAAATCTCATCATACCCCAGCCCAGCCAGCAGAGCAGCTGCATGTCTCTGCCATCCATCCTCTCCTTCCCTGCACTTTTGGAGAGGCTACTGGCTGCCAGCCCATTTCTCTGCAGCCCTCGTGGGAAATCTCACTTCATTCTCGAGAGTCACACAGAGAGATGGCATTTGTCTTCCTCTGTTTTGGCCCTGCCATTGTCTTTAATCATGATTTCTTCCCTGCCAGACCCAGAACATTTGGTTTTGCTAATCTGCAACCATTCTCTTTTCAACATCATCTCATGGTCATTGGTTTTCACTTCTCTCAGGTTTTGCCCTCTGATGCTTCATGATTAGCTAATTTCCAGCCTCCCGGCAGCCTCACCATTTGTCTAAATAATTTCCCAGATCTGCTGGAATATGTTTCCCAGCCACTGACAAAGGAGCAGTGACAGGCTCATATTTACATGCCTTTGATGCTCCTTCCGAGATGTAGCTCCAATGACTTCGGTTATCACCTCATCCATCCTTGATGCCCTTTTGCACCTACATCTACCTTTATGATTATTTATGATTACAGTAATTCCAAAATGCCCAGCTCTCAAGCATTTGAAGCCATTTACATGTAGTACCTTTTTTGTTTAAGGAAGCAGCGAAGTTCCTGCCCACTCCCTCTCTTGCCACTTTTAATGGTAACCACCCAACCCAGAGGAGCTATTTGGCTCCAGTAAGTGGGAGCCACCTTCCTGCTTTCCTTCTCATCCCCTCTGAAGCAGAGCCAGAAACAAGGTTCAGTTTGTTGGACAAGACCTACTCTTTGCTGAGACGCTTTGTGTTTCACCCAGGTAACTAAGGAGCTTCCCCAATCCTCATCCATCTAAAAAGATGGCCACATGGAGGCACCTCATGCAAAGCCCATGAAAGTCAATGGGAAAAAATACACTTTAAAACTACCCAAGGACAATGGCAGAATTATAAAAGACAAAGATGACAAAACTGAAAAGGAGTCAAATGTGATGAAAAAATACGGGGTGGCATCTGAGCAAGAAACGCTGAAAGAGAAGAAAGCCCTCCAGACTGGAACAGAGATGACAAAGGGAAGCTATGATTGAGAGGCAGGGAGAAAACAAATACCAATAACAAATGTCACAGTAAAAAAAACCAAAACCCAAAAAAATCCAACCAACCAACCAACCAAACAAACAAACAAAACCACCCAAAAAAACAAAAAAACCCAGACAAACAAAAACTGTGGAACTTCTTGTTAGAGGATGCAGGTGGATTCAAATCGAATAAATACTTTGGACTCCCCTGGCACCTTCTGCCCAAGGACCTTGATAGGCTGTGCAAGAAGTAATTAGTGCTGCTCATGGCTCCTACTCATGCAGGCAGAGCTATTTCTGCTTTGGATGTGGCGAAAACGAGGTGGAGCAAACAAGAATGTCATGTTTGGGTCACAGAGGGACTGAGTCATTCAGCATGGAGCACAGGACCGTGACAATTTGGCTGTGGAGAGCTGGCTCATCTGAATTTCTTTGCTCTCAAAAGTATTGTTAGTAATAGAGACAGATTTTAAATAGGATGTTTTTGACCTTGGCACTACACAGGCCTGCCAATTACTTTACAAAATTATGATTAAAATTTTTTAAAGTCTCCCAAATAAAAAATAAAAGCAACAACAACAACAACAAAACCCAACCAAACCACTTGTAATCCAGATTATCAAGGCGATGAAGAAAGAGAGAGCTACCTCAGCTAGCAGAAGCAGGGAAGCAGGGGGAGGACAGGGGTCTACTTTCTATTGAACTACCATCATTTGTGTTCTGATCACTGGCATCTCTTTCTTGCTTTTCTTTGCTGCAATCTAGCTGCGATGGAAACCTTTTGAGATTCCAAAAGCTCCTCAGAATAAGATGGACTTCGTGAGCGTAAGTTGGGGAACCAGGGCATCTGGGCATCCTTCATCTCTGTTCCCCATTGGGGGTGGCAGGACACACAAGATGCTCAGAATTGGTCTAATATTGGCAGTTTTGAAACCACTGGGCTTGCAGAGCATCTGTGGGAGAGGAGAGCATTGCAGATTTCAAGCAACTAACAGCGGGCTTGATTTTCTTCACTGACTTTCAAAGAACTCTTAAAGAAAAAAAAAAGCCCCAACCCTCAGTTTTCCCTAGACCCTTGGCTGGAAAACACCAGCTTACATGGATTTTAAGAAACCCTTAGTATATGAAAGAGAATCCAACACATTCAACAAAAAGCCACACAGAGAAAGGCTGGTAGCAGTGTGGGAAGTGAGAGAGGAGGTGAGACCCAGCAAGGGGGTGGAGTGAGGGGAGGAAAGAGGGCTGCCACTGCTCCCCTGCCTGCTTCTCACTCCAGGTGCTCTGGGTTTGCCTGCAGGGACTGCACACCTTGTGTGGCGCCGGTGAGCCCAGAGGACGCAATGGCATCGCCGTCCATATTTTTGTCTGCAACACCTCCATGATTGACAGGTCAGTGCCTGCTGTGCTGGTGGCTCAGGCTGCTGCAGGCGGTCTGTCTGCCACCAACTTGAGTGCAGCTCCCATCATCCCTGTATATCCTGTGTTCCTGTGTGCAAGGGCAAACATGTTCTCCATGTCCCCAGCAGGTGTTTGTGAAGCAGGTTGTGCTCTGTGGTCAAGCATCGGAGGAGTGGGTGGGGAACCACTATGAGAAAGAGGGAGGTGGACATGGGGATACAGCAAAAGGAGATATGTTGGATTTAGGTCCTCTTGTCTCAAGGACTGGAGCTGCTCCTCAGAATTCAACACACATGCAGCAGGCATTGCTGCTCCCTGCAGCGGCTCAGGGGGGAAATCAGCCCCACTGCCCAGTTTACAGTAACTGATGTTCCCATGGGTACAAAGGCAGGGACCTGGCAGAGGTCAGAGAACATCCTGCTTCTAGGCTGGGCCGTTTACTTAAGAGTTAGACTTGATGATCCATATGGGTCCCTTCTAACTCAGAATATTTTGTGAATTTGTGAAACTCTGCCATGTCAGTCCCTCAGCTCAAAACTCCACGGCTCTGGCTGTGGTGTGCACAAATGCATGGGGCTTATAGCACCTTAACCTTACTGTTTCCTTTTTCTTTAGATGCCTTTATAATTCGGATGGTGACTTCCTGATTGGTGAGCTGATACTTTGGCTTCTTTTTTCCTCCAGCTGGTTCTACCTGGGGCACCACCTGCCTGTCTCTTTGTTCTTCCAGAGCCTGGGGCTCTACAGCCAAGTTTTGGAGGAGAGGGTTGGCTTCACCCTCATGGCATGCAGATTTGGTGGTCTGGCACCAGCTGGGCTGTTGGGCGAGTTGCACTGCTCCTTTGCCAGACCTCAGCTCTTTGAGCAGTGACCCAGCTTCCTTGGCATGGTGCTCAGGGATCATTTCCCAGTGCTCCCCAGACTGGTATTAGACACGCCACAGGCAGAGGTTTTCTGGAAGTCGTAAACCTCAGGATTTCTGAACAGCTTACAGCTAGATGCCTTTGTTGCTTTAGCCCAAGATTATATGACATGCCAGCTTAGCTCCCATGCTGTGCCAGCCTCAGGCAACCAGACTGCCACAGTGAGTGTGGAGGTTGACACATAAAGTCCACACATTCTGAAAAATATTCTGAGTGGTATCAGAAATCAGATATTTGCTTGTATCTTTCTTGAGTAAGGAACAGGAATGCCTTCGGGACACCAACAGGAACATTTGTCCCATCAAATAGCTATTAAATTGTTCTCACTCACCTCCCTCACTACTGTGAAGTAAAAGTGCCAGGGCAGGTTTTGTAAATCTGCTAGTTTTTCAAGTCAAACTGTAAGCTCTCCTGTGCCAGGACAGTCATGGAAAACAATGCAGATGTTAGCAGACTATTGCTCCTACCCTCAGGAAGCAGTTATTCCCAGACATCTCACACCACCACAGTCATGACAAAGATGGGTACATGCACCCTTTCATATGCAGATTGCAAATATATCAAATCCTATTTATTTGGACTCTGATGCAAACCTGACATCAAGGGCCCACGAAGTTTTGGCTCATACAAGTACCTTCTGTGATGTGGGGATGATGGGGCTGGTCAGGAAGCTTCACTCCAGTGCAGGTATCTGCTGCAAGAGTCTTCATGGGAGCCCAGATTCCCCGTGTAGCTGTGTCAGAAAGGACCCATTGCTCTTCCTTGGAGCCTGGGTGTTCTGACAGGGACAGAGAAGGTGGCAATCATCACACTACTTCAGCTCCTCTGCCTGCATTTTGTTTCCACAGTGCCCCAGCAAGGAAAACTGCTCATCACAACTGAGTTTGGGAAGATGCTAGTGGAGCCCAATGAAATCTGTGTCATCCAGGTAAGGGCTGAATGCACTCTGCCTGTGGCTCAGAGCCAGATGTTGGAGCAAGCCACCTCCTGCACTCAGCTGCTCGTGGTTTGTCAGCAAAGTCCTAGGAGGATCCTAGTATCTTTCTTTATTTTCCAGCAAGGAATGCGTTTCAGTGTGGAGGTGTTCGGAGAGACCAGAGGCTACATCCTGGAGGTGTATGGGGTACACTTTGAGCTGCCTGACCTGGGACCCATTGGTAATGATCTCCTGTTAGACCTCCAGTGAATTTCGTAGGGACAGGCATGAATTGCAAGCCCAAATCCATCACATCCTCCCATGCACATGCTCCTTCACAAAGATGCTTTCCATTCCAGCACTCTTATTCCCCAGAAGAGCAAGCATCTGCCCAAAAAGATGTGACAGATCAGTTTTCCGGAGATTCCCCTGGCACCAAAGGGATAATTTATCTCCCACCCTCTTTTCTACTGTTTTCTGTTCTGGTTGGTATGTCCCCATCTGCTGGCTCTGAACCTGTTCCTAGAAAAAGAAATCCAAAAGGCCATCACTACTGATGCCTCATACTTGCAGATATGGCATAAACTGGAGTGATAGGAGAGAGCTTTCCTGGTAAAAGGAAGGGCAGATTTCAGAGGCAACAGATATCCCTGAAGGTTCATTTTAGATTTAATCAAGCAGTTTTTTCCCCCCTACCTCTGTTAACAGAGGAACCTTGGACCTCTAGAGTGCTTTAGTGTCAAAAACTGCTTCCTCTGGAGAATTAGAAACCAATAAAATGAGCAGCACAGGACTTGGATCAGCAACACATTCACAGCATGTGGTGCTGCCAGGGCGAATCTGCTTTCACTGAGTGCAGGTCTAGCTCTCACAAATCCCAGATTCTCTGTGCCAGATGCCTCCTGCTCTGTGCAGAGTCACAGATCGTGAAGGCACAGCCTCTTGCTGCCATGACAAAGATATTGCAAGGGGACACAGCATCTGAGGGCCTGCTGCCCACATTGTGATTTCCCAGTCAGCTTTCTGGCAGTGCTCAGCTCAGGCTATGTCACCTTCCTTATCCCTTGGGTACTTGTCTCCAAATTTATCTTACTGAGAAAAACACCTCCTGGTTACTGCTACTAAGATTGTCTCAGGAAAGGGAAGTGAAACTCCTCTTGTAGCAGCTAAAATAACTACAAAACTAGTGCCAATAGTTCTCCACTTTCAGACTGGTGTTTTGGGGTTGGTTGTTTTTTGTTTTAGGTTGGATTGGGGTTTTTTCCCCTCACTAGATACTTTTAGCTCTCAGCATGATCTAAAAGATTGGCCATGCTTCAAGCAGATTAACTGGTATTATCAATCAGTAACAAGCTTGGTGTGGCACATCTGCATTCAGGGGCATTTGCATCTCATGGCTGTGGTGAAACTTCAGGAGGTGGAAATTTTAAGAGCTCCTCTTCCCACCACCTACCTGCCTTCCCCTCAGAGACCAAGATCCTTTGTATTTCTTACTTTATTTTAACTTCACTTTCCACTTGAAAAAAAGTGACAGCTGGGGAAAAGCAGTGACTGTTGAACCTTAGCGGCGGGTAGTAATGTCTGCATTTTTATCCAAGAAATTCAAAACCACTTTGTAACAATAATACTAACAAGGATAAGAATGCTCCAGCACCCATATGGTGCTCTGCACTTTTTGAAAATGCACTCTCCACATTAAGCAGCCCCTCAGTATGCCTAGAGTCTGTAGGTATCACTATTCTATTACTCTCTTTGTTAGCATTCAGACATGTATTTGGCCCCCTCATGACATGCCTTGTAACTTCTGCATGGCTAAGCATTCAGTCAGCGGGATGCCCAGGAACAGAGAGCAATTCATCCTCCATTTTTCCCTTAATTCCTGGCTGTTACATGCCTTTAATTGAAGATGACATACTAATCTGGTTCAGAAGGCAACTAGTGGAGACCTGTCTTAGTCACAAGGGGAGCATGGACTTGAACGCTAGGACGAATTACGATTACCTACTCATAGGAGCACGAGAAGTACCTGACCATTTCAGGTTTCATGGTGGGCCAAGTAGCAGTTGGGTCATGCGTAACACAGAAGGGCACTCACAGAACCAGGAAATTGCACCAGCCTCTCACTTCACTAGCAGGTTGCCCAAAGAGCTTTGTTACCTCTCCTTCTTTTCCAGGAGCCAATGGCCTGGCCAACCCACGTGACTTCTTGGTGCCCGTGGCGTGGTACGAGGACCGCCAAGTGCCAGCGGGCTACACAGTGATCAGCAAGTACCAGGGCAAGCTGTTTGCAGCCCAGCAGGTGAGGATGCCCTGGGAGAACAGGTAACACGGAAGTGCAGTGCCTGCCACTGCATGGTGTGGGATATGCAGCTCAGTAGCATGGATGTAGTCTCAGGAAGTCCTGCTGAGTTATGTGGAGCAGAACTGAACCCTTGTCTTCTTGGGTCATTCATATTCCCAGCTGAGGATCCTCAGTCTGGGGAAAAAGTGTTTGTGAAGACTTGGTTGTCCAAAAACTCAACAATGGTCTTTGCCTCCATATATTTATAGTGACAAAGCAGAAATGAAGAGCTGGTGCTACTGCGAAAATCCAGAGATTTCTTACCAGAGAGCTGGTGTTGCAGCTGGCCTTGTCCAAGCACTGCCTGAGCACACAAAAGCTTTTAGAGACCAAACCCCAGAGGGAAGGCTGAGGCTCGCCAAGCAGAAATGCTGAGGAAAACCTCATCCTCACAACACTGGGGCTGTGCTTAAAGAGCTGCCAGTGTATCTCTAACCACTAGTAAACCCACTTTTCATTTGGGACAGAGCAGCATCCTGCACATGTGCAGCATGTTGGAAGGCTATATGTGGTAATCCTGTGTCTCTTTGCTTTGCTAGGATTACTCCCCTTTCAATGTTGTAGCTTGGCATGGGAACTACACGCCGTACAAATACCATCTGGAAAAATTCATGGTCATTAATGCTGTTGCTTTTGACCACGCGGTAAGTTCTGGAACTGGGCAAGGCAAAGCAAAACTTTGTGGCTACTGTACCATCCAAACCCACCCTAAGCTCCAGGGCTCTGTGCCTCTTAAAAAAGTATGTTGTGCTCTAAGAAAAAGTGTGAAATCTCTTGTGCTGCTTTCCCTGGGTCCAAACCAAGATTTCATAGGGGAAGACATCCTCCTTTGTGGTACTAAGACATAACTGGAGGTTGATCAGCTTCTTAAACAGCTATGTGCAGCTTAGCAAAGAATTTCTGTGCCCTGGAGGAGGGATGAATACTGATGCGAACATACATTGTGCAACTCAGCAAAAACACTGTTGCTTCAAATTCTTGCCTTGATTTATTTCTTGCTATTGGACAGACTCCTTCCTCTGGTTCCTCTGAGTCCAGCACTGAAATTCATTTTGAAGAGCTGGCAGCTTTCATTGTAATAATTTCTAGATCTTATGGAAAATAACTAAAGCCAAAACTAATGTGAGCAACTCACCTAAAAAGGAAAACAGTCCAGTGGGAGAGGTGCCCACAGCAATGCAAGTGGGTGTGCAAGGAGACTGGAGCGTTTCTAGTGAAAAAACCAACATAAAGTATTGTTTAAAACTCCATAAAAATCTGCCAGGAGAAGGATGGGTTTGGGATCAAAGCCCAGAAAATCGTTTTACCGGACTAGAGACTTCAACAAGCCACAATTTCTCTGAAATTTCTTCTCTGTTTGTAAACTAACAGGGCCATGAGGCTAAATGCCTCTAGCAGGGTGTTCCTATCCTCTGTAATTGGCTAAGGAAAAGGTGTGGTTTTGTGGTAGGAGTGTTGGAGACTGGTCCTGAAATTGCAGTACCTCATCTTGCAGTGTTGTCCACCCTTCCCATCTTTGCTGCCATCTACAAGGGCCAGGATGGGGAAGGATCATCAAAGCTGCTCAAAGGAAGAACCCATCCATTCCTGTTTCTTGTCCCCTATGCACAGCATGGAATTGTGATGCTGAGTGCTGTTCCCCAGGGTTCCAAATCTCATCCACAGTATCAGCTGCAGGTGATGAAACTGTTTAGGCAAGGGAGAGGCAGTATCAGTCAGGTTTACCACCTGGGTGACCTGAGCAGACAGCTCTGAGTCCTGTCCTGTTTCATGCTTTTTTGCTTCACTTTTTTCCAGGATCCTTCCATCTTCACTGTCCTGACAGCTAAGACAACCCGTGCTGGAGTGGCACTCGCTGACTTTGTCATATTCCCCCCACGATGGGGGGTAGCTAACAACACCTTCCGTCCACCTTACTACCACCGTACGTCTGTGCTTTCTTGGTTGTGCTTGAGCCCAGGACTGCAGAAAAGAAACAACTCTCAATTTATTTGAGAGCATGTACAGGGAAGCAGCAGCCTCGTTTGTTGTCCTTGGCTCAGTTAGTCAGCTTCTTGGAGTCGGTCAGTCCTCCCTGGGAAATGGACAAATCCAAAGATGTTCCTGTTTTAAGCATCTCATGAAAACTTGGAGGTGATGGGCTCATTGCATCTGCATAGATGGATATGTCTGTACTGGAGGGGCTCCCACAGAGCCTGGGTGCATATTGAACTTGGCATTGTACAAATGAGTCAGATATTGTCCTGTTACCAAGCCATGAATCACTTAATATCTCATTAGAGTACATAGATAACAGGAGAAAGGGAAATATCATATTACAAGTGGTGAGAAGCGCAGAGGGGTGTCAAGCTGGCACTTGCATGGTGAGATCAGAGTTATAGCAAAGGAGGGAATTGGCTCTCCTGAGCCCTTCTTCACCTCCTGCATAGTGATGGAGAAGGTACTGCTCGCATTTAAGAAGACAGTGATGAGGAACTGAGCTCCTTCTCAGGCAGGGAATTGGTTAATGTTTTTTGGATTTGCTTGCCATCCCCCCCCAAAAAAGCTGTTTTCTTTTTGGCAGTTTTTTGGCTTCATCTTGGCAGAGCATGGCAACATGTTGCACTGAATGGATGCTAGAAATCCAGTTCCCAACATGGGACTGCCCTTCCAGGGAGAGGATGAGACACTCTGCTCCGTGAGTTTGAGGGAGAAAGCTTGGCCATCCTGCACCCCTTATGTCAACAGCTAAGAGGCCTCATCTCAGAAGCTATTAGGTGACCACACCGTGGTCATTTTGAAGTGCTTAGAGGCTTTCTGCGCACTTACTAGCCACAGTTTGACAGCCAGTTCCTTCTGCTACTTAGATTATTTCCAAGCATCTTGGAGGCCAGCAGAATTAGTGGCACTTGCAAACATAGCAGGCAGCTGTGCAGCCGTCTGAGTAAATCCCACAGGCAAAGTCCTGCCCTGGCATTCTGCTTTCATTTGCAATAATGAGGGTGACATGAAAACACATCTCCTGACTAGCTGGGATAGCGCCAAGACACTTTTTCTAGACTATAAGAGGGGAGACACACTGCTGGTTAATCATGATGAAGTTCCTGCTTATCAGCAGAGCTGTGCTAATTTTACACAGATGCATTGTGAGCCATAGCAAATGTGAAGATGTTCAACCTTGCTTCGTCTGTGCTAAAAGGCAGAAAGAACTCTCCTTCTCTTGTCCGTGTTGTGATGATCTAAGAGTACCAATGAGGACAAGCTGTGCCTGCCACAGGTACTCACTTGACTGCAGCACCTCAGCCATAAGCTTGAGCACTAAATTCATGATGAGCAGGTTGGTTGTCTGCTCTACCCCAGCCACGGAGAGGAAGAACTTGAGTGAATAAGGCAGACATTGTGATAGCCCACTATCAAGACACTGCACACATTAATTCCCTCTGAAATTAGTGACGTGATGAGAATCTTGTTGCATTAAGAGAGGTATAGCAGGACTGAACAACTCTGGGGTAGAAGTACCATATTGAATTCAACAAGTTCAGTTCTGCTGAACTTCTTTCTCTCCAGGTATTTCACAAGAGGCCTATTTTGCTTGCCAGAAATCCTTTGTTGCCTTCTCCCCTCAGATACAGTGGAAAGCCTGTGTTCAGAGAATTTTGACACACTCAAGAATTATGGGTTTCATATTTTGTTAACTTTGCCCTAAGTATAGCAATGGTGTTTCAAAAATATTCCTCTTAAGACACCACAACAATTTCACAGACAAAGGGGGCTGTGCGGCTTGTAAATACTGTCTTCTCCTGGCCACATTTACATCCTTAGAGGCTGTGAATTTCTCC
The DNA here is from genome assembly GCA_013390045.1 of Picathartes gymnocephalus. Lineage (NCBI taxonomy): Eukaryota > Metazoa > Chordata > Aves > Passeriformes > Picathartidae > Picathartes > Picathartes gymnocephalus. The sequence goes on along the minus strand of WEKY01058420.1, from coordinate 238,059 downwards.
TAAGTACTTTTGAAGTTAGATTGAAAATGTCTGATGCAGTTTTTATACCATGGTCATATATTAATTCTGTCTGAGAGAGTGCTTATGTGATTCTCATGATGGTGAGTCCTTACTACCTACTGGCCACTAAGAGATTTTAACTTCACAATATGCTGCTTGTAGACAACACTCTTTAACTAACAGCAAAGGGAGGCACACCTAAGTTGTTTGTGTTCAGATACAAAAGCGAAAAAGTAACTGGACTCTGCTCATCTCTTAAGTTCCAGGCTGGTTTCCTACTCACCTGCCCAGTCTTCCTAAGAAATATTAAAATTCCTGTTGCAGACGAATTGGCTATCCAGCTCTCAGGGTCTGTACTGCAGCAAATGTGCCAAGTGCAGTACATGAGCAGGTTCAATTGAAAAGCTTGTAACTATCCAGTCTTACATGAGACACTGACAACTTGGGATGAAAATTAATGCATGTTTGCATTCATATATAGGCCAACCCTGCTTTGAGCTAAATTAGCTTTGCTGTTAAACATTTCAGACCCTGGATTGTACTTAACAAAGATTGAACTAGTGGTTAATAAGGGCTATATATAAAATAGCTATGGAAGAATGTCCTGGTTTTGCAAAAACTAAGCATGTCCTGGTTTTGCAAAGCCTAACTGCTGAGCAGAAAGTTGCCATATTGTTTAGTCACATCAGGGGTAAGAAAGCTGAAAGCTTGGATAGCAGCTGTTAAAGTACTTTCCTTACAGGGAGTATAACTCAGTAAGTACTGAATGATTAGATATAACCATCCTTGCCTAAGTTAGTGGTATGTTACTCTAGTGGTTTCTGAGGGTCTACTGAAAGTATTCTTCCTCAGGGAAGGACAGAATTTGGCTCCATGTCTTTAGGCATACAGTGACTGTAGAGAAATAGGCAGATAATGCATGAATTAAAAGCATAAGGTAATGAAGTGCCTGACTGCACTAGAGGTGGTAGAAGAGTATCAAAATAATTTCCTGCTTATAACCTGGGACAGCAGAGCAAGCTCTCTCATAAGGCTGTTAATCAGGTATTTTGTGTCTGTAACACAAGGGATGATGACACAGAACTTCTTTTCCAATGCTTCACAATCCCTAATGCAAGTCTGTAAAATCAGGTTACACCATGCAGTCCATATGTAGGTCTATTACTAACCCAGCTCGAGATAGTAGGAAAAGCACAAGTCTACCAACATCATTTAGGGATTGATGGAACCACTGTCATTAGGGTGATTTCCAATGAACATCCTTCATTAGGGAACTCTGTTTCTGAATCCAGGTAATAAAATCCTGTACAACTTTACAAGCATTGCCTGTAGGATCGGTGATGTCTCCTAGCATGATACCCTGTCTAGAAACTTCCACTCCACCCTCTATTTGGCCCAGCTTAGCTCATGGGTTTCAAGGAGCTCACAGCCTGTCTATGATCCTTCCCAATCACTCTTTTTTGCAACCTTTTCTCTTTGCTTGCTGCAGGGAACTGTATGAGCGAGTTCATGGGGCTCATCAAAGGCCACTATGAAGCGAAGGAGGAAGGTTTCCAGCCAGGAGGCGGCAGCTTGCACAGCATGATGACCCCTCATGGGCCAGATGCTGACTGCTTTGAGAAGGCGAGCAAAGCCAAGCTGGAGCCAGAGCGGGTTGCAGACGGGACCATGGTAAGGAGCCAAGGGAGCTCATAAGAGCTGGAATACAGCATGGCATAATGTCCACTTTTAAACTAAAGCCTAATACTGTAGCTTCTTGCTGGCAAGTTGGAAAAGTACTTGGACCCAACTGCTGCAGCAGCTCCTTCACCAATGAGCACTGTTCAACTCCCAGGAGATCCCCTGGAGACATCCGATGCCAGGCAGCTTTGATCATCTGCCCACATGAACTGCTGCCTGAGCAGGAAGCTGGGAATTTCATTTTTGTCTTAGCCTGTGGGCAAAGAAACAAATGCCCTGACTGTCCTCCTGTCTCTACCCCCTAATATCTAATGATGATAATCAAGAGACCTTAAACTAGAGCTTTTGGAACAACCTGGCTTTCCTGGGCATGCAGGGAGTCCAAAGTCACTCCTGAGGCCTGACTAATACCAGCATTGCCAGATCTGAAGACCATTCTCCCTGAGCTGGTCAGGCTGAAGACAGAAGTACTGGAAGTACTGGACCATGTATACAAATCCTGTTTGTGGTAGAGCAGACACCTTGCCTGGATTTAAATTTTCCCTCTTTTACCCTAACCTACCTTTCCTCTTCCCAACAGGCCTTCATGTTTGAATCATCCCTGAGTCTTGCCGTCACCAAATGGGGCCTCCAAACCTCCAACCGCCTAGATAAAAACTACTACAAGTGCTGGGAACCTCTGAAAAGCCATTTCAACCCTAAATGCAAGTAAAGAGAAGTGCTTGCTGCATGTAACCTGAGCGAAGGCAGGGAAATCCAGGATACCTACGTGTGAAGGCACAGTCAACTCGGGCAGTGCAGAATGCTCTAGCAAAGAATGACACTTCCACCAGCCACCAAGCTATGAAAATGATCATCCCTAAGTAATGTGGGAAATGCAGTAAAACCCATCATTATTCTTAACTTACAAGTATCCAATTAAAGCTTTCCTGGTGACATGTTGAAGCTGAAGTACTTGCGTCACTCTCAGCACATGTAGCTGGTGTGAAAGCTGTACCTTGCATGGACACGAGGTGACAGCTTGTTCCTTTTCACAGGGCCTCCTGAAAATATAACCCGGTGTGTCTTTCCCAGGGAGAAGCTAGGGACTAACAAAGCATTGTATGCTGTCTGTATGAGAAGAGTTTTATAAACAGAGCTGAAGGCTCTACCAGGCCCAATCCCACTATCAGAGCAAGCCACTTCAACCTGTTCATCCATGGAGGGTTGCTAAGGAAAGACTTGGCTGTCAGAAAAGTAGACCACATGTGAAAAAGGCTGAAGAATCCAAAGCACTTTACTGCTAAGTGAGGGAAAGTTTCTATTCCATGCTCTGGCCATCCTGCAATACTGACTTGTTTGTCAGCACCTGACAAATCCTCTCCCTAGTTCTGTGCTTATCTGCAGAATAGCAAATGCAAAAGGGCTTTTTTAGCCAGTCCAAGCATTTGTTCCTGGGAAGGTACCTGGAAAAAAGCTCAACTGCAGACATCATGAGGGACCTCAACATTGATTGGAGTATGCAAGCCTCACACCCAGCTGGTGAATTCCACAGGGTGGAGGCAGCAAGCAAAGCCCCAGATAGAGTGGGAACCAGGAGCACAACCCAGGAACCCCATACTTGGAGCCTGTACTTTAGCATGTACCCACGTGGCAGTTTCTAAACTTGGTGCCACCAGACCGATGTTTCTTACTTCCCAAGAGAAGCAATTTTCCAAAAGAGAAGGAAATGTAGACCTGTGACACACAGTTATCAGTCAGTTACATCCATCATCAGTTTTGGATCTGCACCAAGTCCTTGGGGAAAAAAAAAAAAGCATCAGCTTTGAGCAAAGTATTATAAAATCTACACGGAGATGTTTATTCTAAAATAGCCAAATCAGAAAAGGGTGCTTGGGAGAATCAATTTGCCAGAGAAGCTGATTTAATCAGACTGATCCAGGGATAAATGTTTCACAGGCAGAGGGGAAGAGCTTGTTTTCTGTTTGGAACCTAAATTATCATCCAGTGACTTGCAGGCTTGAATTTCTCTTGTACAGACACATCACCAAAGCATATATGGGTGGTAACACACCAGTCAAGGGTAAAATTCCACAAGGCACATTTCCTTTCCTACCTTCACCCTAGATATCTGAAGGGAAACTTCTCTTTCCTTCCTCCCTGCACCCAGCACCATTGCCACAACCTCCAACCCCACCTCCAGCAGCACAGCACGCTCCTTCCTAGCAAGAAAACAGCTTGGAGAGTTCTGGAAATAACAAGAGAGAAAAATAGGGCAGCCTTTCCCCAAGCACCACACTCAAATCTGCAGGGATGTAGCATCAGAGACTCAGGGCTAGAAAGGAGAGGGCTGTGGCAGGTGTCACGAGCATCAATCCAAGGCTGACCTAAAACACCAGAGGCGCTGGTCCCATCCCGGAGCATTTGCTCATTTGCCTGAAACAAATACAGCTGCAAGGGAGAATTTACATGTGTGGCAACTCAAGATCCAATTAGCTGAGGAAATGGGTCCTGGGAGATCAAATTAGTTTGTGGCAGCAAGAATAGCTAATTTAGCATGCTCAGACAAGCAATTATTTCTTTCCCTAAATACCACTCTCTCCATGCACTGATGCCTCTCTGCACTGATCCACAGCCCTATCTTGTAACATCATTTGTGACAGTCTTTTAGGAGCTATTCTGCAGAGAATAATCTGTGCTTGCTTTAGTTAAACCAGCAGAACAAGCTGCAGAAACTGGTGCAAAAGGGTTTCTGGGAGAACATACGGGATTGCAAAACCAGGGCACTGACTAGTTCAGCTTCTGTACACAGCATTAATGCCAAGCTCCACACAACCTGAATGTTTCATGGCCCATAGGGAGAGCTGCAACAGGAAACACTTAAAAAAATTTTAAAAAAACCAAATAACAACAACAAAAAAAAAACACCACCACAAAAAAAAAACCCAAAAACCACCCAGTGAGGGTGATTTTATTGTGAGGATGACTGAGCACAGGCACAGGTTGCCTAGGGAGGTTATGGAGTCTTCATCTCTGGAGATATCCAAAACCCACCTGTACATACGTGGTCCTGAACAACTGACTTTAGACAGCCCTACTTGAGCAGAGGATAGGACCAAGGTGACCTCCAGAGGTCCCTTCCAACTTCAGCTACTTTGTGATTATGTGGAAAAGCTCATCAACTCACTCTGCTGGAGAGTGACTGCAAATGGCTCATATTTACATCTTCATCGTGCAGGAAAAGAATGCAGTAGACCTGCTTTGCTGACTTCACACTGGCTGCTTTCCCAGCAGGCAGAGGGAAGTTTTCAACTTTTGTATGAGACTGAGCTTCTGGCATGAACTTCAATGCCTGGGAACAAACCACTCCCATAGTCTCTGAAGAATGAGGGTTGTTTGGATCACGATGGCACCTACAGGCCATGTAAAAATTCAACTATGCATCAAAAATCTTTTCCTTGCACTCACACCTTAGTACATTGGCAGTAACAATTCCACAGTCCTCTATACCAGTTGACCTGGGCAGAAAAGACTTGTATTCTTATGAGAATAAACAGAAAAGGCATCTTTGCAGGCATAAGATTCAGTTATGTTTGGTGGTGGATTTTTTTTGTCTTTGAACACAGCCCCCTTACAGGAATGAAATGGAATTCTCCTATACTACAGGATAATCAGTGTCAAAGTAAAAATCCTTATCTTAAACTTCTTGTCTGTCACTCACAGGAGCCACAGAGTAAGTGGAAATTCTAATTACATAGAGCATGACAATATTCAGCTCACTATTTCCAAATCTGTTAATTTTATCCAGCAGTTTATTACAATAAGCAAACACATGGTTTAGGCTTGTAGCTCATTACGGAAAAGAAAAATTAACTTACCGAGAGCAGTCAGGCAGACTCCTAAGTTCTTAAATATGTATCATAGAATTTGCCTATTATCCAGTTAGGGCAAAGCACACTGCCAAACTGACACCCACAGCCAAAGTGATACCAAGAAAAAATATCTAGAAGGCGAGCAGTAGTTCCTTTAGGAAACTGCTTTGGTCTTGCTTAGCATTTTAGTCTGCTAGTAATTTTAAACTTCAGCCATCTTGGACAGCAGCAACTTCCATGGTTTAAAAGGATCCTCTGTATGTACTCCAAAAAAGTACAATGGCTGGGTTCCAGACACCCTCTCTGTATCCATCTAGTTTAAAGATCCTATATTTCTGCACTTCCCGTGATTTTTAAAGATGCAAGACAACCAACAAGCAATTAAGATTTATTCTTATGACAGAGAAATGTCATCATGTAATGCATCTTATTTTATTTATATCCCATGAACATCACTGCAATTCCAGGAACTTAGAAGAATACACTGATTGGTCGCTTGTATTTACCTTCCTGGATACGCTTCTCGTTACGATCCTGTGGAAGAAAGAAAACATTTATCATTATCCTGCTAGAGAAGGACTTTCAATCAGGCTGGGATAACAGAACAGCAGTTCAGGTATTTCAGCACAGACTACATGAAGGTAGCACCATATAGGATTTTAAGAGTCTTTTCCACCCCAAATGATTCTGTGAGCACAAACTGTTTAAAAGTAAAAGATAACAAGGCACTTAGCTTCACCTATTAAAGACCTGCTCAGACTGGCCTCACATCTAGACAGTCTCACAGGCCAGCAGAGACCAATTCCTGTAAGGCATTTTTCACTAAACTAGTCATGTCTCAGATTATTTGTACCTTAGTTTCTACCTCCTCCTTCTGGCTGAATAATCCAGCTTAGAGATGCAATTATGGAGAAACTTATTAATAACTTGCCAAAAATGCCTGTGCTCACTTTCTACCCATTTGTACCTCACTCTGCAGTCATGTACCTTTCCGCCAGGTACCATTACAGTGCACAGGCACTGCAGATAATGCCCAGATTCCTTCTGCTGGATAAAACCAGATTTGCTTAAAACTTGGCAATTTATCTCTTGCTTTCCCACACACACAGCAAACACTCCTCAGAGAAAAGACTAGGACTATTGTGCCTTATGTACTACCAGGAATACAAGAAAAATCCCCAAACATTGCTAAAGGGACTGGAATAAAGGAATGTGAATTTTCCTGGACACTAATTAAAAACTTCAGCATCGCAAAATACTGCAGAGGTACTGAAGTCTCAAGAACATTTATATCAACATGCTCAGTATGTTTCCTAACACGTGAATTTTCGATTTACCCTAGCAGACAACATTCCCTACAAATATTCTACTAATTTATGTTAGTGCTTTGTGGTTTATGACTTGATCTAAAATGCTACTTCTGTGCAAAAGAGGGAAATAAAAGTGTTTTATAACAGCCACAAATTCTCTACTAGAAACAGCTACTGGCTGCCTGTTAGCATTTTTTATGTATGTATATAGCTGAGTTTTTTCATAATGATCTACCATTGCTCAGATTCTGACACTCATAGTTTAGGAGTTAGAATGGACGGAAGATAAACCTTCCAAAATATTAAAACGTCCAGATGAGATCAGACACTGCAATTAGCATAATTACTCCTCATTTGCTTCATGAAATTAGAGAAATGGTCAAGCAATTGCAGAGATATTGCTAGGTCTGTCATCCATAAGCTTCCTGTGTATTTTAAGTTAAAAAAGCATAGTTAATACATGTTGACTGCTGAAAATAAGAGTAACTTATGATTAATTTTCACTGTCAGTGCTACAGAGAGCTTTGTGACTGCAAAATAGCCTGATCAGGCCAACTATGACTGGCCATACCCAAGGGCACAATAAAGGGTTCTCCGCAAAATAGGACTCTGCAACCAGTAACAGGCTTTGAGACAGCAGGCTCGCTATCAGCCTTCCTCCCCTCGTTACTTTAATGGTATTAATCATTCTTAGGCGCATGAAGATCCCACAAATTGAGACTCCAAACAAACCTACATTTCACAAGCTGGTGTTTGCGATGTTCGCTGATGTTCAGCGTTGTCGGTCCACTTACCCTGTCAGATTTTAAGACAAAGATCCAGAAGAGGAGGGGGCCTAAACCATAAGCAACTCCTAGAAAGGACGTCTTTGGTGTCGGGCGGAAAGTAGGGTAGACGTTCTGCGACTTCGCATAGGCCCAGCGGATCAAGGCAGGATTTTCCTGGGGTGCAAAGAGAAGGGCGGTGAGGCCCGTGGGGCTCTGCAGTGGCCCCTCCATCCGGGGATTGAGGCCAAGGCACACCGGGAAAGGCACCAAGGTCACGGGGAGGGCGGGCAGAGTCCCGCCGGCACGGCCCCGGTCCCAAGCACGGCCCCGGCCGCAGGGCCCCGCTCCGGGACAAGCCCCGGGCTTCCCCCGCCGCCCCCTCGTCCCTCTCCGTCCCCACTCACGATGACGGCGGGCGGGCTGGGGTTGTTGAGCTGCAGCTGGTAGTGCCGCTTGAGCCGAGAGCGGATCGCCAGGCGCTCGATCTCGGCGCGGCGCTTCTCCGGCGATGAGTCGTAGGTGTCGAGGCTGAGCTCGGCGGGCAGCGAGGCGTAGCTGCTCGCCCCGTACAGCTTGGCCGCCGACGGAGGCGGCCCCGACGCCATCTTGGAGAGCCGGCCCTGCCGCCGGCGCGGGGTGGTGCCGGCCCCGCCCCCGCCGCGCCCCCTGCGGGGGCAGCGACCTCACCTCACAGCACCGGAGGCACGGCGTGGTTTGGGCTGAAGGGATCGTAAAGTTCATCCTTTTCCAACCCCGCTGCCATGGGCAGGGACGCCTTCCACTAGACCAGGTGTATCAGAGCCCCATCCAGCCTGGCCTTGAATATCTCCGAGGGATAGGGCATCCACAGCTTCTCTGGGGAGCCTGTACCGGTGCCTCACCACAGTCAGGGTAAAGGATTTTTTTGGTAATATCTAACCTAAACCTACTCTTTCGATTTGAACCCATTCCCCCTCCTCCTGTCACTACATGCTCTTGTAAATAACCTTTCCCCATCTTTTCTGTGAGTTCCTTTCAGGTACTGGAAGGCCACAATTAGGTCACCTTAAAGCCTTCTCTTTTCCAGGCTGAACAAACCCAATTCTCTCAGCCTTTCCTCGTACGAGAGGTGTTCCATCCCTCTGATGATGTTGTTGGCCTCCTCTGGACTCACTCCAACAGGTCCATGTCCTTTCTGTCCTGGGGCCCCCAGAGCTGCATGCAGTGTTCCAGGTGGGGTCTCACAGAGCAGAGGGGCAGAATCACCTCCCTTGCCGTGCTTTGGATGCAGCCCAGGACACGTTTGGCTTTCTGGGCTGTGAGTGCCCGTGGCCAGAGCATGTCCAGCTTCTCATCCACCAGCACCCCCAAGTCCTTCTGGTCAGAGCTGCTCTCGATCTGTTCATCCCCCAGCCTGTGTCGGTACCGGGGTTGCCCCAACCCAGGTGCAGCACCTTGCACTTTGTCTTGTTAAATCATGAGATTCCCATGTGCCCACTTCCCCAGCCTGTCTTGCCCATACCCGGCCTCACCTGCTGTGGCTCAGGGGAAGGTTTTGGTCTCACAATAACAACAGTCAAGCAGGTCGATTTTTCCTGTCCTCTGCAATTAAAATGGCCTTCAGAATGAGCCACAGGTCAGGAGTGTTAACCTGTTTGAGTCTGCTGGGACAAGGGGGTGCTATTGCTCTGCGGGTGTTTACTGCCCTTTTGAACAGTATTTCTATGCTTTAGAAAGTGTAATTAATGTATGTCAAACTGCTCAAAGTTAGTTTATTACAATTACAGGATCACAGAATCAGAGAATATTCCGTGTTGGAAGTAACCTACAAGGATCAAGTCCAACTTAGCCCCAACAGAAGCGTCCACAAGAGTCACACCATGTGCCTGAGACACTTCTTGAACTCTGTCAGGCTTGGTGCTGTGACTACTTCCCTGGGGAGCCTGTTCCAGTGCCCAACCACCCTCTGGGTGAAGAATATTTTCCTAATATCCAACCTAAACCTCCCCTGACTCAACTTTAGGCCATTCCCTTGGGTCCTGTCACTGTTTGCCAGAGAGAAGAGATCAGTACCTGTCCCTCCACCTCCCCTCAGGAGGAAGTTGTGGACTGCATTTAATTTACGCTGTCAGTGCTACAGAGAGCTTTGTTATAGCTATATTTGAACATTAATTCCTTTTTGAACTGAATAAAAAACCTTATGTTTGAACAGCATTCCATGTTACACAAGACATGTTGCAGTCAGATTGGTATTTGCAAAATCCCACAGTTACTGACTTTCAGCTTCAAATTGTCCCTTTGATTCTTTAACTGGACAAGCTGGCAGGTAACCTCCAGGATTCTCAAGAGGTGACTCACCACCCTGACAGACATTATTGACAGGTTCAGGAATCACCCTCTGCTTGGCGAACACTGGGCAGAAAAACCAGGGATTTGACCTTGCAGTGCTTTTGGCCAGCGTGTGCCCAGGTGGCCAAGAAGGCCAATGGCATCCTGGCCTGGATCAGTAGTAGTGTGGCCCGCAGGACCAGGGTGGAGATTGTCCCCCTGTACTCAGCACTGGTGAGGCCACATCTTGATAACTGTGAACAGTTCTGGGCCCCTCACTGCAAGAAAGACATTGAGGTTCTGGAGTGTGTCCAGAGAAGGGCAGTGAGGCTGATGAAGGGTCTGGAGCACAAGTCCTGTGAGGAGCAGTTGGGGTTGTTTAGCCTGGAGAAGAGGAGGCTCAGGGGAGACCTTATTGCTCTCAAGAGTTATCTGCAAGGAGGTTGTAGCCAGATGTGGAGTTGGTCTCTGGTCCCATACAAGTGGTTGGACAAGAGAAAGTGGCCTCAAGTTGTGCCAGGGGAGGTTTAGATTAGATATTAAGAAATTTTTTTTCACCAAAAGGATTTTCCAGCACTGGAACAGGCTGCCTGAGGAAGTGGAGCAGTCACCTTCTCCAGAGATATTCAAAAGACATGGCATGTAGGGACACTGTTTAGTGATGGACTTGGCACTGGGTTAATTATTGGACCTGATGATCTTAGAGTTGTTTTGCAACCTTAATGATTCTAAGGCTTTGGCTTTAGGAAGTTTTTATCTTGTCAGCATTAAGAACTTTGTTCTACAGTGACGTAAAGAAATACGTGCAAGTTGTCTTTCTGGAAACAAAGTAGCCAGTAAACAAGTTTACTGTTGTGTTTTCTTCTTCCCATATACAAAACAGTAATAGTAAATATGCTGATTGGGACCCAGTAAGTTAATGGCTGTGCATATATAGTTATGGCCTGATTTACACTGGGGTAACTGCAGACTCAGGTAATGTTGGATGAGGGATTACAGTTTCCTCCTAAGCATACACAAAATAATACTGCTGACTTTATTTAAGATGCTGTGCCTTGGCACTGCAATAATAGAGCAAAAGCTCTTCCTCACATCCTACAATTTCACTTTTTCCTAAGCACTTGGAAAAGAAATGACCTTTCAGTCTGAACAGCTAATTAGGAGTTGCTTCCAGCAGGATGAAATACAAGTTGGATGTTTCTGCAGTTTTTGTACCTTGAACACCCCCACCACAACACACAGCATTAGGTACTTTTCCCTCTCTCAAGTGCAAGCCTATGGTCCTCTTAGAAATCTCTCCAGTTTTTCCACCCTCATTTTCTTCACAAACATGTGTCTGCAAATCAAAGTGAAAATCAAGCTGCTTCATTCACAATCAGCTCCCAGGGAAGTACTTATATGCCCTGTTGCTTTTTCTCCCAGGGCTCTTACCTTGGGTCAGTGGCTCCTACAGCATGGAAAAATATACTCCCTTTACTTTCCATTTTGTGACCACTGGATTTACTGAGCTCTGTATCTCCAGCTCCATGATTTGTGTCTCTTCATAATGGGCATGTAGAGAGCTACTTTAGCAGCACAGTACCTATACCAGCAGCACTGCCATGTGGCACTCCTGTGGTACTTTCATCTCTGAGAGTTCCCAAAGATTTGGCAGCCTCCATCTCTCAGCCCCTGCACGGCCTGCTGCTTTAAAAGCTGCTCCTCCCTGCTCTCTCTTATTTCTTAATAAATGACACGTGCAGCCTTGAAACAGATTGATTCCTGGCAGGAGCAGGAGTGCAGATTGGATTAGCGAACTGGGGAGGGTTAGCTGCTCTGTGGGAAATGGTGAGGTTTTTTTCCCTCTTTGCTGCACAGAGTGGAACAGAAGATTCCTGTTCCTGCAGATCTCCCAAAGGACTTCAAAACAGCCAGATGCCTTTGTCCCAATCTGCTGACTCCCAAGGTCTGTCTGTAGTAGTGACAGTTCCTATGGGCAGGAGCAAAGAGGGTCTTGTGGTGAAGTCACTTGGCAAAGGCAGCAGGTTCTGTTGCAGAATCTTTGTGATCTTATCAGTGCAGGTCCAAGCTGTCCCTTCTCCCCCTCCCCAGAGCTCATAGCTGTGAGTGTGCATGCTTGGCATGCAAACAGTGCTGGAATTAATTCCACTGGGAGAAAAACAGAAGGTGCAAAGCAACATTTCCATTAACAATGTAATGTACTGTATTAGGAAACTAAGCAGCCAGCTGCTATGCTGAAAACACCTTTGCATCTCATCTCTAACAGCTAACTCATTGTCTGTCCTAAAGGATCAAAATTCTCACAGGGAGTTTTTACTGAGAGATGGCACTGGTTTCATGGGATAAGAAAATAACTAAATCCCTTCCAGAGAAACATATTCTCTGTCACTGAAGCCTGTGCATTGCAGTTTGTTGTTTTCACTCCTCCAGGGGTGAATTCGTGCACTTTCTTTGTTTTGTAACAGCCATGTTTCTAACTTTAAAACACATCCTTCAGCAAAAGCCTGAGTCACCAATAGTAAGTGTCTAAACCTTGCATAAAGCAATGCAGGACAAAGACAGAAACACTGCAGTCAAAGCACTTGACTGAAATCAGTGATTGTTTTTTCTCCTGCTGACAGGAGCTGCTGCACACGGTGAGAAATGCTGTGGTGACAAACTGTACTCCTGTGCAGACCTCCTGTGTCATCTGCTTCTCCTGGACCACCCTATGGCAGCCTCTGAACACAGTCTTGCTGCTACTGCAAACCACCTCTGAAACAAAAGGTTGTGTGAGAATAAACAAGACCCTTCTTTTCCCTGTTTTGTCAGCCAGATCTTGAAGCTCATTTGACTCTCCTGACTGCTAGGAGGACCTAAGGCAAGCAGAAGGAATATAAAACAGGCTCTAGTGAGGGTGGGGCCAGTCTCAGTAGGACAGCACAGGCTTGAACTAGAATATGCTGGTCATAAAACCACATCCTTGTAGGTTCACACACCAAGGCTTAACAAGTAAGACCCCAAGTGGTTTTTCTTTCTTTTTAACTAGGACTGATGTTTATTGAAAGTTCAAGGTTGGCATATTAAATGAAATTGACAGTCCTCCTATGAAAATGCCTTTGAAGTTTACATCATCTGTTTTCTTTGCCATCAGCAGTAACCAAAATGGAAAGAACAGTCAAGAAAATTAATCTTTGTCCAGAACCCCGTGGAGGGTTGGCCTTGACTGAATGCCAGACATCCATCCAGCTGCTTTCTCACTCCTCTCCCTGAAAGGGCTGGGGGAGAAAATGACAGAAAATCTCATGGTCTGATAAAAGTGCGGTTGTTAAGAAAAGCAAAAGCTGTACATGGAAGCAAAGTTAAAAGGCATTCATTCACTACAACCCATCAGCAGGCAGATGTCCAGCTATTTTTCGGGAAGCAAGGCCTCAATAGGCATAGCACTTGCTTGCGAAGACAGATGACATCACCACAAATGTCCTCCCATCATTTTGCTTTCCTTCAGCTTTTCTTTCTAAGGAGGACATCATATGGCATGGGATATCCCTTTGGTTATTTGGGTCAGCTGTCTCAGTTATTCCCCCTCCCCACCTTTTGCCCATCTCCAGCCTACAGACCTTCAATGTTGTTAGTGGGATGTTGGAGAGAAAGTCCTGACACTGTGCTAGCACTGCTCAGCAATACCCAAACCCATGTGCTACCAGTGCTATTTTAACCACAGATGAAAGGCACAGACCCTGTAGGTTGCTGTGAAGAAAGTTAAGCCCATCGCAACCAAACCCAGTACAAAGCCAGTTTGAAAGCTGTCTGACACTGGCAAATTTCAGACCATTCTCATAAAAGTTAGCCTGAAATCAGACACACTTCTGTGATACTCTTTGATTGAAGGTGCAAATAACTTCCATCTAGAGTTTAAAGAAAGCCAAGATACCTTCAGTTTACAACTGTGTGGTTTTGCTGGTGACTTTTCAGTCATGCCCTGAAATACATATACTGGATTTTTTTGACTGTATACACAAAGTCACTCTTTTCAGTGTGACCAGACTAAGTGATTCTGTGCTTCAAGTGAATGAGAGAAAAATTAACCTAAATCACAGAGCTGTCTACCTACCTCCAAGGTGACCATGCATCATGTTTTCAGAAAAGACAGGTTAAATATGCTGTCAACTCAAGGAATAATGGTGCCTGTCAAACTTGTGCTGAGTGCTTGCAGTTGCCCTGTTTGAATCAGTTGTCAGACTGGGTCAACATATTCTTGGGCTGTGTTGTGAATTCTCACTGACCTTTTGCAAAGAAAGCAAGCTGGAAAACAGGGGAAGCTGACATAATCACTCATATCACAAGAAGGTTCCTGAACAGAGGCTCCTTACTTCTAATCCCCAGATGTAATGGCCAAGAAGGGTCATTTGGCTCCTGTTCCCATTCTATACAAGTGAATAAATACTGCTGAGTGTGCTGCTGACCTTCTGAAGGGACATCAATATCAAGCATCCATCCGCATGGATATATCCATGGTAAAAGCCAAATGGATACACAAGGAGGAGAGCAGTGTAAGAAGCATTAGGATCCAGTATAGTTTATCTGAACTCAGAATGAGTGTATCTAACAGCAATATATAGCTATATTAATAAATTGTCCAGATACATGTAATTTGTTCTGTGTTAAGGACTGAAGACCTCAGTATCTTTATCTTATAGTTGTTTAAAGGGAACCTGGCGTGCAAAAGAAGGAGTTAAGATGGTTAGGGGAATTATGAATTGTTAGTCCAACCAACAGGCCACGCATAAATGTGTATGAAATGTTGAGCTCAGCAGGAGTTAGTTACAAAACTAGAACATTTAATGAGTCATGAAGTGCCAGGAATAATGAGACATGGCATTAAACAAACCATTTCTGCCTCTCCTTGGCTTGTCCAGAGATGATGGCAAGAAGCCCTCTGCTGTTTCAGCTTTTCCTGTCACAATAAAACTTTTGACTCACACTGAATTATAGCCGTGGCTGAGCTGCCTCAGCCAGGGAGTTGGTGCCGCCTGGGCAGCCCTGGTGGGAGAAGAATAAGCTGGCAGCCAGCATCTCTTCTCCACTCCTTTGTAGGTCATTGATTGTAGCATTTTGTAGTGTTATATTGTTAGCTCTCCCTCTGCTTCCAGCTCCTTGCACGAGAAACTATTAATAGTTACATATCAATGAAGAGAGGGAGAGGAGAGGTCTTAGAGTAGGGTGGGAATTTGAAACATACTCTGCATGTCTGAGGGTAAATCCTGTTGTTGGTCAAGTGTTAGAAATGCTTAGCCAGTCAAAGGCTAATGCTGTTCGTAGACTTCCCCTCACAATGGCTGTCAGGAACTGGAGTACTACAGCAAGCTGTCATTGCTCCAGCCACCCTCCACCTGGCCCAGGTGCAGCATTGAAGCTGAGATCCTTGCCTTAGAGCTGGCCTGAGCTGTGTGAAATGTGTGTTGTATCTAGGCTTGACTCGAGTTCCTAGCTTGGCCTCAGGCCTTCCTTATTACTTTTGCCTTGCCTGGACATCACTGGACTGCAGCTGGTGATAGTTATTGCCATTGGACCTGCCCTCATCACCTTGTCTGTTTCCCAGCTCAGCCCAGTCGTGCCATTCCTGGACTGCACTGTCACTCATGGAGCAGTGCTCATCCTCGTGGCCGTGGGGATTCTATGTGGTGCCAAGGGTGACCTCAGACTGTTGCCAGTAAAAACTCACAGAGCAGTTGCTAACAGGAGTCAGTGAGAAGAAAGTCAAGTGTTGCAGGAAATGACTCACAGAGCATAAAGGGAGGCATTTTTTCTGGCCTGCTGCTCCTGACACAGATCATCACCAGCAGCTGATGTTTCTTGTTTCCCCATTTTTCTGCAGGTGTTTTGCTCTGCCCACAAAAGAAAGGCTAGATCTGCCTCATTCAGTTTGGCTATCAGAAAAGTAGCAATGCCTGCTGTGAACTCTGCCTGCTTCTCTCTGACGTGATGGGGGGAGTTTCAAATGGTAAGTCCTCTTATCCCCAAACATGTCTGAGAGACTGTGAGCTATCCCTTGGAGATTCATGTTTTCTCCATGGGTTGTGGGAAGAGTTTAGTGTAGCTCAGATACTTTCCAGCTCCCTGAGTACCCACTGTGTGACACAGTGCCATGGCCTGTGTAGCTTGGAGCAAAATGTTACACAGCCTTTACTGCACCTGGAGTATGCTCCTGTAAGTTCTTCCCAGACCCATGGGTGAAATGCTGGACTTGCTGACAACAAAGGAGAGCCCTATGAAAAATGGTTCTGACCCACAAAGATTTCAGATTCCCTGCAATGTCTTAACTTGAAGTTACCTGATAGGTTTAGCTGAACTTTCTTTCACAAACAGAATCAGAGTGTAAAGAAAAGCCTGCTATGTGAAGATCCAACCAGGAAGGGCCAGGGAAACTTTAATCCCCAACAGACATGGCCACTCCTGCTTGTCAAGACAGAAATACAATGCCCCAATAGCTGGTTTGGTGTTAGGGACTTTGCCTATCAAGGTGGGATCCACTTAAGAACATCATCTTGGAGGGAGCCTCACTTTGTGGGATCATCAAGTCCAAAACTTTTTCACAACCTGAAATTAATTTTTAACTCGAAAAAGATGTATGGCTTTATAGACAATGACTCTTTTAGAAGTCACAACATTCTCCTTTGTACAGGAAGACACGCCAACCTTTTTTGGGGGGGGAAAACCTCCAGCCTGAAATCTGTGATAGATGAGCCTTGAAGGGGAAGCAGCTCTGTTGTACTGCTATTTGAAAAAAAGATACTCACTTTGTTTTGCTTTATATATTTTGTTAGAAGTCTGGAGCTTAAATTTTAAATCAAGTCTTTGGGAACACGCTGTGAAGCAGACCATCAGTATGAATAAAATATGTTAGTAGGAACATATTGAATTTAGTGTGACTGTTTAGCAATCTCTGTATTGCAGTGGGGAAGGACTTAGTTGTGGCAATGCAGAGTGGTTTGTTCTTTGCTCAAGTAAAAGACAGAATACAAATGAGGCTGTTGCTGCAGAATGCCAGCTAGTGGGAAAGATACACCATGTCCAGACTGGGTATTTCAATGTTTTAAAAAAATTTACGGCAATACTAAAACTTTAAACTTCTGACCCATAGAGATAGAAAGGCAGAACAGTGATGTCCCTGGACTCTTGTTTTCTTTGTATAAATCAGGAACATTCACTAAACAAGAAATATGCCTTAGCAATGCAGAACCCTGTATCCATCAGGCTTCATTTGCTTTTTTGGGGAGACTGGGTTAGGCAGCTGCCAAGGTTAAAAATTGCATCCTAAATTAATGTTTTCATTCTTCTCTAGATAACCTCTTAGCAGAGGGGTTTGCTCTTTGTGTAAACCACTTCTATTTACAATGGTTCTGTACTAATTCAACCAGTGTAATTGTGATTTCAATCTTAAAGGAAAGATTTCTACCTGTGGTGTCATCCTTGCAGGACTCCTAAGATAGAGTGCTTTTCCTGCTCTCCTTCTGCCCCCCGTTCCATCCCCTTACATGCATCTGCTTCCTTCTTACTCACCTGCAAATGTTTTAGCCCTACCCAGTCCTGTTCTCCCACACTTTCAGCATTGCTGTGGGGTTCTTTACTCCCTCAACCCACTTCGACTTCCTCTGCTTCCTTCACTTACTGCTCAGTCTTCTCCCTGCTCTCTACTGGACATATCTCACTCACTTTCATCCATCTTTAAAAGTAGATGCAGTTGGGGTGGCAGCCACTTGCAAAATGCTTAACAGATGGCAACTGTCAACTTTGTGGTACTCTGCTCCCTGATTCTTCTCATCTTCTTTGAATCAATGTGTACACAGTGCATTGGGAGCAGGAGCATTCAAGGTTCTTCCTCCTTTGGTTTGTCTTATTTCAGAATCTTCCTGGGGCGTGAAGTTAAGGGAAGTGCAAGCATCCATCATACTGCTTGCTGGTTCTCAGTACATGGGGGCAAATCAAACTCAGTTTCTACAGCCAGCCTTTTGGTTTACAGACCAGTATCATGGTGAAGGCTATGGAGAAGGGTCCATCCATCTCTGTACTAATGCTTTTCATGGTGGATCCTTCCTTTCTTTGTGTGCAACATACTGTCAGGAGAGAGTTTGTCATGACTCAGGCACAGGCATGGTATCCCCACCTTCTGTTGCTGTGTTGGTCTTGCTGCAGGCTCCAGGGAGGCAGCTCTCTCTTGTTCCTGGCATAGTCCACCAGTCCCTGCAGTGACCAGAGCTGCCCACAGCACACAGTCACAAACAGAATGACTCCAAGGGAAATTGCAAAGCCTGGTGCTGTTATGTCTATATCAGTCTTTCACAGCTGGCTGAGGTGCTGGACCAATTAATAGGGAGGTTGCATTTATCCATAATTTCCCTGAGGACTGAACACATCTCAGCAACTAAAAGAAAAAGGGTGGTGACTCACCTGTCGACTTGGTTAATTATTTCCAGGATAGTCCTTCTCATGAAGAATTGAGAACATGTGGGATATACTCATGTGACAAACTAATATGCTAAAATCTGTCTCAAATCCAAATGAAAATTTGAAATATGATGAAATGCAGCACAGCAGTCACCAAAGTTAAAGTGCTTTTTCTTTACAGTTATATAACTTCTCCCCAGCACAGAGCAAGACCCCATTTCCCATCCCTTTGCTTTGCCCTGTGAGGCTGTGTCAATTCCTTGACCCTTCCTTGTTTTACTTCACTGTAGAAAGAGCTTGAACAAAGTAGGAAAACTAAGCCCCTAATCTTAAAAATCTCCTGCATATTTTTTAAGATCAGTGAAATTATGAAGCTTTGGTTTCCGTTTTCTTAAACATAGTTTTTGCAGAGGGATCACAGGGGTGAGATCTGCTCCTGACAACAATGCTGCCTTTTTTTCAGGCAATGATAGAAAAGGTCTTTCTGACCTGCAGAGCAGTCTCAGAACAGAGTTACCTCTGGCTGCGCCCTCCCACCTCTGACAGTTGTCAGGCAGTTGACAACTTCAGTTGACAGCTTATGGATTTTTATCCTATTTTCTTGCGGCAAAACCTCTCCCAAATACCAGCATCTCTCTCTTGTCTGAGTGGACCTATATTGCATCTGGCACCAGCTTTGTCTCGACTTTTGACTCTATTTGGGTCACATTCTTCTGATTTGCCTATCATGTAGCTTACTGCTCATGCAGCTTTTTAGATGTGCTGTGCATGGTGCAGAGGAACACAACTGCAAGATGTGACACCATGGTGAGAGGTTTCTTCCCAGGGACCTCTTGGAGGGAGAAGCCGTCACCCTCTGCATTATCTTGACCTTGTTCAGTAGCAAAGGTGCAAAAGTATTTCTTGGTCCCAGAGTCTAGGCAGTCACAGGTTTGATCAGGACTGAATTTAAACCCTCAGTTTCCTACAGAGGGTACTGCCCTGCTCATGGCCCTAGAGGCCCTTGGGGCACAGCATGCAGAGGGATGTCCCTAGGAGTTTAGGGCTGATGATGTTGTTAGCACTGGCTTGTTCTTGCCTAATACCTTATTCTTGGAAGAAAGGAAGGGTCAGGATTGGGTGTCCCTTGGACAGAGCATTAGTTGATCAGAGCATAGCTATTTCAAGGTGATTTCTTCTGGTAAAGATTACTTTCTTGCTTGAGAGTTGCTTGTTTTTTGTGGCAGTGAAAGGCCAGTATGTGATAAGGAAGAGGTGGTCTTTAGTTTAGGACAGGAGAAGTGAATCAACAATCCCACAGCTGAAACTGCATTTGCAACATTGCTTGGCTCCCACCTGCTCTTATGGCTTGACCCTGTGTTAGTATTTCAAATCTTTGGATCCAGTCCAGGATTTCTGAAGTCAGTCTTTCCCAGCAGTAAGAGGTAGTGCTGAAAATATAGTGGATTAATGATGATGGTGATAAAAATAACAATAAAAATAGTCTGACAAAATTTCCCTTAACAACCATTTTCACATATTTGCTGTTTTGATGCAGCATTTCTGGGTTTTTTGACAGAAACGGAAGCACTTCCTTATCCTTCCATTTAAAAAATTCTTTTTTTTGTTTATTTTTCACCTCCTTTTCTCCTCTTTATACCAGTTGCTAAGGGAAACAGAGGAGTAAAGAAGAGGGGGAAAGTGAGAGGGATAAAGGAGAAGAAAACAATTCAGATTTTGTTATTAAGAAAAAATTTTTTCAACCAAACACAAATATATCATCATGATAAAAATACAAGAAAACTCCTTTCAGCAAAAACTGCTGGTTCTCTGTGCTTTCTCAAATCAATTCCTATTGCATTGTGTCCCCCTCAGTGTAGCAAAGTCTAGCATGAGGGATCCAGAAAATGTTGGCTCCTGACAACATGGCTGGTTTGGTTTTAGAACTGCAGAAGTGCAATGGTAAACAGCAAATCTTATGTGTTGTCTTAACAATTATCCATAGCTGCTGCTTCATTTTAAAAAGTAACTGTAGGTTTCTCCTTTCTGCACCAGTGATCAAAGCCTCCTGAGACTCTGCACATGCTGGTCTGGTAGGTGTCCTGCAGGTGTCCTGGAGTCCTGCTCCTAGAGGAGTATTAGTATTAGTATTAGCATTAGCATTAGCATTAGTATTAGTATTAGTATTAGTATTAGTATTG
Source organism: Picathartes gymnocephalus (assembly GCA_013390045.1). Taxonomy (NCBI): domain Eukaryota; kingdom Metazoa; phylum Chordata; class Aves; order Passeriformes; family Picathartidae; genus Picathartes; species Picathartes gymnocephalus. The sequence goes on along the minus strand of WEKY01058420.1, from coordinate 217,537 downwards.
ATGAGAAACTTCAGCTGCCCTTCTTGAGCTGAAATCAGTGAAGCTCTACAGAAAGCTGGAGGTGAACAGCAGTGATGCAGCAAAACTGTTTCCTAGAAAAAAATCTTTTCTACAAGGGTTCACACTGCTCTGCAGAGACCAAAAGAGTCAAAACAAGTTCTGTACACTTTTAGGCAGTATCAAACATGTTTTAGCAAAACTGATGCTCTTTATTGAGCTGTAGAATACTTTTCCACTAGGTAGCCAACAATTATGCTCAGTTGAATGGGGAAGGAGGTTTGAGCAATGCAGTCCCAAACTAGTAAAATAGTCAAGGGTTCAAAAAGTATCTCTGGTCTAATGCAAAACTTGATAGATGTTTTCAAGATATGTCTCAGCTGCAGCAATAAAGTAGTACAGTTCAGAAGTAATTCTGACTAGTATGCTGGGGTTCAGCCTAAAGAAAAATTTCCAAAGGGAAAAAATAAAGTTTATAAAAGAATGCACTGACCAAACTGGAGTAAGTAATGCTTCTTCCACCCCTTCATTCTTAACCCTGAGCTGCATTCTATGGGTAAAAATAGCTGCTGCCAAAAATACTAATTGCTTTAAAGAAGCTACAGTGCCATCCCTTCTAGAGGAACTTCCTGTTGTTTATGCATACAGTGTTAAAATAAGCATCTGGTTCAGAAAATAATATTGGGGTTGCAATAGAACTCTTCCAGTTGTTGTTAGCTTTCCCAAAGCAAACAACATAGGGAAAATGAAAACACACAAGCCTTATTTACACAGAGCTCAGTGTAGCAACACTTAATACTTAAGATCTCAAGCCCAGATGAGAGGGAGCTTCAGGGATCTGTCCAGAGGGATCCCTGTCAGAGGGCTCTCAGATGTCTCACTGGGAGTGAAATTAAGGACTCTTCCCCAGAAAGGACAAGCTGGTGTGCTGGCCCTGCACAAAGGCACAAAGGAAGAAGGACAAAAGCAATCTTCCCCTGCTTGGTCTGGTAGCCAAAACCTGTTAAAAAGATACAATCTGTGGGTGGTCTGGAAAGAGAAGAAAATACACTGCCAAGCCCAGGTTGGATTATTAAAAGTCAAAACATCTTGCCATCTGGTGATGGTATCAAAACTCATTCTTAGGGCTGCTTCAAGAGGTCCATGCACAACATGTCATGCTACGAAAGGGTGAGTAAGAGCTCTGGGCTGAAGCAAAAATTTTTCATGGGAAGCTCAGTTAAGGTTCCCCTCTGGTCACTGCAAAAGGACCACAAGAGCAGATTCTCACAGGCTAAAATTCTGGGTAAAAAGAGAATTTGACATCTGAGTTATCTAGGTCCTTAGTGCACAAGGTCAGGAGTCAGTCCATCTTTTTCTGAGTACCTAATTCAGAAGTTTTGCCTGGGGATGCTACAGATTGCTCACATTAGCTATTATTTGGAAATACATACAGAAGCATTTATAGCACATTTTCACCCAAGATCAATGCAGCGGTGCCGCAGTGCTGCCAGATCAGAGTCCCTCAGTACCACAATACTGTGCCACTGGCAAAGAAAACTATAAGCCATTTGGCAACTGAAGGACATAGGTTTAAGAGGGGACAGAGCAAACTTTTTTAGTTGCTTTATGCTGGGCAGGAGATATCAAAAGAAATGATAAATCACATCACAGGGGTTTTACCAGGATGATTATGTGTTCTCATTGTTCCTACTTCTTGTGGTGGGACTGCTGCTACCAGCTGGAGATCAAGCCATGGGCACCTGTCCATCATGTCCTTGGAGACCTGCACTGGACTTCTGCAGCCCACAGTTTTAGTGCCCAAATTTGGTGTGTCCTTTGGAAGGAACTCCACTAGTCTCCCGGGAAGGCACACCTCATCCATGTTGTGCTCCTCTTCACTGATGATAATTGACTTCCCCTGTCTGAATCTCCTGGGCTGACTCCCTGGCAGCTCCACAGCCTCGGAAGCATCTGGTACATGTAGAGACACAACTTGTCAGGGAGAGAGGGTGAAAGCAGATGTCTAAAACACTCATAAAAGACCTGCTTGTGCCTGCTGGAATGCTGATTTGTATGTATTTCTGCTTATATAAAGCTGGTCTTTTCAATTGCCTGGTGTTTTTAGTAGCCTAATCATTTGCAGAAGAATACAATCTTGGTTGCTTGGGAAAATTGTGTGTGTCCTATATCATGGCTTTCAAACTCCCAACCTTTTCCAGCACAACAGGCTCTGATACCTGGCGTTTGCACACAGCAATATCTTAGGCTATCTTTTATTTTTGCTTTTACCACTGAATTGCTGAATTGCAATTCAGAGTATCTTCAATTATCCATTGTATCTTCAAATTATAAAAATAATGTTTACTTTCTTAATAATACATGGTTGCTTTGGTAAGATCATGTTTACCTATTTTGCATGGACTTTGGTTCATATGGATGGAAAATTACAGCTATTTATAATTCCATACATATTTGCATCTGAACAATTGTATGCATCTTGTTCTAGCATTAACTAAGGAGAAACAGAATCTTAGTTCATCAAACTAAACCAAAGAGTTTCACGAATTCAGGTTTTGTTTCTTCTAACTTTTAATGTCTAAAACCAGAGTTTAGTTATTCTAATCATCAAGCCAGAAAAGATACCACTGTTGGAGACCAGGCATATGTGTGTTATGAGGAAGTGCAAGCAACTTGTCAGCACCTCACAACCCAAAATACATTTGCATAAATTCCTGAATGAACACCCATCAGTGAGAAATACCTCTGGGAAATTAGTCCTGAGTCCTCATACAGCATCAAAAAGGTCATGCTGGTTTGCAAGTGCTTTTCTTAGAGGAAAGGTTAACAGCTTTGCTGCAAGGTAAAATTTTTTGCTTCCCAATGGCTGTTGGAAAACCTCACTGTAAATTGAGTAGGACTGAACCTCAGCCTAGTGCAAATTACCATGCATTCAGTGTTTCTTCTTTGTTTTACAGTCAATGTTCCTGAACTCGCCTTACGCTGACTTCCCAAAGGCATCACTAATATCCTGTATTTTAGCCATAATTTATTTATGGTAAAAAAAATTAATAAGACAAAAAAGGTTCAAATCTGTGGCTGCTCTGGTTAGGTTTCTATTGTCACATCAAAGGAGAGGATATTCTGGTTGTCACACCGCACTGGCAGTGACTATTGCAGAAGAAATAAAATAGAATGTGCTGTTTACTCAATGGTCATTGCAGAAAAAGGTCACTGTCCTATTACTCTCTGCCCAGCATCTTGTAGTTCTGAAATGTCTGTGAAGGAGGAGTGAGCATCTGGTTTAGTACCCAACTTGCTTCCCACAGGTCAGGAGCTGCAGGAAGCCTCACCCTCATGTGCCCAGGCTCTGCCTGATGCCTCAGCGTGCAACCTCGTGCAAACGAGGCAGAGCTGAAATAGGAAACAGAGTTGGCAGAGCTGCTTCTAAATGGGCTCAACGTAGGATAGAGACGTGTCAGATGCTTTCTCAAGACATGCAAACTGTCAGCCGGCTGCCTTCCCTTCCGCCTCGGCTTAAGTTCTCCGGGTATTTTCTTCTTAGACAGGGCTTCAGGTCCAGCCAAGAGTCTGAAATGCAAGTATAGGGAATGTGGGAAAAAAGGACATCAAACCTCTCCACCAAGCAATCCCCTTGTCCTTGCAGGCTGATGCGTCTCCTGGCAGAGAAGGGAGCCGTGCCCTCTGGTGGCAGAACAGAGGAGGCAGAAGTTTAAAACCTTTCCAAGTAATCCAGTCCAAGGACACCAAAGCAGTCAGTACGCTCTAACCCCTGCCAAAATATTTGGCCTCTGATTAGGCTTGTGCCACCCTTGAAATTCAAGCAGCTCCCGTGTGAGGTGGGGTCCCTCGTTGCGGTCAGGATTTCCTTGCTGCAGTCAGGCTCGCCTGTGCTGGGAATGCTATTGTCCAGGTGTGATGGCAGATTTTGGAGGAGTCCTCCAGCTACTCAATGAGAGCCTGTTCCCTGCCAAGCAGAGCTATTGCAACTCAAAGTATGCAGCCAGGGCTGTCAGCATTTGAGTGTTTGAGTGCTTCAATACCCACTCTGTCCCTCAGAGCTTTATAACAAGTCCATCACATGGCAGAGTTAGGAAGCTCCTAATAGTTTATGCTGAAAGATTAGGTTGATTCATATTCAGATGTAGGAGAAAAGCAAGCAGAAGAGTTTTCCTGCTTGCAGGGAGAGCACAGTCCAAATAGATTTTGGCAAAAACACCTGTGATTAGTGTGAGTGAGCTGTTTATCAAACTGTGAAGGCTTTGTCCTTGAAGTATGAGTTTCTTACAGTTGCTTTTAACCTAGAGCAGTGTGGCAAAAGCACTTCATGTGAGCTGCCTCAGCACAGTACCTGTATGATGCTTGAGCAACTGACCATCCCTTTCCATCATGCTACAGATGCAGCACAGGTGCATCCACCCCTGTTGAAGCAATCTTGCAACTGAAATTAGGGGATCCTTAGTTTGCAGACTTCTTGAATCCTGAATAAAATTATGTTGCTGCTCCTGGGCACACACACAGCCTCTACAAAAATCCTGCTAACTTTTGATTCCTAATGAACTTTGCCACTACAGGAGGTCAGCAACACCATTTCTGATGCAAAACCTCAGCTGCCAGACTCTCCCCTCCTGCATCTTTATGTGCACACAGTTGAGTGCTGGCCACACAGCTCATGCCAGGAATCAGTGTGTGGAGTTAGGAAGAGGTAGAGAGAGGAAAGTAATTCCTGAGCATGAGGTCCCCAGACCTGTTTCCTTATCAATACAGTGGCAAATTACCATTAGCTGTAGTTCAATACTTTAGACCTGCCAACTTTAAGAGGACTTTCCAAGTAAAAACTTCATACAGTCTTCCCTTTTCTGCCTCACCTTCAGCCTTTCAGCAGAATGGAGCATTAGAGCAAGGATGCTTTGATCACAAGGTATCTCTCTGCCTTGGTCTCCATTTTCTACCGAAGCAAGCCCAGAGCTCAGTACTTGGCATAACTTGTTACTGATGCTGGAGAAACATGGAATGTGTCTGTAGATAGCTGAAGAAGCTTGCATATGACTGTGGTTGTAAAGATACATCACCAAATGGACCTGTCTGTGCTTGGATATTATATTTAGGTGCTTATTAGGATTTTTTGTTGTGAAGAGCTCAGGAGAGCTTAGATATGTGTATAGCAATCTTTGAAATAATTAAAACGGCTTGTGTGAGGAGAGTCTGGGGTTAGCCACACCTAAAATGAATTACTAAGGAAGGCTGGTGCAACAGTCTATTGGCTAAGAAATTATTTCTTTAGCCCTATGCACAGCAGGATGCTCAGTTCACTAAACCCAGTGGACCTGGGAACACTGGTTTCAAATGATAAAAGAATAGATTGAGATTTATTTTATAGGTGTGCCAGAAACAGTAACAGAGTATACAATCACAGGCATTTTATTTCTTCACAAATATGTTAAGAGCGTGAAACTGTTGGCTTGTTGTCTTAATGGGTGTTTTCTGCTTTATTTTTGCTTTCAAGGGGGAATGCAAAGCCCGAAGTTTCATCAGATTCGTAAAGGATTTGCCAAAGTTCCAACAGTGAAATAGGAATGTTGTCAGATCCAAACTAAAAGACTAGAAAACTTATATTCCCCTAATTGTTTGTTTGCCATCTAAACAAAACTTCTTTAACAGAAAGTGAACAAAAAATCATTTTAACAAATTAGTAGCAATAGAAATTACTTTGCAATTGAAATTTGTGCTCAGTGTATGAAACTTACCTGTATGATAATACTGCTAAGTTTTCTGTTGCTCACAGAAATTTCAAGAAGTCAAAAATTAGGAAATTCAGAATCATGTAAGCACTAGCAGGACAAGAAACACCGCTGTTTGGAGGAGGACTTTCGGCTTTTCTTTTTGCAATGGAAGCAAAACCTATTCTTGTCATTTGGAAGCAATTTTTATGGATTCTGAATTACTAGAAAAGAGTACTCTCAGTTTCTTGTCTATCTTTCAGTTTTGCATAGATGTTTCTTGTTTGGAGACTGTATTTTTGTGGCATGCTCTCAGTATGTTAATCCCTTCAATTATTTATCTATTTCATGATATATTTAAAGCCAGCCTTTTCCACCCAAATACACATCTGGACTATGTAGATTCAACTTGCAAAGGGACTTTTTTATAACTACACATTAAAATACTGTCTCAGTTCATTGGTCCCTGTATGATCATAGCAACAATGCAGTAGCAAAAGCTATGGAAAGTCTTTGTCTCCCTGCAGCTGATGGGGAAACATGATTTTGTAGAAGATGCTTCTTTTCTGTGCAGTAGAGAACCACAAGCAGCAGCCTGATGCTGGGAGGTTTTTCTGCCTGAGAGGTAACATGGCTGAGGGTTTTAAAATCTTGAAATTCATTTACTTGTAGCGCCCACTTCAGCCACACTAAAACACCCCTTTTTGTGCCAGACTAGTCACTCATGGGCAGTCTCTTGTATATCAGAAGGCGGCTTAATAAACAATATCCGCCCTTCAGGAAAGATTCCTGTATTTCCTATAGTGTATTTCCTATAGTGTCTGATAGACTATAGACTCCTATAAACTCCTAAATTTTATTATGTCCTCATTAGACAAGAACTAAATGCAAAAGTGCTCCTCTCAGGCAGCTTTAAATCCATGTTATTTAGTGGATGTTGCAATGTTATGTCATGTTCTCGTTCTCCTTCTCAGAAAAGACCCTCAATTTTTGAAAGAAACTTCACACAACAGTCTAGATGTTTTCACGCGCTTCAGGTGCAAAAAGGCAGGGATTGCACTGGAAACATCAGCTTCAGTCCTTCGCACTTCTGTAAATTCCCTTCATGGTCCTTGGGAAATCGTTTGCTCTTGTGGTGACCTGGTTGCTGATCTGCAGTACAGCACATTACTGACCAATCTCCTGGCATGTTGGGAGCAAAACTACATGGCTCACTTACTATAGCAATGAGGTCTGAATATTGGGTGCATATTTTCATGGGCACAGTGCTAGACATCCAGAGGAGTCCTTGGTGGTCTGTAAAGCCCTGCAGAGCCTCTGCTGCAGCCTTTCACGTCTCCCCTGGCCTCATCTCACCCACCTCTCCTGGCAGGTGTGTGTGCAGTGCAGCCAGCTGCACTTCAAGCACATCATGTCCTGGATGGGGGACAACGTAGCCAGGGTCCTGACAAGCTCTTGCTGCCTGGTACATGCAGAGCAGGATGGGGCAGGGGAGAGGTTATGGCGGGGATGACTTTGATCTGTAGGTTTTTAGCAAAAAGCTAAAAAGAGGAAGAGCTAGAGGAAGTTAGAGGAGACAAAGGTAAAAAAGGAATGTACTAAATAAGGTTTATTTTTAAAAGCAAAGTCAGGCCACCCTGCACAACCAATCATTGATTCCCAATGCAACCCATGCTGCATTGGGGATGCCCCCAGGCTTTTGCGAAGGGTCTTGCAGGATAAATTCCCCACCAGGCTTGAACATGAGTATTATTACCCACACACACACCAAGGAGGAGAACTGTCTCAGTTCCTCTTCCACTTGCATCCAGAACATTGCCAGCCCTATGCTGGCTCTGGCACAGGGGCTTCAGGGGAGCTGGCAGCCATTTGGCTTGACTGTCACATCCATGTAAGGGGGCAGACTTGTCTCTAATGGCTTTAAACTGAGTGATGGTAGGTTTAGAATATATTATATTCGGAAGAAATTCTTTACTGTGAGGGTGGTGAGGCACTGGAACAGGTTGCCCAGAGAAGTTGTGGATGCCCCATCCCTGCAAGTGTTCAAGGCCATGTTGGATCTAGGAACCCTGGTATAGTGCAAAGTGCCCTTCCCATAGGAGAGGGATTGGAACTGGATGGTCTTTAAAGTCCCTTGCAACCTGAACCATTCTATGATAGATACTGTGATTCTAAGGGTGGAGTAGCTCTTCTTCAAGGACTCTCTTCTGCAGTGTAACAGGATGGTGAGGAGACGTGTGCAGTGCCTAGAGAGCCCCACCTTGCAAGTGCCTCCATCTCCCAGACTGCTTGGCCGGAGGAAAGATAAAAGTTGTGAGTACTGCAGTGGTGTGAGTCTCAGCAGTACCAGTGTGTTCCCACCTCTCACCTACCTCTGTACTGGAGGAGCAGGCTTAGCAGAGCTGAGGGATGAAATGCATCAGCAGAGATTGGTGAAGGAGTCTGCAAAAGGTGCACCTCTCCTGTGCCTCTGCATGAGCAGCTCTTCACGTCCCTCAGAGGAGAAGTATGACTACTGCCTGAGTATGGCAGAAGTACTTCTTTCGTTTCCCCAGCCTGCACTGACTGTGGGGGGAAAGATAAAATTTGAAGGAAAAAGACATATTTTTGGAGTTGTTCCTTATTTCAAGTGTTCCATCCTGCCTCCAGTCTTAAACAATGCCTTTGTTCACAAAGGTAGAACATTTCCCTTGCCCAGGAGGGAGCTTAGGCACTTCAATTTGCAGCTAGCACTTGGCGTATGGTTTTGCTGCTGCACAGAGTGGAATGAATGAAATGAGCTTTTCATAGGTAGCTTTTGCTACCTATGAATATAGGTAGCACCTTTCCTGGAGTTTGGCAGCTTCTCTAGGTCTATGAATGTACCAACAGGCTAGAGGGATTTGAACACAGCCACCCTGTTCTGATGGAGAATTTTGGTGGCTTGACATGACTTCTGCCATGCCCTACAGCCCTTGATCTTTCATCCTGTTATATTTAATAACAGAGATGTAACCTGACCTGGAATGGGCCATCGTTTGGCTATAGCATTGGTGAGGACAACAGCTCCCAGGCAGTCCTGCTGCTGAGAGAGGCACAACCCTCCCGTGCACAGAGGGACAGTGGTGGCCTTTGTTCACCATCACAGAAGTAATGCTGGGGCCAAGGCAGGAGACTCATCTGCCTGCCATGCAGCAGCTTTCAGCAAGTCTCACTTCACTCTGCAGTGCCACTGGCTGGCATCTTTTGTGGTGGTGTTTGGACAGATACTTCTATTTTGATACCTGTTTGGCCTCCCCAGTACAGATGCAAATCTCTATGAACCAAACTCTGCATGGTCTGCACAGGATAAGTTTACACAGGTGACATTTCAACACAAACAGAATCTGCAGCAGATTATAGGATTAGCATTCACCCTGAAGGCAAGAAGGGCTGATGAGCTTTTCGATGAGAAAAATGGGAAAAAAGGCAAAATGGAGATCAGGTTATGTAAACCAGCTCTGCTTCACCCAACTAGAAAAATCAAGCCAGGCAAACCTGCAAGGATGGCAAAGTATTTAAGCGTAACAAATGTTCATGCTATTGACTAGTCCCAGCTCTCTTACAACCTTACCAAGTAGCACAGCCTGGAGAAGAGGCTGGTGACAAGGAGCAATCAGGTGCCTTAAGTCAGTGGCCTGCCAGCCCTAGAGCCAAAGCTGGATGTCTCTGGTTGTGGTAGGAAGGCAGGCAGGAGGAGAGCCAGGGGTGAGCTGCTGCTGTAAGAAGGCTCTCTCTTTCTCCTGCCGCTGTCTTTTTTGGACTCACTGTTGTTTGAGCAGAGCTAATGTTTGCTCTGGCCCAATCTGCTCTTCGCAGAGCTTTTAGCAGTGAATCCAGCTATGACAGCCTGGCACTGCTTCATGAAATTAGCCCTCAAAAGTCTCTGGGATAGCTGCTGAAGGGAGAGTCACACCTCAAAGAGTGGTACAAAGCTTCCAATAAATGAGGTGGAATTGCTACACATCCACAACATATGGACACATTGGGCATAGGCTTCCTTGACACAGAGTGGATGCACTCAGCTCCCTGCAGAAACCCATAGCAGGGGTTCTGTCCTCTGGACAGCATCCAGCTCAACAGGATCCTGGTTCTCAATTGCATTTCTGAGATACTGGTGACACAGAACCAGAGCTTTCTTCATCTCTGTCTTCTATGAAATGAGATGTTTGAAAGACTCAGAGATGATTTCTTACTAGCTTCTTCTCTCACACCTTGCCCATGGCATAGTCCACTGGTCATCTTCACCTTTGTCACTCTGTTTTTTGAGTTTCAAGGTTGTAGCTACAATCACAATATTATCTCCCTTGCCTCCAGCTGTTCCAGGCTGTCAGAATCAGATGTGGAGTCCTCCATAGAAGCATGGCACTCTGCCCATTCGTACCTTCAGATTCTTCCTCAATCAAGATAAGCATTATCTTGAAACCTGTGTGCCCCAAGAGAGCTATTAGCTGCATGTTATTTCAGCAAGCACTTGAAGAGCTATTTTATTTTCATTCTACAAGGGTACCTATACTAATCTGCTCCTCGTATGAGCCTTCAGGGATTTCAATGCACAATCTGAATTCTTCTCCTTCTGGATACCCTCAGAGATAAAATTTGTCTCTTTTCTTAGTCATATTTTACCTTGTTTTTATTTCGTAGTTAGAGGTTGGTTACCTTCCTTTTTGTTGAAATCTTCCTTACAATGAAAATACTTTATTCTGCTTAATGGCCACACTTCTTCCAAAACACCTCCTAGTCTTACAGTGTTTTCAAGGGTGGCATCCACTGCAGATGGTACCTTCAGAGGAGAGATAAATGCTCCTCTTTATGCAACTCAACACAGAGTAGATGAAGCAAATTTCTCACATACTCCCATTTCTTTTGTGGATACATGGGCAGATGAAAGAGAACATCTCTCTGGGGATGAATGGATGCTTCCCAGCAGACCAGGATGGTGTAGCAAGTCTGCACCTGTGTAGCAAGGTAATACCTGTGTGCTACCCAGCGCCTATTGCAGATGCTATTCCTAGAGCTCCCATTCTGAAAGATGAGGAAGGAATCCCCACCTGTCTCCTGGTATTGACCTGATGTCAACCCCTGGCCACGTTCTTATGCTGAGCCCTAGGTGAGAGGTAATTTCTGCTGTCCCAACCAGTCTCTGTAGTGCACTATCTATGCAGCAACTATTCCCCTGTCCCCCTGGGGCTGCTACAGCTCCAGTGTCTTTTGGCAGTACTTCTGGGATGGATGCAGTGTGCTGCTGGCCACCCTGTCTCCACCTACCAGATCTTCTCTAAGCATCTTATATAAGAATTCCTGCAGTGCTGCCAAGCTAGGGATAAGGGCGTAATTTAAGCAAGCAGGCCAGTTTTCATCTATTGCTGAGAGATTTCTATCCTTCTGCTTTACCTGCATGGAGGATTGCAGACCATGTCATCTCACAAGAAAGCCTTTGCTCTTGAACTGACTTGGATGTTCTGCAAACCGGTCAACCTTCACTGCCCACATACCTTTCAGATATTTGGCTTCCATCAGCTATCAAATGAGTGTGTTGAAGCAGATGAGATTGACCCAAATTTACACAGATGAAAAGAAAACATCTTGCTTAGGATTTTCAGATGACTAATGTAACTTTGTGGTTTCAGATTAACCTGCCAGAGAATGACAGTGCGGTGGAGAGAAGGCAAATTTTATATTAGGATGTCACTTCACTGATCAATTGATCTCCAGTCTAAGAGCAAAGCAATAGAAAGGAGTTTGGAAGGAGGAGAAAGGCTAAGTCATCTGTTTGGTCTGTGTACAGACTTTTATTAATGTGATATTCAAGATAAGTTCTAATTCTCCTCCTCCCTTTTCAGTGTCCTTTGAACAAAACCTTAAGGTAAAAATGCTTTGGTTCCGTTAACGTGGAAATTGCTGCCGCTTTGCATCAGCACTCGTGGTGCTGAGCAGTCCAATTTCTTTGCCTCACATCTGTCCAATCCCACAGCACATTCTGGCTGTCTGGGCCCTTGATTCCCTGTTGAAACCCAAAGGGAGACCTGCACAGGTACCCACAGTGGTACAGAGATATAGGCAATAGCAGATGTGCCTCCTGCTGTCATAGCCTTGCAGTGGAAAATGCCACTCAGTGGAAGAACAGGAGTCTACAAGGTGGTGGCAGAAGCATGGTAGCCCTCATTTGCTGGACTGGGCCTCTGAGAGCTGGAAATTTTTCTCACTGCAGCCCTTGAATGCTGCCTTCACCTATCTTTCCAGCCTTACTCCCTCCTGGGGCACAGTTTGATCAGCGGGAGTGCTTTGGGCCATACGGGTTATGCTTTTTCCTCAAAGAGAGCACAGCTTTATGGCCAAAAGGATTTTGTGGCCAGCATAATCACATTTACATGAAGGCGTTTGCCAGCTTTGCTATATTGGTTGGGACTAGAGAATGGTCTGAGGGTAAATGACACCCTTGGAGATAGAGCTTTGCCAGAAAAAATTCTAGTGCCTTAGTCTTAACAGCTGCCCTTCTGGTTCTGTATCTCTGATTATTTTTAGCTTGCCTTTGCAATAGACAGACCCATACCTTTCTCATGAATAATGTGAAATTTGCCAAGTTCAGAGTGCACATTTTAATTAAGTCAGTGTTTGCTTGAAAGAAAATGATATTGCTGCACTTTCATTTGATAATTCAAGTAATACTCGCTGAGTATTCACTCCTGACCTGCAAGCCCTCATATTTAAAACAAGCTGGGAGGTGAGAGGGGGAAGAAAGGCATTTTTTGGCAAGGAAACTGCTGCCCTCAGGCTATTAATGCATTTTAATCCTGAACAGAAGATGAAATCATTTTGGGCGGGTGCCAAGCAATACAATGACTTTCCTCTGATTTTAGGGAGTTCTTGAACAGCCTGTCCTGCATGGAGTAAGAGCCATATTCTTCATTTTACTCTGACTTTACACCCATTTTATACTCCTACCAAGGCAGTGTCCCATCAGAGTTCCCCCACATTAACAAAAGAAAGCAGTCCTCATTGCTGCTGTTATTTAGTACTTTTATTATGGCTCAGGGCCTGTGTTACTGTTGCTGACACTGGACTTCATACCTGCAGAGCCAGTGGGCACATTTTTTTCTTCTAATTGTGCTTTTGAGCATAATTACCTCTATATGGCATAATTTTCTGGTCCCCTGATAGTGTTACTTACAAAGAAAAATGAATAAACCGCTTCCTGCAAGGCAAAAGATCTGTGAGAGTCATCAGGGTGCTCAAAGAACCCAAATAGCATGCCCTCGTCACTGATTTGTCCCAGGGCATAATCCATGGTCCTGTTTAGCTACCCTGATGCTGCAGTGCTGACAGGAGGGGCTGTCGCAGGTTTTTTCTGCTCCCCTGGGAGCTTCTGGTTACCTCTTATCAACTTGGACCCAGCATGAGATTCTGTGTTCTGAGTCAGATGAGCTGAGTTATTTGGCTGGAAATTACCCCAGGAAAATGTCTATGGGATGAGTGTGCTGATCTGAGTGTCTGCCCAGCTATGCATTGATGGGGAGGTGCAGGAGCAGGATGGTTTCAATTGCTGGCAACCCACACTTAAATGTCCTCTGAGCAGTACCTGGTAAGATGTTGTTTCCCTCCTTGATGTGGGCAGAAACGCAAGCATTGCCTAAGAGGAGAGCAGGACATGAGGGAAGAAGCAGAGGGGAGCAGAGCAGGGGTATGGGGAGCTTCTGGGAAGACAGCAAAGGAGGTAGGCTGGAGCTGGATGCTTTGTGGTGACTGGTGAGGAACTCAGGGCAAATGAACAGAGACAAAGCTCAGCAAAGGAGAACAATTCTGCACAAACACTAATTATCAAGGGGAAAACCCAAACCCAAGCAGGAAGAGTCCAATGGTGAGTGGAGAATTGAGGCTATAAGGAAAACTCTGTTTTGACAGAGAGGAATGGTGTGCTGAAGGAGAAGGCTTTAACAGGCTCAAACCAGAAAGGAGTGCAAGGAAAGTTAGCAATGAAGACCCATTTAGCAACTGAACAGAGGGAGCTCAGAGAGCACAGGCATCATCTAGAAGTTGGGGTGGTGGTATTTCATAAAATGGAGAGACAAGGACAACAGAGTGCCAGAGGCAGTGCTGAGAGGAGAGGGAGGCAGCAGAGGGCCTGAGCCACACCCAGCAGTTAAAGTGGAGCAAGCAGCAGAGGTGCATCAGCAGGACATTGGTGTGATGCATTGCACTGTGCAAAGCAACAAGCAGACCTGGCTTTCCACAGTCCAGGTGAGAGCTTGTCATTTGAGCAGATGGAAGAGTACCTGGCCACACCCACATGTGTGACTGCAGAGCACCTCCAAGGCCAGCAATTCAACAGCAGTGACATTGCACTCTTCCTGCAAGTCCAGGAGTTGGACTTGATGATCCTGATGGGTCCCTTCCAACTTAGCCTATTCCATGATTGTATGAAAAAAGTGCTGAGGCATCTCTAATTCTGATAACAGGGCTTAGGAGACACACTGGTGACACTGGATCTTCTCATGGGTCTACAGGCCAGTCACCACCTTAGTACAGAGTAAAGGAGAAGCACAGCCCGACCTGTCCTGTGAACACTGTTTTGAGGCTGGCAGGATGCAGAAACCTGCATTTGGCACAGCAGGGAAATGCAGTGTTTCAGACACATAGACATCAAGGTGTCAAATATCTCCAATGCTGTGATATAAAAATGCCGGGAAAACTGCTCCTGGGACAAAAAACCTTAAGTCCCTGAAATTTGATTTAAAAATTCAAAGTCTGCCTAACAGAAGAGAAAACTTTCCTGGAATTTGAAGACATGGGATGGAGAGTTTGTCAGGGCCCTGAGTGCACTCTCCCTCTCCTAGGATTTTGGTTGGCAGCTTCAGACCAGCTGGCTGGTCAGAGCTGGTGAGGAAAGAAGACCTGGGAGAACCTTTTGTGGAGGACTCCCTGTGAAGCTCTGCTGAGACGTTTTCATGGGAGATTCCCCCTCCTTATCCTGGGAACTGCTTGAAGTCACAGCTCTCTCATGCTTGGCTTCTGCCTGAGCTGCACTATGGCCACGTTCCTGCCAGGCTGATACCCTGCTGATGGGAGCCCTGACCCTGCCACGGGCTCTCAGTTTCCCGTCTGAACCTCAGACTTGCCTCTTCACTTGGGCGTTGCTGCTCCCTGCTGTGGTTTCATTGAGCCTGCCAGGCTGGCCTGGGGCACTTGTCCAGCAATGGAGCTGTGCTGCAGCAGAGAATGATGGATGATTTCTCCTCTGCTGCAGGTGAATTGAATCGGCAGGAATCATTGAGGATGACATCCCAGGCTCCCTTGGGATTCAAACACAACCTCTCCCTGCAAGAGAGCAGCTATTGCCTAAAATTATGAACACACACCATGGCATCCACCAGCAGCAAGACTCAGAAAGGGCTGGGGAGCAGAGCCTGTGCTGCAGCTAAAGACAATTGAGCCAATGGAGAAAGCACTGGAATGATTTTTCACAATAATCACAGGGAAAGAGAGAAATATCGTTATAATCTGTAGCTGCAAAGGCTATTGAGACAGAAAGAAAGCAATAAAACATTACACTTTACGCACCCAAGATGAGATCACCTGTCTGCTTTCTACACAAAATATACTACATGTACTAAATGTTCCATCCACGCACAAGTAGTTCAGGCTGGACCAAGAAAGCAGAATGTTAATGACTTTAAGAAGACAGCATTTCAATTTTGTGCCTCTTAAAATGCTGCCTATGCTGGAGATATTTCCAAAATATTCCTGAAATAACATGAAGCTGATGAAGGGTGGGACTCACTTTTGATGACATTCTTATGAATGACAGATCCAGACAAAAACATGACAAAACCCCCCAAAACTAACAGCATTACCTACAAGGAGCAGAGAGTGCAGCCTAAAACTGAATCACAGCAAAATGCAAATCCATGCAAAGGAACTGAATTATTTTGTCCATGCTGCAGAAAGAGGAGACATCAGATTTGATTCAAAGTAAAGAAAGCAGTTAATGAACAGCAACTTCCCTCTCAAAGTCAGCAACTGCACAAAGAATATTGACATACCTATCAAGATTTATACCATGAGCAGCATAAATGCATGGCTCATGAACACGGGAAGGATATAAATGAGGAAGACTAACAAGGGATAGTGGCAAGAAAACCTTGAACAAGACCTCCAAAGCTGTTGCTTTGAAATCAGGCTAAACCAGCAAACGAAAGGAAAATACCACATCAAACAGTTAAAGTAGTAGGAAGGACCTCTGATAGTTTACAGATGAACTGAAGCCAATGCTGCAAAATTAAATTCCTGGAAAAGTCCTTGTTTGCCATTGTCTGGATGTCAGAGTTTTCTCTGGCACAGTGCTGGACCACAGGCTAACATTGCAAGAAATTCACATTCTCTTAGTAGATGTTCTGCACAAGCCTCATGCTCCTGTACAACCAAGTAATTTACATGTAACTCTAAAACTAGAAAGATTCAAATTGAAAGGGAAAATATAATCAGGGAAAGACAAGTTCTTCTGGTATATCTCCCTTGAGATTTCATACGGAAAAGGAAAAAAATAAGAGTTTGAGGAAGGAATCCATACTGATAGTCCAACACTTAACAGTGCCTACATTTAAGTTACAGAAATAGCAAGAAAAGCAGAGTGTGGGATCTGCTGTGTTTTAAAGGGAAGCAAAGAGAGCAGAGTGACCTGCACAAGAATAACAAGCTCCCTTGGCTCTTGCAGACTTTTGGAATGAGCGAAACATTGTCTGCAGAGAAAAGACCAAGGATGAAGCATAAGGAGAAGCAGTGATTCCTAGAAAAATGGATCTGGAAAAAAAAAAAAAGAAGAGTTAAAGAGGGTTTTTGCTATAATGCTTTATAAAAAAATAGAAAAGGAAGCATAAGTTTTTGACATGGTGTGAAACCACAGGTAGAAGGAAATGTGGACATTGCTGCTGAGACAGAAAGAGTACTGCAAGATATGAATCACAGTTTGTGTTATTGGCAGAAACTGACACTTGATGTATTCTCTAGAAGAGATACCACACTCATTGTGAATTATTGTCAAAACGTACGTTTCGTTTAGCTACACCATTACCTAACAAATTCTATGGCACTGTGTCGAATCCCACAAAAGCAGCATTCACTTGGCATACAATGATGCCTGCAGTTCATCAGGTAAAGGCAGTGGGGTGAGAGGGTCCAGGAGAAATCCTTGGGATATCAAGTGCTGTCTGTGTGATTATTGTGTCAGGAGGGTAGGGGCACACTGTGAGGAGCTGGGAGCCAGCTATCGGTGGAGCACACAGAGTTTCACCATTAATTGTTATCATCTACAGTTTCTGAGCTGGTCTTAAAAACATTGTCACCAGCAGGGAGGCCATTCACACCACAAGGGCTGTGCTCACTGAAGGACACAGTAGAATTCAAATGCAATGTCAAGCTCTTCCTCTTCTGTTCACTGCCTCCTCCAGCTGCCCCTTGTTTGAATCAAATGGCAACAACATATGTCATGCTCTGAGCTTTTCCCATTTGTAGATGGGATGTAAAATGGGGAGGTGACTTTTAAGAGACATTCAGCAAGAGATTCTGTGATCCCATTTCCTCTTGTTTGTGTACAGGTGTGTGCAAGACTTTGGGCGTTTGATGTGGTATCAAGTGTCAGAGACAGACTAGTAGCTACTGCAATTTCGGGACACGGTTTAGTGGGAATTAGCAGTCCAGTTGGACTCCATGATCTTAAATGTCTTTTCCAATCCAAATTATTCTATGAATTTTGACATCCATTAATTTAAGGAAGAAGCTTGCAGTTTCAGATGAAAAAATGGAAAATGTGACCCAGTTACATCCAAAGATTAAAAGACAGAAGAAAAACTTGGCCAACTCCTTAGTTTCTCTGAAAGCCCAGCACGAAGCCCCTGAACTTCTCACACTTCTAGGAAGGGACAAACAAGCACTGAAACAAGAATAGCTCATCATCTACAACAGGTGTCAGGAGAGGTTATGTTTTTATCTTCCCTTTGAACACCACACGGTATTTTGCATTGGTCCAAGCTGTCACCTAATTATTGGCCCATCATAATAAAAACGCAACACCCTTGCAGTGGTAGGAAGATGGACAGCAGGCCTGTGCAATTGCATTCTCTAACCAGAGAATGCGGAGAGGAGAAAAGAGAATAAATTTTGAAGTTGGACTAACCAACATCACATCCAATAGGCCTTTGCAAAAGACAAGTCAGTCCAGGCTCATCCAAAAGTTCCGGGCTCACCAAAAATACCAGCATCTCAGGGGATTTATGTTGTTTTCAAGGGTCTGTAATTTGAACATTTTAGGATAATGAGGAATGTAAACTGTTCTGTGAGATCAAATAATTATTCCCTGAAACTTATGCTGCTTTCAGTCCTGCTGTGCTGTCTTTGGAGAGTTGAGCCAAAAGGTATCAGTAGGCTGAGCTCTCAGAGAGTGGAATTACTTAACTGGGAGGGCTCAGATGTCTCAGGTAATGGTTTCATGGGACAGATTTGGTGGAAAAGAGGATCCACATTCCCAGAATGAATGTCACACAAGGGGAATGAGTCTGGGAATGTGCATTTATCACTCCAGATTATAAAGGGTGGAATTTCCTTTGCTGCAACTGTGTCCATTGCTATTCATCCTTTCGGCTTGGACCCTTGTGAAGAGTCTGAGTCTATCATAACCCTCCTTTTAGTGAAAGACAGCAAGTCCCCAACAACTATCTTTACTCTAGTATGAGCAAACCCAGGTTCCTCAATCTTTCCTTATGCATTAAGTGCTTCAGATTCGTGATTTTCTTGGTCTACCCCACTAAGTATATGAATATCATTCATGCCCTGGGAAGAAAAGAACAGGAAAGAATGCTCCAGATGCAGCCTCACGAATGTTGAATAAAGGGAAAGAATCCCTTCCCTTGCCTTGCTCTCTTGTTTCTGCAGTCCAGCATGCCCTTGGCCTACATGGCTGCTGAGTGCACTTCTGATTTCAATCAGTAGTCTTTTGGGACCCTACAGCCTTATTCTGCAGAGGTGTTTCCTAGGCAGTCAGCAGCTAGCCTGCACTGGCAAGCACTGCAAAACTTTGCCCTTGTCACTGCTGAACTTGGTGAGGTGGCTGCCAGCCCTTTTCTCCAGCTTATTTAGGTCCTTCTGAAGGGCACTGCTGCCCTCCACTACACCCATGCTACTCCAAGTTTGTATCATCTGTGAATTCTTCAAGGTGTTCTCTGCTTCCTTTTCCTCCTGTTGATGAGGATGTTAAGTGGTATTAATCCCTTGAGGAATGTTACTCCTAAGTGGCTTCCCATTTTCCCATTAGACTTTGGAATGTTGACCTCTACAGTTTGAGTTCAACCTGTTTTTTTACTCACTTTGTAGTCCACTCATCCAGTCCATGCCACCTTGTTCTGGTTACAAGAATACTATGGGCCAGTGTTCTAGTAATCCAACACTTCATTTGAACAAGAAATATGCATGCACCTAGACATCAGTAACCAAAGTGTTTTCCTGTATCACATTTGGCCACATCTTCTCAGTTGGCAATAGATCAGCTGGACCAAAGTTCTCTGGAAAGTGGCAGAACACAGGGCCAGAACTTACACATAGCAATAAAATTGTCATGGAGTTGTGGCAAGTGGCCAGAACCACAAGTCACAGATGGGAAATGGAAATTTGTGACATTTTGTACTTCAACCCAAAATCTGAACAGATTTTCATGAGACCATATTACAAGAAGTTATCATTTCCTGACTTAAGTACCCTACCACATCTCATAGACTTGCTTTAACACTGCAAGTATTGCAAGAAAAAAGGAAATCATGAAAGGGTGGGAGGAGAGCTTTTTTATTTCTTTTTTATCTTAAGGAATGTACCCAGCTGCCAAGTTTTAGGAGTATGAACTCCTCTGTAAAATCAAAGAAATCAGGATCCAGTTTTCAGCCAAGGTCTGCTGGTTATTTCTACCAGTTGACTACAGGAATCAGTTAGCTGTAGCCCAGAAAGACTGATATTTGTGCTGATAAATTTCAACAGTTTCCTGAGGGGTCTGATAAGGTCAGCCAAGGATCTGAAAAAGGAAAGGGAAAAAAAAAAAGAAGGGATTGGGTCCTCTCTCTCATTTAAAGTTCTTCCTTCAGCTCCTTTAATTTCTTCCCTTTTCTGGAATGGTTGCAAAAACAAATCTGCACTGTTAAAACTATTCTTTTCCCAAGCCCCTTTCAGGACACAAGGATGCTATTTCTGTAAGAATTTAAAAGGAAGTACATGTCTGAGACGGAAAGCAAGAATGGAAAATTTCAATACAAATAAATGGTGAATGTTTGGCAGCCAGGACAAAGCTTTGTAACACACTGTAAGAGAGAGGTTGTCTTGTTGGCTCTGCCAGTGGTCAGATTTCTAAGGAAAGAAAAGAATGTGCCTGTTGGAATGTTTTTCCTTTTGCAGAAAATGCTCCAAAAGGCTACTATGGTGGAGAAATAGCTGGTATTTTTTCAGATGGAGACCAGTACGTTCCCCAAAAAATGCCTCTCCTCTCTTTCTCTTCCTTTACCTTTTCCCAGCCTTGGCCAAACATTTCAGCCACAACTTTTTTTTTCCCTCCTGCTGTATTCAGCCTTCCCAGCTCCAGCCTATTTCCTTCTGCCTTTATTTTACTGAGAATAGCCATGCCAATAGCATGGAAAGGAAAACAAATTACATTATCTTGTGTTTTCTTCACTCTGTGATATAACAGAAAGATTTGGTGCAGTCTTATCTGTCCATCAGGAAGGTGAGTTGAAGTTAACTACCGTTATTAGGAATGCAGGACTGCAGCTGCCAGATTTCATGGTCTTTCCATCTCCCATCAGGAAATGACCCAAGGTTGTACATTTCTCCACAGAACATCTATTGCTTTTCCCAAGGATACAAATCTAGCTACCTTAAGAGGGCTTTGCTTTTGTGTGTTTCCACACGCAAAAAATAAAATGAGGCATTTCCACTACAAAGCAGTACTTTTGTTTGAAAGATAATCAACCACGAGAAGGTAAAATGGAGCTGTGTCTGAGGAGGAGCACATGTCTCCATATCTCCATGTCATCACATCAGTTGAAAACCACTTTGATGGCCCCCACACTTCCCACATGGTGGATGGGGATGTGGGTACTTGCTTTGCTGTTCCTAGGTTTGGGTGAGGGCAGCAGCATGAGTTTAGTCACAGGATGGACAAGTTTGCCTGTTTGTTTCCCAGCTGGAGGCAGGAAGCTTGTTATTTCTGTGCGGTTCTGATGCCTTTGCCAGTTGCCCAAGCAGCTCGGGGAAGGAAAGATATCTACCTGCAATGCATAGTGGGGAGGACCAGATGAGAAGAAAATGGATTATACTGGGACAAGCCTCCAGGACCTGAAACAGGGAGAAGGTAGTGACTGTGGGTAGCAAAGGGTGACCAGGAATGTGTAGTACAGGAGGTGTAGGATCTGGAACACTGCTGGAGATGAGACTGAGAGTGGGGAGACAGTCACAAGCAGCTGAGGTGGAGGGGCTGTGGACAGCCTGAGGAAGGATACTGGAAAGAGTGGGTGGCTGGACAAAGAGCTGGAGGAAGGAGCCTAGGATCAGGAGATGGATGTTTGGGGGAATGGCAGTGAGAAGTAGGAGGAGGCTGAGCCTCAAAGATAAAGGCAGAAAAGCACTTTGAGGGGCAAATAGAGAAAGCAAGCAGGGAGCAATTATGAGGAGGGGAGGCAGTGAGTGGAGAGCAAAGAGGACTGGGATGAGAAAACACCTCTGGGTACAGGAAGGGCCAGGACAAGGCAGGAATGAAGGAATCAGACTGGGAAGATAGGGCTGGGTCACAGTGTCACCAGGAGTGGCTGGGCAGCAGCCACCCATCTGCTGCCCACCAACTTCACTGGGATATGCTGTCAGCATACAAGCAACAGCCTCTCTTCCAGCTGATCTGTCTACAGAGGCTTCCTCTTAGAAATGGCTTGAACCCCACTATTGTTTTGGGCAGTGATCCATCTGATATCACAACATGGGGGTTTGGTGTTGTTGCTGATGATTTTTGGGTTTTTTTTACGTTATTGTTTTGGAAGATGGCACAGATGAGAGTCTTGCCAAGTTGAAATGCTTTGAACTGGCAGGATATGGAAAGTTATTTCATGTTGTCCCTTGCATTGCAGTGAAACCCCAAGTGACGTCCTTACACCAGCTGCTCTTCAGGAGCTCCATACACGGCCCCTGCCAGCCTGTGTGCTGGAACAGCGCTGCTGCCCACTTCCCTTTCTCTTCCCTACTCTTTTTCCAGGCTCTGTCTCCTCCGGAGGGCACACTGTCCTTTTTCCTTGCACAGGTACCTCAGAGACATGTGTGTGTGCTTTCTGTGTGGTGGAACCACGGGCTGCTCCTGAGCCCCTGTACCTGCAGTGATTGCAGTGTGCCCTCTGCTGTCTTGCTATCTGCAAGTAGTCTGGAGTTTCTGAGAATTACAGAAGCTCAGTCTCTGCCCAGAAGCAAAATCAGCTGTGACCCCGCTGCCCTTGTACCGCCTCAGCTGAAGGAGCTACAGCATTTCTTGGCGGACAAGAAAAAGTCAGCATTGCTTTGGGGGAAAATGTCTGATCTTTGCTCTGATAGAATAATGTAACCAAGTTGGTTTTATTTTTGTTTACCTTACCATTGCAGTATAATGTATGCAAGAAAAGAATGGATGAGGCATGACCCCCAAAGGGGAGAGAGAATCAGCTAGGTGAAGCAGTATACCATTAGTTTCAGCTAAATTTGCCAGGTTTTCCTGCTGTTGCTATGTCTGTGCTCAAACAAAAAAGGCCTTTAACCAACCTTATGACTGATCAGAGCAGGAGAACAGGAGCAGAAGGTGGCTGTGTGCAGTTGAATGCCTATTTACCCATTACTAATGAAGGAAATGCAAATGGAAGAGTTTGTAGAAAAGAATTAAAGTAGTTATGCATTTTCAGTCAGCATTTTACATTATTTTTAGGTTTGTAGCAAGTTTACACTGTTAATGTATATTATTGTTATTACATAATAATATTTGTATTAATAAAAATTACATAATTATCATAATTCCTGATTTGTAGCCACAGCCTAAATTCAAACTAATTCCTGATATCAAGTAGAGTGTAATGCCACAGTGACTTCATTAGTGACTCAGGTTTTCTGTGGCCAAGATCTGTCCAGGTCCAAGAGATTTCTCAGAGCAGTCAACAGCTCCATTTCAGACCACTGATCTCCTACATATGGAGACCCCTAAAGATGTTGAGGAACCCTATGTCTGGGGACATGAGAAAGGGTGAGGGTAAGTTTAGAGAGGATAAACACTTACAGGTTCCCGGTACAGTGGTGTGTCACTGTAACAAGTGCCCAGGGAGGTGGTGGAGTCTCCATCTGCAGAGATCTTCAAGATTTGGCGAGACAGAGGCACAGCCAACCAAATGAGCATTGGTGTAGCCCTGCTTCAGGTAGGATGCTGAACCACACAAGCCACCAAGATCCCCTCCAGACCAGCATTTCTGTGACTCTGCAGGACTGCTCAAACCCACATATCCCAGCATGGTAGAGATGCTCAGGTCATGTCCCCTTCCTTTTGATAGTCAAACAGCTGCAAAGGAAACTCACAATCTTTCACCATCTAACCAGGTACTTGGAGCTTATATGGAGTTGATGAGACATGCATCTAGGCTTAGGATGGCAAAAAGGGGGATACCAGGAATTGTCCAACACTTCTGTTGAAATCTTGGGGCTTGCAAGTGAGAAAAAGTCAAACTCATAAAGCCAGTTAAAATGAGGTCTGCTCCACAATGTAGGGGTCATGAGCTCTGATGGAAGCCAGGCCTGCCTGTGTGTTGTGAAATTAGGGAACCTACTTTCATTTCTGGATGGTTCTCATCAAGTGGCACCTTAACTTTCTTGCAAACATTAAATAAGGAATTGGAGATTTTCCTTTTCAAGGCAGATGAGATCATGATGGTTGGAGGAACTTCAGCAGAAGTCTCCAAGGCCCAGAATGGCAAAGTTATGTGAGGATGCAGAAAGGGGCTTTGTGGGTTCTTCAGATGGGTCCTTCCAGTTTAGTGACCTCCTCTGCAGCTGAGCTCAATGGAACAAGGAATCTGCAGAGCAGAGCCTGATGCCATTCCAGTAGCTGGTTTCTGTTTGCAGGAAGGAAGCTACTTGGCTCTGTGCAGTAAAAGTAGGTGGCTCAGCTCCATATGTGTGGTCCCCCCAGCAAAGAATGATGCTTTGGGGAGATGGGGAGGGGAAGAAGAATCCAAACAGAAAACCTCCCTTGAGTTTCTCCTCCCTCCAACCCTGTTTGGTAGTTTTCTATAGCAGGGGCAATTTGACTCCCAGACAGAGGCAGCTCACAAAATATGAGTAAGTCTCAGGGGGGCAACACAAAGGCCCTTTGTGCCATATGCTGTGGAGTTAATCATCAGTCACTGTTATCTACTACCAGTCTCTATAGTCAGTTCCACACAATGTCATTATACCTCATCAAAGTTAATTTACCAAGCTGTTTAAATGCTTGTACAGTACAGTGAGCCTCCTCCCACCACTAGCATCTTTTTCAGCTGCTCCCCTGCTGAGGATGCTTCAGTCCGGGTGGTCCCAGCAACACCCTGAAGCATTTTTCAGTCTTGTCAGCAGCCTGGAATAGGGTCCTTTCTTCTGAGCTTTTGGCTTCTTTTTCTAGCCCCAGTTACAGGAGTCCTGTGGAAAATGATTTGAAGGACAAGAGGCAGCTCTGATAATGGAAAACGTCTGTGAGGGATTGGAACATGGGCTTGTAAGCCTTGGACAAAACTGCCTCATTCAGAAAAAGGGGAGGGGGAGGGAAGGGAAAGCATGCAGAACAAAGATCTTATTTCACTTCATGAAATGAGCACGTGATGTTTTCTCTGGAATGCCTCACTGACAGACAGGCCCAAATTTTCCAAGGACCGTGGCTTTTATTTGAGCTCAGACAAGGCCATAAATGGCTGTGAAAAGTATGTAAACTCACAGCTTCTGTTAATTTGTCATTTCCAGGCTCCACGATAACTCAGAGCCATGGCATTCCCAGGTTTGCATTTCTTGGCGAGTGGGATGATGGAAAAGGCCTCTAAAAGCCCTGCCCCAGAGCATCTGGACAGATGTTGTGTCCATCACGTACAGATTTGCATGGGCACAGAGTTACAAAGCACGGCTCCATTCAGACCTGCCTGTGTCACCTGGTCATTAAGTTTCTCCCAACAAACAGGAATAAGTACCCACAGAAGCCAAAACTGACAAGCCAGATGTTTTGTCTGGAGCAGATGACCTCATACCTTGCTAAAGGAAGATAGAGGCAAGCTTGTAAAAGATACTGGAGATCTGGGTTCAGTGGACAAATTTTATTCAGCATTTTGGTCTCTAGCAATGCTCTGTTAAACAGCTATACCTCTTGCTGTAGGAAGTCATGGATATAGACATTAAAAAAGAGTCAAAAGTTCAGATCCAGTGTACACTGGATCCTTTTCTAAATGTAGGATTCTGCTAGTGTTAAAGTCAATGAAATTGTGAGTGTTGGTTGTCCAGATGGGATTTGGGAAGATGTCTCACTTCCACTGCAAATTTATCCCCTCCCTCAGCCTAGGCAAATCTGTGCCATTCAGCTGGAACCTGATGCCCCTTTCCAGGCCCTCCGATGGTGCTTTCATCCTTCCTTTTTGCTTATGGCTTGCTTTGCTCATCTCCTCCGCTCTGTTGTTCTGCCAGAAAGGTGTCTCTCACCTCCTTTGTCTTGCTTTCCAACAGTCACTGCAGTGCTGCACTGGCCCAGAGGAGTGAGTATGTCATTCGAGCTTGCCCATCCAGCTCTCCCAGTTTCCATCCTCCTGGGACAACTCATTCAGTTTGTAATCACAACTTCTTATCCACTTTGCGTCCTATCACTAACATTTCCAATTCAAAAGCTTTTTCTCACACAGGTTGAAAGCTTTGTTTACAGCTATTTATCCTCTTCTTACACGTAAAAGGTCTGACATAAATCCTGACCCACTGGGTCAGCTTGTCTGCAGCAATTAAAGGCCAACATGTTCAAATATGGATGTCTAAGGTCAGACACTTTCTCCATACTTACCACTAATACAACAGCCATATTTTCAGGTGCTCAGCAACTGCACTTGCCAGCCCCTGTAGTGGGGCTGAGGGTGCTTAGCATCTCCTAGGGAATGATAGTTCGAGTTAAAGACAGGCATTGCTCCTCTGTATGAAGGAAAACTAAAACCCCTTGGTTTCCACTGTCTAGCCCAGGGCTGGGAGGGGAATATATGATTTCATAGCATTGCTAAGCAATGACAAGAGCTAATCTCTAGGGTGAGCTGTGTTTGCTAACACATTGCACATTTTCTTGCTTAGCAGCATAATTTCTTGTTTTATAAGAGTCCCTGAACTCATGTTTATGTTTTAGGTCAGCTGTCCAAACTTACACGGCCAACTCCCAAGCTTTCTCATATACACCATCAGAACAGACATCCCGAATCTGTGTACAGAACATTGCAGCAGTCTGTAGTTTAAAAAAGGCTGTGTTGACCTTTCCTTCAGGTCTCACAGACCCCTGGTCACTCACAGAGCTGCTGTTCCACACCCAGTCCCCACTGACCCAGGCACAACTCACATAGCTCAAACACATTTTGGGCAGCAATTCCTGAACGCCTTCTAGCAAATATCCCAGGCTCTGCCATGGGCTGGGACATGTTCTATGCTAGCAGGTTGCCCATCCTAAGAGGATGAGGAATGGATAGCAAAATTATTCAGAGTGGGTAGGAGAATCTGAGAACCTCTGTCCTCTGGACCACAGAAGTGACTGGCACAGTCCGTGAGGATTTTGTATATGTATAATGTAAGGGTAAGGAGAAGGTAGCTACAAGACCTGAATTTGAGATGTACTCTGACAGTCCTGTAGCATTGCTGAGAGGCAGGATCTGCTGCTGTGGCAATTGTTTGAATGGATTGGTGGCATCTTGGGGTGCACTCAATTTCTACTATCACACAGCTGTGGACAGATTATGCAGAGTAGGAGACATCCTTAGACAGAGCTGCTCAGTGGAGGGTCACCTCAGTAGTCTCTGAGCTCCCACATCTTGTAGATGGATTGTGTGGTGTTGAGGCACACAAATGCCTCTACACAAAATCTTCCCACACGTCATTAGGCTCATTAGCTCTGTGTCCTTGCCCTCCCCAAGAAGGGCCTGGCTGCACACACTCCAGCACCTCCTGTGATATTCATATTAATCCTTAAAATGCCCACTGGCTCTTCTGGCACTTGGCTCTCTGACTTGGTAGCCAAGATCTCTGTAGGTCTGTAGGTCTCACAGCCAAGCTACAAGTGATGAACTTTGATTGCTGAAGAGAGAGTGCCTGCTTCTTTACAGCAGGATGGCAGGTGCTAGCACACCTCCTGGAATTTTTTTCCGGATATTTCATTCAAATGTTAAGCTTGCCCCCACGTGACAGCAGAAATTGAGAGGTGAGACAAGTGAGTGACATGTGGAACACTTGTGTTTTGTTGCGATATAATTGATAGATTATAATGGCCTGTGCCTGAGCTCAAGACATACTGGGTTGATTTCCTGCTACATTCATGAACACAAACCCCCTACTGTTTCAGCTAATGGAGAAAGTGCTCTTAATTTTGTGAATCAGGATTTGCTGGTGGCAGATAACCGCTCACTCTGCAGCAGTAGTCTGTTGGGGACAGGGTGCCTGCGTTATTGTATGGAATATGGCAGGGCCAAATACATCTTTGTAGCTCAATGATGCAGAAGGACAAAGTAGCTGAAATTTCATCCAGCCACAGAAGAGTCCTGGGTTTGACACTATGCTCTGACACAAATGACCTTAGCAACTCCTCAGTAAATGTGTATGCAAAATGAGGGAAATAATGGGGAAAGAAGTAGAAGGCAGTGATGATTATTTCCTCACTTTTGGAGAATAGTGTCATATGTAACTTTGTGCTGTGAAGTTCATGTGACATTAGCAAGTGTGGAGTCAACCTGGGACTCTGCCTTGCAGTGTTTCTTCATGGCAGTGTGTACCTGCATCCTACTTTGTGATGTAGCATTACACATGAGGAAATCCATGTTATGAATCAGACAGGCCCATTCAGCTGCCTGTACGATGGACAACTCCCCTTACCTTGATACCAGTCCTAATTTGCTAGGCTTCTGCAATTGCCTGTTGCATTATCAAACTCTCTCTGAGGGGCTTTTAGGGTCAGATTCAAATCCAACAAACTGAGGCAGTAGCACATAGGCTAGGACCCCATAAAATAACTGTGGGTACAGATATCTTGCTAGCGGCTGCCTCATTTGCACGGAATAAAGGTTTTGTTCATCTAAGTGATAAACCACATCTCCTCTGCACCAGGATAGATGTGCCAGGCAGCCTCTGTGAACCAATCTCTGTGACCAGTCATCATCTACACAATGGTGGAAGCACACATCTGGCAGTTACGGTAGCTCTTACTCCCCATTAGGCTGGGGGGCAGCCTTGTAAATGCCATTGGACTGCCTGGGAACACTGTTTCCTTCATGCCAGCTGTTGCTCCGGATGCATGGGACGTTCTTTGTACTGTAATTCTCACAGGCCCGTATCTCCAGAACACAGCTGGTGGACTTGTTAGTTCTGAGCTGCTTGGCCATGGACTAGTAGCATCCTACAGGACACTTTCAGGAGATTGTATCAAACTGCTTCTGGAGAGGTAGGACTTCATTGGTGAGAGTACTTTTAGTTTGAAGGTTGTGCCAAACTTAAAGGACTGAACAAGTTCACTGACTAATTCAGGTTGGAAGAGACCACAGTCTATCCTCCTGCTCCAAACAGGGCTCTTTTCCAGGCTGAACAAGGCTTGTGCCCTCAGCCTCTTTACAAAGGTCACGTGCAGGAGCAGAGTCAAAACCAAGAGTATTTCACTTTCCTGTGCTGCATCCTGGCCTGGCAGCAGTGGAGTGAACTGGCACGATGAACATGCTGAGACAGAAGCATGCCACACTACTGAGGGTAGATTGACTGTTTTCACCCTGAGGCTTTGAGACTGATTTTTCTTTCTTATACCATGACTTGGATCCAAGTGTAGTTCAAGCCTGTGAGGTACTGTGAACATCAAGTTAGCCTTGGCCAGACTGTGGCAAATGCAGAGTAGATATGGTTACACGGACTGGACATGGGCACACTTCTGTGCCCACTCCTGACGGGCATGGCTTACCTGGGTTATCACACCTGGGTGCTGAGGCTGGATAAATTCTGTGAGGAAATGATGCCTTTGGGAGCTTGTCTTAAATTAGAAAATCTCACCTTGAATAAGGGATACCAAGGATGAAGTTTAAGGGCCAAGTTGTCAAAGTATTTAGGCATTTTACTGCTCTAGCTAATGGAATATCCAAAAGCCCATCAAATGCATTAACCATTAGAGAATGCATTTTATACAAACCACATAGCCTGCTAGTGCCAGACTTGTGTGCCCTTTGGTCAGCAATGTCCTCAGCACAACCTGCTAAATAAAGACATCTGCTAGGGGAGAAAAGAGGGGAAGGTACAGCACTTTATTACATCAGGTCTGAAATCGAGCTTTAAGGAATAATGGTTAGTACAAACACTGCAGCTGGAGCAGGAGCAAGAAATGAGGAAACCACACTGAGAAAGAGCAAGGGAATGAAGCAAAAAACAAGGCAGAAGAATAAGAAAAAAATATCTGTATTTAACAAAGTGCAGTCTGAAAAGTAACCAAACTCCAGAAAAGTAGTTGTGGACTTGAGTCAGCACTGCCAGGTGAGGAGGACACCTGGAGAAGGCTGCTGCAGGCCTGGGTTCTCAAAGGAGGTGGTGAGGTGTCCCTGTGATCCATGTGTTACATCTCTGGGGACCCTCACGCTGGCCTTGCAGTCATCCTAGAGTTCATTTGGGCCTGATGCCCACATCTTTGAGGGTATAACCCTGCTTCAGGCTTTCCCCTCATGTGTTGCAGTCTTGACCTTCGTCTGCTGTGAAAACCCAGGCATCCCTTGGTCCTTCCTCAGGTGCTGGCAGTCTGGTGCAGGAGGAGTCACTGCTCACATAGCTGAAGACAACACAGATGTCTCCGATGCCACATGAGCTGAGCCTTCTCAGCTACAACCCTAACAGGTTTGCTACTCCAAAATTATACCCTGCTTCTTAATTCCACCAAATAATGTTGCTGCAAATTTCTTGTCCCATTACAAAGGCAACTATTGTCCTGTCACGAAGGCCACTTGCCAAATAATTTGGTTTCTTGAATTGTAACCTAAAACACACTGCAGGCAGGGCAATCACTGACTTCATCACAGCAGTGTGAGCACAACCCCATCCCTTAGGGCAGATGTTTCATGTGGCAGGGGAAATAGGGAGACATGGAGGATGTGGGTGGTGGATAGGAGTGAGGTAATGTGGAGACAATGATATCATGGTACAGCCACAAGGGTTGGGTGAGGGCTTAAGAAGTAATTTTTGGTGTGTTTAGCCTCATTTCCCTGGGAAACGAGGCTTACAATATCATTTTGGGTGTATATGTGTGTGCACATGCTGTAATAAGGGAGAGGCTGAGCCTTCAGAGTAACCCTTATGAGGCACCAGAGATCCAGGGGAGTGATCTTGACAGTACCCCAAGAATGGAGAAAGCCTCAGTTGAAGCCTGCATTTTATTAAACACAGGAGAATGTATCCACCCATGAGATGTACACTTGCATGTGTCCAGGCTTCCATGGCTCTGCTTCTCAGGCAACAACTTGTTACTGAATTTCAGTTGTGCAGCCACTTGGGGATAAGTATGTATCTCAAAACTTGCAATCCCATATGTATTACAAAATGTTTGTTTTAAAAATACCAGTGACTGGAAAGTAAGCGTCAGCAGAAATGAAATACTGGTGTATGTAATAGAACAACATCTTCTCTGTAGAGCAATGATTCCCAATTTCTTTGGCCCACCAGAGCATTGCAGCCTTCAAAATTTCAGGCAAACATCATTCACCCTTATAATGAAGCTTTTAGCTGAAAGCATTTTTATGATACTACTTTGGTTGTGTAGCCAGCAATGACGAATTACCTTATCCATTATGGCCACAGCTTGAAAACACAACCATAAATGCATTTGCTTTCCATTTATTCTATGGCTTCTGATTCAACCTGCATGTTTTGGGTCCATCATGAAAGAGCAAAGATTCCCATCAGATTTACTTGTCATGCACTCAGGTTGTAGAAACTGTTCCTTTGCAGTTTATGGTTTTAAATGGTGAAAGTTTGGAATAATAGTGAAAGGTTTGTCAGACGTCATGTATTTGATTATAAAATGTGTGCCTTTGTACACAGCAATAAGGCTCTGGTGTCTGCACTGAGATTATTTTGTCTTGTGGTCACCCTTTCTGATGCTTGTATGAGAGATCTTTTTGGTTTTTATTTCTACCCATTTCAACGTGAATAGAAACTAACTTGAAGAAATGCATTTTCACATACCTGAATGTCAACACAGAATGGGAGATTTAATCCTTTAGTTTCTGTTCCGTATTTAGTCCTTTGAGTATACAGAAGAAAAACCCATGCTCACGGTGACCTACATAATCCAGCACAGTGCCTAATCACACCTCCATGAGCAGGCTGCCTGTGGTATCAGGGAGGAAATGCAGGCACTGGGATACCCCTGCTAGTGCTCTGTTCTGAAGACTGGTATGAGTTACTTTTACTCTCTGGAAATAGAGAGCCTCCTCATGTAACACAGCTTCCACAGAGCTGAGTGTCAAGAGGACAGAAATTGATGGATCTTTTAAAATGTATTTATCATTTGCCATTTGTTTTTTTCTTATCGTGGCACTCACTTCAGGGTGACTCAGGGTGAACTTCTGCAAACTAGAGGCCAGCTGATTTCAGCCATAACTATGCCTGTGCTGTATCATGGGGCAGGGCAATCAAAGACTCCAAAACAAAGGGACATCATGAAAGGTGAGTTTAAAAAAACCAAAACCAAACAATGAAAAGTACATTGCTCAGCATCAGCAGTGAAATAATTAGACATCTCTTCAGGATGGATTTACAGACTAGTACCATTCACAAACAGAAGCAGAACTTGCTGGGGAGGATGCTTTATAAATGCAAAATTAGTAACAGTAGTCATAAAAACAAAACTGAGTAAGGAAGCAGAGCCTGAGGAAGCACAGCAAAATGGCACAGCTGCCATGAACAGACCAGGTGTGGGCAGATCTAGGGTAACTCTTCCCAGAGTTTTCGTCTTCCAGCAGGATGCTGGAATACTCTTTCGTCTTTGTGAATGAGGGTACACATGCCAGCATCTCCCTTGATGCCTGCCTGCACTGAGGGCACAGAATAAAGCAGGAAAATAAGACAGTTTATGGGCATGCTTGGTCAAAGTGAGACGGTATTTTAAAGCCAGGGGTGTCATTTTTGGTTACAGCAAACCTCAAAACTTGAGAAAATGCCCTTGACTACTGGTGTCATAGTGTTGCTTGCTGTGACAGATTTCTGTATGTGCCCAAGGCAATGGGTCTCTTTGCATTGTCAGATCCTTCCTTCTAGCTACTGGAGGCTACTGAAATTCAGAGATGAAGAGATAAAACAAGAGGATCACAAGTATTTATACACAAATGAGCACCAGCAGGCATTTCAGGTGGAATTTTGAGCCCCTGTGCCTGGCATGAAGCCCTGACTGCCTGTTTTGCTCAGAGAACATTTGGCTCCTAACTTATATGGGTCCAAACCCTTATTTTTAAACCTGCCCACATCCCGACATGAGTGACACCTGTAGCTGTGGCCAGCACTTCAGTGGCCTCAGGGCTGGAGCGTGGGGGGCAGTGGGTTGAGTCGGTGAGTCCTGCTGGTGCAGAAGCCACCTCGTGCCTCAGTTTCCCCATTTTTGTGACAATGTGGGGGCGGCTGCGACCCCTCGGCGGGATGCTCTTGGCGTGGCTGGCGGGCATCAGCGCCCCGGCGTGGCTGTCGCCACTCCTCCTGAACCCCCACCGGTGCAGAGCTCGGGGAGCCTCCCCGGACCCGTGTTCTGCCGGCCGGGGGTGTGAAGACGGGCGATATAGGGTGGCAACTGAGTCCCCTGGACGCCCCTCAGCCTCCTGCTGCCTTCAAAGGCCGCCGAGGTGCCGGCGGCGGGAGGGACGGGGACACCGCCGAGGAGCGGTGGGGAGCGGGCGGGGGCCGGGGAGGAGTCGGCCCCGGGGCG
>WEKY01058420.1:129341-174669 GCA_013390045.1 Picathartes gymnocephalus | reverse complement strand
TTTTTTTTTTTTTGGTCTGTCTGTCGTAGATGAAGATTTTGTTAAAACAACTAGGAAGCATTCTCTCTCTTTCTCTCTCTTTTGTTTTTAACACTAATTGCTGACTTCTGCTCTTCAAAAGTACTTTGTCAGCAGAATTTTTCTGGGAAAGTTTGTATACAGTTTTTGAATGCTGTAAAGTTTGTATTGGGGATGAACATCTAAAGAAGGGCAGCTGCTGGGCAGGTCTGTGTGCTGAGGTGCTTTCCATCCTGAGAGCTTCTGCAGGGCACCCATGTGACCATTTTCTCACCAAGAGGCTTAAAAGCAAGATGGCAGGTAGCCTGAGTGTTCTGTTTCCCATGTAAATGGTAAGCAGATGATTACCTACTCTGAAAAAGCACAAGCTGGATGAAAGAGGGATGATAATGCCAATTCATCAGCCAGTGAGTTGTCAAGTTTGCTGACATAGTGGTGGTAAAGAGCTTAGAGAATTTCAGATTAGAGGTGTGGGTGTAACAACGTATTATTATTACTATTTCATGTAAACATCAGCATGTCTTGTTGCTAAAAACATGGCTATCTACTAACTCCACTGACACTAAAAGGGGCATTTTTCCCCATAGATTAGTAGATGGTGAGGCCAGAAGGAGCTATTGTGCTTTAGTTCTGCCCTCTTGCGTGATACAACCCATATATCTAGCTTTTTTTCATTAATTCCATTTGCTCTGGACTCTACAATGTGTCTTAAAAACATCTAGTCTTGATTAAGTAATTACCACAAATGGAAAATACCACTGTGTTTGGTATGTTGCTGCAGTGGTTAATTACCCACATGCTGTTACACCTCATTTCTGGTTTGCATTTGTCTAGTCTTGATCTGCAGATGCTGACTCTTCTGTTTAATCCACTAAACAGAAGAAGTCTTTAGTCCAGTGTGTCTATTCCCAGCTGCTGTGACTGTCGTCTGCACAAGGACTGCTCCCAGGCTTGTCTTTGGCAAACTGAACAGTCTGAGCTGCTCAAGCCATCCCCTGGCAAGGTGAGTTTCCTGATCTCTTGCTCAGTACTGGGTCTCCATGCCATGCATCCCCTTTGCCAGAGTGTTTGTGCTTCTTCACTCTGTGATGACAGGGCACCTCCATGTGCTTGTTTACTGGGGATCCATAAATACTGGGCGATACAAATTGTGAAAAGAAAGGCAAAACCACTACGAGCCCTAATTCAATGCTAAGGAGTTTATACACATTAACACACACACCATCAGGAAGCACAGCTGGTGACATTTTTGCAATGGGAGTCCTCCCCCAGCACACAAATGTGCTGTTGTTACCAGCTGAAGCCTTGGTTTTGAGTTTCCTAAAATACATGCTTAAGTTAAAGGTCAATATTTGGAGACTTTTTGACCCTCTTGACTTCACAGGTGAGATTTGACTGGTCTTGGGGGCCAAGAGGTGTGTTCAGTGCAGTTTGTGTCCTGTAGTAGGCAAGTGGCTGAACTGCAGCACTTCAGCCAGCTGGAGCCTGTCCTCAGGCAGCCTCAGCTGAAGCCTGCTAGGGCTCTTCTGCTCCCCAGCCAGTGCCCTGAGGATGGTGTCCCTTTGTCTGTAATAACCTTTGTCTTTAAGTGGGGATGTTGGATTTTTTTCTCCTCTGAGAGAAAGTAGAAGGCTGTCTGTATTTCTTGGCCTCAGGTCCCATCTGTTTCACATCTTGGAAAGACTGAATGGGTGAGGCTGAAAGTTTGTGCTTTCATACCTTTAAGGCATTTTCCTGCACAGCAGCCTTTACTGGGCAGCAGAAGCATTCAGATAAAGAAAGCTCATGTGCTTTTTCTGTGGATCAGCTAGTTGGAAGTCTTTTTTCATCAGTGATGAAAGGTGAAAGGAAGTAGTTCCCTCTCCTGAGGTGATGCTTTCACCCTGTGCTCTGCTGCAAGCTTGAAACTCATTTTTAATAAAAGTCTGGCAAGAGGCAACAAAGCCCTGTTTCTCAGGGCTGTGATTTTTAGACTTCTAGCCAAACTTCCTTCAGACATGCATCTAAAGGAGTGGTTACAGAGCATGTGAGTTGCTCTGCCTGTGAGCTGCCCTGAAGAAAGGTGAACATCTCCTGTGCTGCCTTGTCTTTGTGTTCCCTCTTCTTTTTCCTCTGCCCTTAGGCAGCTGAAAACTGAACTCTGCCCCCAGAATAACTCTGCATGTTGGGGATGAGAGTGAACATAGTTTTTAGTTTTTTATCTTCACAGGCATGAGAGAAAATATTGGAAAACAGAGCACAGGAGGTGCAAAAGAGTTGCCCTCCCTCTCTGCCCCATCACATTCCCTGTGATAGAAGCCCTTTGATGGCTGCTCTGTCTTTTGGATGCAGGAGAGCATTAATGCTTTTTCAGAGAAGCTGTGGCCTGTCCCCATCATTCCTCTCACATAAAACCTCTCATTCGGAGCCTCCAGCAGCATACTGATGAGGGAGGATTTCCATGTCCCCACAGGACATTTGCCCATGGTCCCCCACTGGAATGGGGAACTTGTCAAGTGTTCTTTTATTGCAGCGGCAAATTCCAGAGGACACTAGGTGATGTACTCGAGGACACAAGGTACCATGGCAAGGGTGGATACAGAAGCATCCATCGGCTTAATTCTGTGTGAGAAGGGCTTTGTGTCCTCTCATCCTCATGCAGTGCATGGCAGGATAGTGTCATGGAACAACTACAGTTGTTGGTGCAAGGTGAGGCTGGGCTTACCTGCCAGGGCTTGCAAGTCTTCCCACAGACTTCCCATGTGGTGTTGGATAAGCACTGAAGACAGATAATGTATCTAACATTCGTGGAGAACAGGGGAGTTAGTCTCCTAAATGATGATAGTGGTCTCAGCCTAAGTACTTTAAGGTGGGTGTTTTGGTAGAATTTTCCTGGTCCTGTGTCAGTGTGTAAGATTCCTAAAGGAGAGCTTTCTATCCCATGACCATGTTTAGGTGATAATGCAGTGCAATTCATGCCTGCTTTTAGGAAGCAGCTATCTGATACAGCAGTGGAGAGTGTGCATACTGCTATCTCAGCTTTCATACCTAGGCCTGTCTGTTTAGCCAGCAGGTGTTCACACAGTAAGCACCAGGAGTCCCAAATTAGTTCCTTTCAGCCTCTCCCCCATCCAGCAGCATTATGTGTTCCTAAGAGGTTGTTGAAAGCATTAGGATGTCTCGAGGAGGAGTGCCCATATTTGCATCATTATTTTTTATAGGATTTAGTTGTTAAAAGCCAGGCACACTGCGTACTGCTGGCTGCTGTCCCAGTGTTAGTATAGTCTGATCTCTCTGCAGTTGAATGGTTTCCGACAGGGAAGTGGGGAGGGGAGGAATTAAAACGTCTTGGCTCATATGAAGATACAAAACTCAGGTAAGGTGAAAAAACATGGTGAAGGCCATGCATGGACCATGCAGAAGTGTAAAGCACGTATTTCACAAACTATTTCTTGGTGTGTTTGATGACATGTGAGAAGGTGAAGGAACAGGATTTAATGGGACACTGATGTGACTGGAAGAACAGCATCTCTATAGCAGGGCTGTGCTGGCATCCTGGCATTTTGGAGAATATCAGGCTCATGAAAGTCAATTGTGTTTTGCTGTAACAAAGGACTTGGAGGATTAGGCTTGGGCAACTGAAGTGCAGTGTGACCATGGCTGCCTGCAGCACCCTTTGGCTGAGATTCCCATCATGGAGCAGGGATGACAGGACAGGTTGTGGAGCATGTCCTGCAGTGCTTATGGCACAGTGTGCACTGGTAACTGAACATGGGGCAGCTATACCATAGGAGATGAAGCAGTGAAGCTGCAACACCTCAGCAGGAACTGCTCCACAACCAGCTGGGATACCTTTGCTGCAGAGCACATATTCATTGCCAAAGCGGAGAAGGAAGCAGCCGCAAACAGTGTCCCTTTTAGAGACTTGATTTTCATCCACACCCTGGACTTAATGTTGCTGACTGAAACATTAAAGGCTTCTTGTATAAAGGTTCACTGCTGGGACTAGACTGTGTTTGTGTACGGGTTTCACGGTGTTGGGGTTGCCAAGTGCCAGAGCAAGTAATACGTGCATGGGTAAGGGGTTTGTGGTTCACCCAGTAAGTGAGAATTGGTGTCAAGGCCTCATGAGTGGCAGGCTCTTCAAGATCAGCACAAATATGGAAGACATTCATGTTCACAGTAAGACACTTAGCCTCTCTTTGGTGAGGGCTGTTTCCTTCTGAGTTACTGCATTGAAGTGGCTCAGGAATTAGAAGTGCTGGAGCACTTAAAACATAAGGAGGAACATAGAGCCAGCAGCTGGATTTGCCTAGGCTGTGATGAAGTTGTTGGGTGTTGAGATTGCAGTAAATCTTTCATTACAGGCTAAGATTATTTACCGTATCTTTTGCCATAGGCTAATGGAGCACACATACACCATCCCTTCAGCTTGGTGAGACAACTTTCTAGGGTTGGTATCTTACCTATGTCTGACCTGAAGTGCCTACACCCTCAGAGGGTCTGGGTATTTGGCAGGGAAGGACTGGGGCAAGCTTTGCAAGTTTTATTCTAGGAGCACTGTTAGACCTTCAGTACGGAACTTCTGGGGCTTCTTTGGGTAGTGGGTTTTTTTGAGTGGGTATTTTTGGCTTTGTTTGTTTGCTTGTTTTTAGGTTATTTCAAACTGAGCTAACCTAAGCTACTGGGAAGCTGAAAAGTAAGATTTGCTTTCTTGCAAAACATACCAAGAACTCAAAAAGTTCCATGTTGTGTTCCTGAACTCTTCATTGCACAGGATTAGGCTTTCAGTAATTGCAAAACTTTCAGATGGCCTGCAGCACCTTACATTGGTTAATTGTGACTCAATACATTGCTATAGTATCATATGCTATTTCTAAAATCGTTTGTGTGAAACACATCATATTACCTTAATAGATTTCCTACAGCCTGAACATTAGTACAGGTAGTGTCTGGTGTAGCTTTGTTTAACAAAGCAAGTGGGACATCCAGTACATAAGACTTATGTCTATAATGTACAATGATATGTAACGTTTTTTTTCTCAGTATTCAAAGGCTACCAGTAATTTCCTGGCATGCTTAAGTCAACGCTGGCTCTAGGGACATATTTTAATAAATGCTTTGGGTGTGTGAATTTCCTGGGTTTCTTAAATCTTTGTCAAAAAAGAAAACCTATTGTCCCTTCTAAATTTCCTAT
This sequence comes from Picathartes gymnocephalus, assembly GCA_013390045.1. Taxonomy (NCBI): domain Eukaryota; kingdom Metazoa; phylum Chordata; class Aves; order Passeriformes; family Picathartidae; genus Picathartes; species Picathartes gymnocephalus. Next base: position 169,475 of record WEKY01058420.1, on the reverse strand, counting down.
CTTAATTTTTTTCAACACATTTCATTTTACGTCTGAAATGTGCTTTGAATAGGTGCAGAGGGTCTGGTTGCATTGGGAATTGTAAAAATAGACTTCTTATACATTCAGGTGATGTCATTCCTGGAGGGGAGCCCTGGAAGGGGAGGGTGGTGTCAGTACTGCAGGTATTAGGGTCAGGAGGGCTTCCTTATACCCAGTTAGGCAGTGGAGGATGCTCTTACTTGTACAGTGAGCTCTGAGCTAGTGGGTGCTTGAGCAGTGCTGAGAACTCTGGCAGACCTGGCTTTATCTTCTGCACCTACAGCTCCCTGCCCCCATGGGGAGCAGTAGATAGCCAAACCAGCCTTTCCAACAGCAAAGAATACTGCATCAGTTTCTGTTGAATAAACATCTTTCATTAGTTCTTTAGCCCCTTTATTTGTGCATTTTCTTTCAAGTCTCTTCTAAGCCTTTCATGGCAAGGAAGACATTTTGTTCTGTTCTTATCTGTTTCCCTCCTTCAGCATACAGCCATGAGTCTGGGGTCTCACCAACGTCAGCAATCCAGTCCAATATGCTGGGCTGCAAACTGTAGAGGCTGAGGCACAAGCATGTATTTCTTTCTGCTGACTTTATTAGAGGAGCTATAAATTCTGGCTGGCCGACAAGGTGGGCAGCCAAGGCTGGCAGACAGCTGTGCAAGCTAATGTCTTAAACTGCTGCGGTTGGATTTGCCAGAGGCTGCCTTCTGAAACCTTTAGTCTGCCTCTGTTTTGTGTCTATCAGAGTTTAGTTTTTCCCCTCAGAAAGTAATGGCAAACATTGGCTTGTCTTCACTTGGGTTCCACAGGAGAACTTACCATCCTATAGGGATATTTCCTCTCACCTCCCAGTGCAGCCCTGGCTGCAAATGAGCCACTTAATGTCACACGTGGACTTTGCTAAAGTTGTGGCAGAAGCTGGGGCTGTCCCATGCTTAATGAAGACTGCAAGAATAGTGTGATCTTCTCTCTAGTTACTCACTGCATTCATTAAATGGGAAATTTTCTGTAGAATACCAAAATTGTTTATACTGCATTAAGCAAGGGAAGTTTGCCAAATATTTTATGCTTGTTTAACTTAAAATATGTTCAAACTAAGTGCGCTTCCCTGCCTTTGATTTGATTTTGACATAAAGCATGAAAAACACCAAGTTTCAGCCTGCCACATATGTCTCACTGGTGCCTATATAGTTCATCAGACAACGAGGTTTGTGGAGAAACGTGAGCTTGGCCATTTCTGCATTGTTGCGAAGTGAGAGCATGGTCACTGCCCTCACTTTGTGGAGCTGAGCTCTTCAGATCAGAGGGGATATTTTCAGGCAGTGTTAGGCTGGTGCCGTGGGTTGGGTTTCCAGCGAGGCTGAAGGCTTTTGTTTCCGTTCTGTATCACTAAACATTTCCAACATCTGTGAATGTCAGGCTGTTTGGAGGAATGTTCTTCCCTGGCAGACGAACTGAAGCAGATCAGATGATTTTCTCTTTGAGGTAGGAGGTTAGAGGGAGGCATGCAGGGCTGGGTACAAAAGGTAAAAAGGGGAATGTCAGTCTTCTGTAGTATGGTTCCCAGGAGGATGGAAAGCCAAGCTCAGATCATCAGCAGGGTCACCTCTGATTCAAGGGGTAGCAGTTCGGAGTCCCAGTGGTCAAAAGCATGAGTAGGGTTGTGTTTGCAAGTTGCATTGCAGACACTCCCTCTGATTAGGGAGGCTACCAAAAATTCACAATGTCTGGCTTCTTGCTGTTGTATGGGAAAACAGAGACACATAAAAAATGTAATCATTAAATGAGCAAGCAAAAAAACCCCATGGAAATAACCTGTCTCTAAGCCAACTGACCTGGCTTTGGTAATTTGAGATCTGCTGTCTGTGCAGAGATCTTGGCTTCCACTGCTGCTATCAACTTCTAGGTTTCTGGGACATTGCCCAAAGTCTGGCACAATCACCTTCATTGCTCAGGGAGGAATTGCTGCTGTGCAGGTACCCTTCACATTTGTGGGGGCCATTGCCTTGTCATGTATTTTTTTCTACCACCTTTGTTTGGCCTTGCATACCCCCCTATCTCATGTTCCTAAGCTCCAAAGGTGTAAATCTGCTAAGGAGTGAATTACTATAGGTGAGTGCTGTTCTGCTGTTGGGGAGGAAGACACCTGGGACCTGTAGTGCTGAGTTCTGGCTTCAGTTGGTTTGTTATTCCTCAATGTTTTTTTCTTCTGTGGTACAGAGCATCTATCATTTTATTTTGCTATCTGCTACATCATCTATCTCAGCCCATTAGAGCATTTAAAATCATAGAATACCCTGAGTTGGAAAGGACCCACAAGGATCATCAAGTGTAACTCCTGGCCCTGCACAGAACACCTCAAGAATCACACCATGTGCCCGAGAGCATTGTCCAAAATCTTCTTGAACTCTGTCAGACCTGGTGCTGTGACCACTTCATGGGAAGCCTGCTCCAGTGCCCAGCCATCCTCTGGGTGAAGAGCCTTTTCCAGATATCTAACCTTAACCTCTCCTGTCACATTTTCATGCCATTCCCTCAGGTACTATCACTAGTAACCAGACTTTTTGCTGCTTAATTTGCTGCTTAATTCCTTGAGCAGCTGTCAAACCTCTGTAAGGTAAGCTGTTACTACATCTTTCTTGCTTTAATCAAAGACAAGCAAATAAAGTCATCACATCCAGGGGGTTTTCAATCTTTGTTCAGAGATGTGGTGACAGCCACTGACTCTGTACTGTTGAGAGGACAGGGTTATGCTTCTCTTTTGAGAAAGTATAAATAAGAAAATTTGAAGGTCTGACATAAAGGTGTGAACTGCCTGTGTGCTTGGCTCCACAGTGCTTGCTTACCCAGTAACTAAGAGGGAATTTTCATGAGTGGAGTGGCAGTAGCTCAGCCACCTTCGCCGGTAAAGGGTTTGTAGTACCTGTGAATTCAGACTGCTGCTGTACTTATTCAGGTCCTGAGCTGCATCCCACCATGTGGTTGCTTGATGAGGGAACATAAAACACAAACTGGGACCTGCTGGCACACGATCCAAGTCCCACAGGGGACTCTAGCTCCAGGGGATGGTCATGTCCTACCTGCCCTGCCTCTTCTTGGCCCTCTCAGTCATGTCCTGAGCCTGCCTCTTCTTTGCAAACCATCTGCTGATTCAGTTCTTCTCCCTTGTACTATTTGTCCTGTTTTCTTCTGGCATCAGCCTTGCTGGCTGTAATGACGGATGACCTGAAAGGGAGATGTAGCCCCCGCTGCCTTTCATTTCATTGCTCCATCCTGTACCCCAAGCTGCAGATGCCTGTGAAATCCTGCAATCCCAGAAGAGACCTCATTTGACATTGCTGTTTAGCTCGTGTTTGAGCAACGTAATTTGAATCCGTGAGCTGTAAGGGGAAAGACTGTTCTCGGCAGAGACTGAAGTTTCAGAAATTAAAAGACACTAGAATGGTCGCTGTGTGTAAATTGGTGATTTTGGGAAACACACACTAAATTGCTACAGTCCTTGAGAGATGTGGCCATCTCCCCACAAGCAAGAGGCACCAGGGTGACTCTCCCACCAAATTCATGCTCTTGCGGAGGTGCTGAGGTCTGCTCTGTGTTCTGAGCACAGCTTTAACAATGCCTCAAACATGGACAAAACAACTTAATCTTGTTCTTAGAAACCAATGACCTTTTTCTGTTGACACTTTAAAAGGAAAAGTCACCCTGAGGCAAACTTCTGACATGGAAACATTTCAACCTGAGCAGTTCAGTGCTGGCAAAGTTCTCAGCAGCGGAAAAGATGTTTTCATAAGAGAGTGTCAGGCTGCTTTTAAGCATTGGGGTGCTACCTGTTGCACCCATAATAGTGGGTGACACCTTGAATTCTGTGAATCTACTGGCTCAGCTGCTCTCCGTTCCTCAGAGGACCTTTAGAGGAGGTCAGGCTGTGAAGTACAAACCCAAGCGAAGTTGGAGGGGGATCAGAGCTGCTATTTCATATACATAGCTTGGCATGTCTTTGTGTTTTCCAGTCACAAGGATGTCTTGCAAATACCAGATGTGTGGAAAATTATGCCTTTACCTTGGCCTTTACTACATTTCCCATCATGGTACTTGACTCCTTACAGGCTGTGGCTGAGATTCTGCCATGACTTTGGCAATGTCTGCATTATTAAATTAAATATGCACGGGATCGTTTGCCAACTCTTGGGCCAAGGGAGATCAAATGGCCAGCATCTATGCTGCTTTTAGGCTGTCTTAGCTCTTATTTAGAGATGCTGGATGTGAATTACTTCTTGGTTACTGGGGGTCTGTGCTAAACCCTAAACCATGTCTGAGAACTTGCAGACCACACCACTGGCCCTATTCTCTCTGAGCTTGGATGCTTGGGATTTCCCTGCTGTTGCCTGGCTCTCCTGAATTTCTCAGAGTAAGCACAGCCTCTGAGCTTTGGTGCTCTGTGCCCATCCCAAAACCATACAGTTCCGCAATCTTTCCCTTTCTGTGTGGTGTTCAGGAGTGCATTGCACTCTGTCAGCCCTTGGTGGCTTCTCCTGCTGCCTCGGGGTATTCCTGTCCACAGCTGAACTTCAAGCAACTTTGCTGGGATTAGCCAAGACATGGAGGATTACTGAAATATCTGTGATATCCGTTATGAATTCAGACCATTTAGTGCTCTAAACTCTTTCTCTTTACTCCTGGATTATCAGCCTCAGCTATTGCTAATGAGTTTGTTGGAAACACCAGCACAGTGATGAGCTGATGCTGATGAATTGACATTGTTTATTGTGTGCCATGGAGGAGTCTTCACATGTTTAAAACCTCCAGTTCTGATGACACAACTGCAAGTTGCATAGAGGCAAAAGCTTGTGTAACATAGTTGTCTGGCATATGGGTTGTGTTCCTGCTATGAAACCTTGTCTGTATTTCTGAGCAGTGGAGAGCTATGCATTAAAATGCATCTCCCATGAAGGCTGCTCATCCTGCAATTTCGCCATGTAAAATTCCTTCATCAACAGCTTCAAGGACAATACTGTATTTCTCAGACACTTAATGCTGTACGATTTGTCTTGGGAAATAATATAATTGCATTTTTTTCATAACAAAGCCATTATACTGTCAAATGCTTAATTTTCTGTTGCATTAGCTAACAGCCAGCAGAGGTTGCTGGGAAAAGAAAGTGCTTAGCTTAACCTAAATTTCTTGCTAGCAAGAAAAATGGAATGAAAACAAAATGAATTTATAATGAAATGGATTTATTCCTGGGCTTTCCTATTGTGCTGTTGTTTGCTTTCTTTGGGGGCATTTACAGCTGATTAGCAGCCCTGGAGACAGAAGTCCATTATTTACCCAAAGAGCAGCCAAGAATGGAGAGACAACAATGCTGCTTTTCTCCCTCCCTTTTTCTCTATCCTCTGCATCCCTCCTGCATTCCCAAAACAAGCCTCAAATTTGCCCAGAAGGGAGCATTCTTCATCGAAGAGAGGACAACTGAGTCTGTGTGGTCTGCTGCCTTCTGTTGGAGATGCCAGCAGAGGATTTGCTGGAGGTCTCCAGCTCCTCAGGGTCAAGTCCCCGTGCTGGGGAGAAGTGTGGGATGCCTGCCTGGACTGTGGGAGGCAAAGGGCTGGCAAGGGTGTCTGAATCCATCTGTGCTTAACCAGCCTTCTGGGAAGCAGGGTCACAAGGAGTGTTCGAGGAACAAGAAGCACAAACATGTGGTCCTGCTGAAGAGATTTTGCAAAAGCCTGTACAAAAAAATTGTTTGTTTCCGTGGAAATTAAAGCTAGGGGAAAAAAGTGGGAGAGCCAGATATGAGATGGTCTGTGACAGCATCTCTACCCTCCTCCTCCTCTCTCTGTCCCAGGAATTGTTCCTGGAACCTCTGCATGCTCTATCTGTGGTGCATGGGCCCTCAGTTACCTGCTGAGATCCCGAGCATCCATGGCAGTTGTTGCCTGTACCGTGGCATTTTTAATTGCAGGTTTAGAGGCAATTACAAACCATTTGAAACACAGCCCTGGTTTATTGGAGAAGGTTTACAATGTGGGGAAAATGCTGTCTTTTGTCTTTCAGCTGCCCATTGAGATAACAGCATGGCCAATAATGGATATCAGCTCCAAAACAGTAGGGGATTTAGTTCTGGAGGTGGCTGTTCCTTCTCTGAAACAAAAGTAGAACTGCCTCGTGTTGTTCTGTTTGTTCCCAGGCTACTGTAACCATGAATAAATCCATTCTACTTTGTCTTCATCCCTAATCTTGCATGTCACATCTTATACAGAGGATTCTTTTTTTTCCTGGAAGGAACAGGAATTTGATGATCATGACTTACTGTCCTGATTAGAACCTTGGCTAAACTTGCACTGCAGTGAAAATATTAAATTTTATTTTGAAATCTTTCTTTGCCCTCTTCTGCCCATAAAATAGTGTTAAACTGCTTATTTTCACCTCTGATTTGGCCTGTCCCCCAGATTTCAATGCAATAGAAGATTTCTGGATCTCATGCTTCTTTAAAACTATTGTTGATAACAATCAAAACAGAGATTACTTTTATAAAAGAGCATTATTTATCAAGTCAGACATCTGTTTTTGCTCTCTCTTTTCCTCCCTTATGCTGAGCAAGACAAGGGAATGAAATGCCAGGGAGGGAAATATGTTGTTTGAGTTAAAGTATGGAAGTCATATGCTTAGAGTAGCTAAAGCATAGAATTTATTCCTATGCCAGTGTGAATAAATATGTATGAATCAGCCATGAGTACAGTCAGCCTTGACATTAGGGGAAGGCTTTTAACTGTAAAACGGTTTTGAGACCAGGCTTTCTGTGGGTGTGAGACAGCCAAAAATAACAGCCTTTAATCAGTATCCTATAAATGGAGTTGCACAAAGAGGGAGCAGTGGTAACATGGAGATGGACTTGGTGACTCCCAAGGTGCCTCCCAGCCCTGTGTACTTCCCAACTGTGTGATCCCATGGAAGGCACGAGTTGGTAATAGGGACTAATGTTGGAGGGCAGGAGGACCAATGTGCTGGGAGAGTCGGCAAGAAAAGTCATCTGGACAGGCTTTGTTTACTGCAAAGCATTAGGTATCAAAGACCATGACTGCCCAAACACCTTGAGGAAATGAAGTTTCCACAAGGACAAAGTTACAGGAGTAAAAAATCAGTCATGAGAGGGGGTGACACAGGACAGGAAACAGTTTTCAGTTTGACAACACAGAGCAATGAGAGCTGCTGGCAACTGGAGAAAGTTCAATGCTAATGAACAGGTCTGGCACTCGAGAGAGAAATTAAACAGCCTGTGGACAGCAGAAAGGGTTGTGTAGCAGAGAGACACTCCAGGTGACTGAGTTTATTACCAAGAACATCCTTGCTGAAAACTCCACACTGTAGTGGTGGTGTGAAGAATACAACAAACTTCTCCTTTGGAACGGCACTTTTGCTGTTCCTGCCTGGGGTTCCCTCATCCAGGACAAGGCTGAGGGTGGAAAGGACAGTACCAGAGGGCCAGAGGCTCAGCAGCACTGGGATGTAGGGACAGAGCTGTGCCAGTCACAGCTCCTATAGCAGCCATGAGTTGTTTTAGTGATCAGTTGGGTGGCACAAAGCCACCTTTTCTTGGCTTGTGATTTCAGTGAGGTGGTGTGGTAACAGGGCCATTTGACTGCCCGTGTGGTGTGGTAAAAATAAGTGTCTTGGGGAAATGTTAAGAGAAATGACCTGTGTAAAGAAGACACACAGAAAGAGACACTTCTTCACTCCGGCTATAATCTGTCTTGTGTGCATATAGCTGTGGTGGTGCAGTTTATACACTCAAACAAAGTACATGCAATTAATCCAGCCCACCTCTGAGACATGACAGGGCAGGGAAATAGGGGAACACTTGCCTCAAACTGTATGATAAACTGTCTGATACACAGAAACTGCAAGGACATTGCTTTTCAGAGCACTCACAACAGGGACATGCCAGCCCCTGTGACAGGGACTCCCTTGCAAAAAGGAATATGCAGAGTGGCCAACTAGCGGAATACCATGGATATTCTAAGGTGTCCCTGCTACAAGGCTGGTGTGCCTCTGCTTTGCATGCACAAAGCATGAAGACATCAAGATCTCCCCAAGACATTGGATCCAGCTGGTTTAGTGGTTACTCTTCCACAGATTCTGGTGGGTCTGTGTTGTGTGGGTTTTTTTGACAGGGTTGTGTTTATAATTCCCTATTTTGGTGTGTGAAGAAGAGAGGGCTGCAGCTTCCACCCAGGCTCTGAGCTTATCTACCAGCAGCTGGTGCTACAGGCAGGTGTGATCCTTGAGAGCTCCCTTCCGATTTCTCGAGCTGTGCCAGCTTCATCCTGTCAGAGAGGAGGGCTGTCTTTGGAGGGGTCCATCATTCAGGGAGACCCCTTTTCTTGCTGGTTGTGCAAGGTCAAGGCTGAGCTCCTGCACCAATGCTGAGTTTAAGTGGGAACCACTTTGGGGACAGTATGTTGGGCTGAAATTCTGCCAGGCAGAGTCTCCCTGTAACATTGTGATGGGGCTGAGCTGCACGCTGAGATTGAGCAAGCTTCCCTTCAGCATTTGGGGTTGGGAATTTGGTTTGGCTTGTGTTAGAGCTGGGCAGGGGAGATGGGTTGCACGCAGATGTCTGTACTGCAGCCCCCCAGGTGCCTGCCCTGCTGACTTTGGTGTTGCACAAATCTTGAATTTTCTGCCCAAGACCTCAAGTGCTCTTTGAGTTCCCTCCCTATAGCACACATTTCCCAGCTGTGGGCAGTGGTGTTTCACATGCTTGATCTGTGACGAGCTCTGGGAGCCATGAGGACAAAACAGATGAGAAACACATGTTTTTATTGAGCAAGTTTGCGTGCTGATAGCATCATGGCCTCCACATTTTGCACTGTGTCTCCTTAAGGCAGTTATAACTCTCAGGGAAGCAAGAAAGCTGCCTTGGTTTCTGCTGGGCTAATTGGGGGCCTGAGGGGGTCGCAGCTGGTCCCAAAGCCAGAGGGGTTTGTGCTGGGATCTTGCAGACCTGGCAAGCTGGGGTCTGCAGCCCTCTCTCTGGGCTGGGAGGTAGCTGTTCCTCCCTGGCAGTGCAGCTGCAGCTGCCTCGAGGAAAGCTTTCGAGCCAGGAATGCGTAAGGATGCCGGCATCTGTGCATGCTCACAGCCTTTCATCTTTGAAATGCGGCCCAGCCAGGCCACAGGACAGAAAGCAAAACGTCCTGGGAAGGGCTCAGGAAGTATTAGAGAATAGTTCATGCTGTTGGAAATGATTCAAGCAGTGATCCCTCTTCTAGGAACGCAGGCTGCAGGAGGCGTGGAGAGCCTCGGGGTCACTAGCAGGGCTTGGAGCCCTCTCCTTCTAGCCCAGGGCATTACTGAAGCTCATGGCAAGTCCCTAATGCCTCATTGCTGTCTCCAGAGTGGGGAGAAAGGTGAGATGGGCAAGTGCTCAGGTTGTCCCCATTGCATTTGGCTGGCACTGGTTGCCTGCCCTTACTGGTTTAGGGCCAGATAGGCTACTGGAGTTCAAAAGCCCTGTGTTTAAGTGACTGCAGTGATGTACTCAGGTCCTTTATTTCTCTGCAAGTTGAGTCAGCTCTGGGTGCATGTAGAGGTGATGGCAGTGCCTCTTGAAATTACCAATCAGGGAAGAAGAGCTGGGAAGACCCAGGCACCTGCTCTCCAGCTGGAGGCAGTGCTGTGTTGTCCCTGCACGAGTCCTAGGTGCACTCTGCTTCTCCAGGCAAGCCTGAGTATCTCTGTAGTGTACATATCAGCCTCCCATTTACGTTTCTGCATGCAAACCTCCTGATGCCCATTAGCTTGCCCAGCTGAGTTTGGATGGTGCCAGCAGAGGAGTTTGGATGGTGCCAGCAGAGACAACTGCTGTCCTTCTCTGCTGACAGCTGCAGCAGTCACTGTGTGTCTCAGGGGGAAGGCACAGGAGTCTGAAGGATGGGAAGCAATGGAGCAGAACTGAGTGTTTGAGAGGGGACCAGAGCAGAGCAGCAACGGTGTTTGCAGCCCTAGTACAGTTAAGACTTAGAGCTGCCTCATTAAATCACTGCTTTGCTGGAATGACTCAGAGGAGGGGATGCTTTCCCTGAAGCAGCATCTCTCTGGGTTCTCATAACCGCTCAGTGGAGATGTGGCTTTATTTTTCTGTTTGTTTGTTTCTGAAAGTCAAGCCATGGGAGTCAGCATCCAAAGTCTTCCCAGCTAGACAGGAAAAAATTCCATGCTTGCAGGGAGAGGGGGAGAGGGATGTCTGCAACAGTTTTTCGTTATTTCCAGACACAGTCACAAAGATCCAGATGGAAGGAGATGAAAGAATGAGAAGAATAGGTTGCTTTAGACACCAAATAACAATGTATAGGACTAAAGCCATTGGAATAACTTATAAAGTTTTTTTAGCTGAATCAGAGAGTCAAAAAAATTTATTTTAGGTCAGCTGAAATTCATGTTTTATTCCCAACAGAAAAAAATAACTGGGCAAAAAGTTGCTAAGTTTACCAAAGCATGTTTTTATTTTGCTTTCTTTGACCTTTAAGCTTACATACATCACCTCATGAAATATATTGAAAAATAAGAAAGGGAGAACAGTTCACTTCATCTTAGAAATCATTTTGGAATTGAAGCTGTTCCCTGAACTAGGCACAAATTTCCAGGTAGTTTTGGTCTACCTCAAATTGCATTTTCTAGTGAATTAGGTCTCTGTCTGAAAAATGTTACTCAGCCTTATTTAGGAGTTATAGGAAATCAATGGTCACTTCTCTTGTTTCTTGATCACAGAATTGCCTTTGGGCTGCAAATGCTGGCAAGTCTGTGCTGTCAGCCATGAGGACATAAGGGAAGCTCTGCTCTGGCAGAAGTGGTGGTCAGTGAGTGGTTCCCCAAGACTACACATGTGGGTATGGAGTATGCCACTTCTAATGAGCATAGCAGAGGCAATTTGCTTCATTTTCCCCTTTATTTTATATACTGCTCCACTGCAGTGAAGGGGGTTGTGGTTGTGACCAGGTATATCTTCCAAGCAACAGATCATAAGCTAACAGCTGGAGGGGTTGTTGGGGAAATACCATCCAACTTCCTCACTGATAGTCCACACAACATAGTTATCTCTTGTTCCCTTTCTGTTTAGGCTGTGTTAAATCAGAAATGAGGGGGACCCATGAGGACACACCAGTGCAAGCACAAGCAGCTTGCCTAAGAAAAAGCCTCCATGTTTGACCCCTCTTCTCGAGCAACATCATGTCCAGCAGAAGCTGCAGGGAGCGGTGCAGAGGCAAAAGAGTCACTGTTGGCTGTGGTGCTGATAGCCTGGAGAGACACCCATCCTTGGAGTATCCACAGGAAGGCTGGAAACCCTCAGACTTTACAAGTTTTCTTCTTTCCTTCCAGCTGTGGCAGTTGCCATAGTGACTGTATTTTATGGCCTATTTCACAATGATGCTGCCAGTTTTCTCATGGCCTTCTTGCCTTATCAGAGCTTCCTCTTGGCTGTCTCAGTGAAGAGGTCAGCCATTAAGTGCAAGTCAGAGAGACTTAGAGAGCTTTCCCTACCACAGAGGGAAGTCTCTTGAGGGTAGACATGAAATGGTGTTAGCAGTGCACAGGGATGGTTTCAGATGCTGGTGGCTTTTTGAAGGATAATAGGGACAGCAGGAGTTGAAAAGAATATGCTGATCATAACTTGGGTCACAGTTCCCCTTGTGCTGGGTCCTGGATGGCCCAACACTGCTACTCCCTGATCTCAGTGTGGGGCTGTGGGGTGACTGCCCTTGCAGTTTAATAGGATTTGCTTGTTGCTGATGTGATATTTCTGAGAGCAGAGAACACATGCATATCTCTCCCTGTGTACCTCTGCAGCCTTCCCAATGTCCCTGTTGCAGCAAGGATTTTCACTTAGTTTTTACAGCAGAGTTTTTTTCTCTTCTCTTTCCAATACAAATCAGTAGGCACACACACCTGCCAGTTGTCAGGTCATCTCCTGAAATCCTAGTTTGCATTTTGCAGGCTGCAGTATGATAGAGCTTTGGCAGACTTGCCTTCAGCTCCCTCTGTCTACAGGGACACAGTTTAACCTTGGATGGAGCTGTGCCTTTTTGGTAGATGTACCACTGATGAGCAGACTCCAGATTACTTCTACAGCCTACACAAACTTTTCCTCTCTTGCAGGTTTGCTTTACTTCACTTCCATTTTCAGGTGTTCCTGTTAGTCTGATAACCACTCCCAGCTCTATGATTTCAGGAAAGGAATGAATGCTCCCTCAATACCACAGACCAAGAAAAGTTGTCTACACAAAATAATCCCTAATAATGAGGGGTTTTCTGAGCCTTCCTCACTGTTCTCACTGTGTAAAGGGGATTTCATGACTGCATGAAGTAGAGAAGCTTCAAAGGAGAGAAATTACTGTGACAGAGCACTGTCCCCTGGGGATTCACTCTTCCAGAGCCGTCTCCAGCAGAGCGATTGGGTGGAGCAGACCCAAAGCTGCTCTACATTAATCCTTCAGCAAAGGCTAGAAAATAGGAAGTGCAGAACTGGCTTATGTCCAGCTCTGTTCTCACTCTTCCACACTGAGGCTGACTCACTGTTTCCCTCCAATCACATAGCGATTTCCATTGCTTTTTTTTTTGCAATGTGCTATGGTAGAAGGCAAGTAAAGAAGGACTAAGGCACAGAGCTGGGAAGAGGGATCATCAAATCCATTGCAATAGGATTCCCATCCCAGTGAGGGGAACAAAACCACAGGACTCTTGCACAAGAAGCTGGAGGCTGCTGGTAAACCTCAGCATTTCCTGCAATCTACATTCCTCCTGGGTATCCAGTTGCTGGAAGGGGTGTGGATATGCCATAGGGTTGTAAATTCTAACTTGCCTCCCACTGCTCACTCTTTCCTTCTCTCTGTTGGAGCCAGGTGATGGCTAAGAAATGTGCCAGATTTGAATTCCATTCAGAAATAAATCATCCCTGCTGGTCAGAAAAAAGAGGCAACAAAACTTACTGGCCGGACCAGTAAAATCTGCAGAACTTCAGAGTGTGGGAAATTAGGGGAATGAAGGATGATAAAAGAGGGACTGCCATGATACAAAAAGAGCTGTGGGTCAACACAGATTTAGGAGCTGAAAAGGGAACATTTGAGATTGTATATGGCACAAACTACCTCAGATTGTGTGATGGGTGTGGGGGCAGGCAGCTGTGTGGGTGCACATCAGAATGGGGACTGATGATCTCAGGGCTCTAGTGCTGGGCTTCACAGACTCTGACTTCTTGTGTCCTGCAGGGGAAGGAGCATGCCTTTGGGGAAATACCATCTGACAGAGAAACCTCCCTTTTACAGCAGAGCCTGGGTGTGCTCAGAGAGAGAGAGGTGATGGCACCTATGTTTAGTTGCTATCAGTAGTCTGTAGTGGACAGGTCTTCTCTGGTGTGGAGGCCCTGAGGGTGAACTCTTCATCCTCCTCCTCATGCCCTCCTGTTGTCAAGGGCCTGTTCCTCTGACCACTCTTAAATGCTGTGACTTTTCTCATGTGCTACCCACATACTCAACGTCACCCTCCTGTTGGAGTTCAGGAGTCGGTGCTGGTCTTGTTTTTATTTTTGTTTTAAACAAAATAGAATGGAGAACTGTGATTCCCAGAAGCTCAGCCATGGCAAAATAGAGCCTGGCTTAGGGCACTCAGGATCTGGGAAGAGGAATCATGCCCCAGTGAGGAGTATGACTTGTGTATCACACTGTGAAGTGGTCCTGGTTCCAGACCAGAGAGCAGAGAGAGCTGAGCTGCTGTCTTCTGGTCATTCTCGAGTAAATCTTCTCCCCTGGGCCTTTCTTTTCCAGTCTGTCACATAAGAAGATGATACCAATCTCATGCCTAAGGCCCCGTGGGACTAACTTCAATTAGGACCTTTCATATGCACCAAGATGCTTCCCTGTGTGTAAGGGTTATTTTTCTATCCAAATACAAAGTGATTAACTTGATCCCTCCAACTAAGAACCATGGTACAGCACAGCATCACATCCTCTGCTCCTGTGGGACTGATTCTGCCCTGCTTACAGCTGAAGCCTCTTCAGCTGGTTTGGTATGCACAAATCAGTCAGTCGCTGAACTCCTGCCTCTATGCCTTGCTGGGAGCCAGCTCTAGCAAGAAAGATCCTGGTGGTTGTGGAAAATTCACCGCATGATGCAGCAGGAGGGAATCAAGCTCCTCCTTCCAGAGGTGCTGTAGGGATATGTGGAAGGAAGAGTACTGAGAGAGTGCAGCTTTGGGCCATGACATTTTGGAAGCTGCAGGGAGTGTTTTTGCCTGAGCAGCAGAGTGAGGCTGCAGGAGTGAGAGTGCTGCCAGATGCAAGCTCCCTCCCTTCTAGCAGCCATTTTCCAGACTTGTTTGCAATAGAGATTTCCTCTTCCCCAGACTCTCATGTCATTGTTCCCCTAATGGGGCCTCACTGGTCATTGCCTTGTGGTGGAAAATATGAGGTTGTGGGGGCCAGAGCACAGACATTCCTTCCAGCTTAAAAGGGAAAACAGAGTCCCTGAGAGGTGTGCCTGGCTCCGTAACTGTGTTAGCAGCATCACGCTGTAAGAGGCATCAGCTGTTTGGCAGATGCCTTTCTGCTCTTGATTAGGTTGTGGGGAGAAAACCCTTCTTCACAATTCTTACTTCCCTTTCTGTGCAGGCACCAACTTCTGCCTGCTCACCATGGGACATGAGAAAGCCATGGCTGGTGTGTGAGGGCTGCAGTCCCTGCCAGTGGTCCAGGCCATGTCTCCACAGGAGCCAGTGGGGAGGTAGAGCTCTGTATCCATCCTGCCAATGTCTGCAAGGCAATGCTGTCCAGGCAGTCTTTTTTTGTATCAGTACAAGCATCAGACATCTTCATCTCCATCTCCCTGACAGAGTCATGGACAAATTCCTACAAGCAGGCTTCCACAAGCAATGTTGTTTTTCCATGGCTGCATGTAGACGTCACTGACCTGATGGGCCCCCTTTATCACAGAGGTCAGTCAGAGCCTCAGCCACTCTCCTGCTCAATGCTCATATGATGGACACATCTGATCCATGGATCATGGACTGAGCAGCCAGCAAGTCAGGGAGGGTCTGGCACAAATGGGTGAGGCATGGGTTTGCAAAGAGGGAGTTGCAGTTCCTTTGCTCTGTTGCCTTCTTTTCTCTGCATCCAGATTTTCTGGGAACACGCCCTGATTCCCAGCATGTGCAGAGATGTATGGTTTGGCTTGTTTCCCATTAGTGAAAGTCAGCTGCCATTAAATATTCATCTAGCAAGCATTCAAAAGCCTTTAAGGGGTTGCACTTGACCTGATGTTTTAAGAGAGCCAGTCCTAGATGTCAATTGAGAATAAAAAGAGATACAGGCAAAGTATTGGAGAGAGGGGCTGTGTGATGTCTAGGTGTGTGGATTGGTGGGTCGGCGCACGTGCTTTTCCATGGCAGGCATCCCACAGGGAGTGCAGTAGCTCCTGGCACTGTGTCCAGATCACTGTTCACAGCCCTTGACTGAAGCTGGCTGAAATACCCTTGTGATGGAAGCTCTGAGGAGACAGAAGTCAGATGGGGTCTGTCCTCCAACACAAAGAAAATGCTGTAGGGGAAGCACAAGGGCCGGTGGCAGGGAAAGTGCAGGGGGCCTGAGTTCATGGTAGGGGGCCGGAGTGAGGACCTGTCCTCAGGACTGCAAGCAGCAGTGACTTTGAGTCCGTCAAAAGGAGAGGCTGAGCCAGAGAAGTGTTTTGTGGGGCTCTGCAAAGGAATTACTGCCTGGTTCCCTAAGGAAGGAAAGCTATGTCAGCAGGCTGTCTGTGTCTGCCTGCCTGTCTCTGGCCTCCAGCGAGTCTTGAGTCTATCGGCCTGTTTCCGGCACAGCTGATAAAGCGGTGGAGGCCTCCCAGATAATGGGATCCAGCTGGTTTTGTGACTCTAGGTGACTGCCTTAATGAGAGGGGCCTGCGAAGACCTCCCCTGAGAAAGGAGTCCATGAGCTGCCCTGTAACTAGCTGACAGACAGGCCGTGCAGAGAGAGCTGTTGGAAACTGGCCTTCATTAGTTCTGCTGCTTGCAGGATGGCTTTAGGATTTGGGGGAGGAGGAATCCTGCAGTTTAAATGGCACTGGACCCCTCTGCATCCAGCACAGACCCCATGCTGACACCTTTCAAATAGGATGTTGTTAGCATTGGGAACATTGTCAAATGCAGCTGGTCACAGTCCCTTGAGGAATCTAGCCCTGGTCCAGATGTTGCCTGACAAACATCTCTTCTTTTTTAACTGTCTTGGGGATAGCCTGGTTTTGAACCTTCCCAGCTGCCCAACAACACCTGTGCTGGTGTGAACAGCAGGACATGTCCCTGTGCCTCCCAGAGATGGATGGGGAACTCCTGTGGCAGGGGAGGGAGTAGCTCCAGAGGGTGCCACTCTGAGTTCAGATAACACCAGACCAAAGGAAGTGTGCAAGAGATGACACTGCACCAGTATGTACAGCAACCTCTGGCAGCAGGTTTTCTTCCAGAGTAGAGTATGTATCATTCCACAGCCTACTGTACCATCCCAATAGTGATGATGTCCTGGGATTGACCTGATGATGTCTGGTTTTACTGGAGAGCTGAACTGAGAATCACATGATTCAATCCCCACTTGCGGGGTTTATCTCTGTCTTATTTTTGCTAAATGATTCAAGCCTTCCAAGTAAGAATTGAAGATAATTTGTGTGGATTTTCTTCCAACCTGAGGCAGTAGCCCAAAGGAAGAGAAACAGCAACATTCGCCTTACCTATTTATGGCAAACCCAGTGTCAGGGGTGCCTGCTTGATTCACACTAATCTGCTCAGTTTATGCTGCTGCCAAATTTCCGCCCCATCACACCAGAGTGTTAGTGGATCCAGGGAGCTGCCACAGGAATTGGGTCAGGTTTGCAGGGAGGAACGAGTTCTTTGCTTGTTAGTTGCAAACCAGAACAACAGGACTAACGTACTGCCAGAGCCAGCTGCACAAATGACCGGAGGTGACAAGCTAGCTGCCCATTTGTACCCTCCAGTGAACGTGTGATCTGGTCTCCCTGGAGCTCTGCAGGAGGACACGCTGCTGAAAGAGCTGTTTGACCCAGAGGCATGCTTGGGTAACGGTATGAAATGCACAAGCCAAATGCTTTCTCAGTACCATCACTGTACAGGAGTTGCTAAATTTTCCTGACTCCCCATTGAGCTGCTCTGCTGCCCAGGCCCTCTCTTTTTGAATGTTGCAGCACAATGTAGTGCTTCTCCCTCCCAGCTTCACAACAGGAGAGGAGGGAGGTTTGGGAGCAGGGAGACATAGCTTATCTCAGCTTTCTGCATCGTTGACCTACTGCTTTGTGTTTCCAAATCTTTCTGCATTCAGAAGCAAACATTGCCAAGACAAGGCGCTAGATTTCATGGCTGGATGTTGAGTTGGTTTAGAAATTGTGCAGGCTATGCAGTTTATAGGTGGCATCTTGGCCACCATGTTCAGAGGTCTCTTACATCCCTACTCCCATGTTAGTTGTGGCAGGCAAAAGGGACGTGGATGGGAAGATGTAGGGACGACTGGCAGAAATATGTAGCTGCACAGCTTATTTCTCTCTGACTGCATGGAGGGGAGTCTACTGCAAATCATACTGATTATATCTTAAAACTTCCAGCCAGATTTTGTTGCTGCCTTCCCTGAGGCATGAGAATGTGTGCATGTCTTGCAGTCCCAGACATCATTTTGGTGCCCTTTAGTTTTGCCTTATCTGTGTAATACTCAGGTTTGTATAATACATGGGATTGCCTCCCACAGGAGCTTGCAGTGCTGCAGCTTTAGAGCACTTTTATTTCCTTGCACATCATGCAAGGCAAAAACACAAAGCCTTGATTTTATAGCAAACAGCACAGAGCATTATGTGAGGGTCAAGTTGTTTTATGGATTTCCAGAAAGTGATGCCAAAAGAAGAAAAAACCTGCCCTCACTTATGATAGCAGAAAAAGCTGTTACTACAATAGGAGCAGGATAGTAGGTAGTATTTCTCCAATGAAGTGTGGGCTGCTGAGAAAAAGACTTTTGAGATCTCAAAGAGATTTTGTATGGAAAGATATGCAGAAATCAAGGCAGTATGAGGGATTGTTGTGAAGCACATTAACTCCCCACCTAGTAGCAGGGCAATCTTTCTGCTTGTTTCCCAGAACATGTGGAACGGCAGTAATCCCTGCTGCTCCCTTCAGGCAGCGGGGCACCATGGACATGGAGCTGCAAGCCCAGCTTTTCTCTGCAGGTGGAAGCTTATTCTTCCTTACAAAGGTGTTTTGTCACTGAACTGTTTATGGTTTCAACTTTCACAGGCTGGTTGGGAAAGTCCCAGTTCCCACCAAGTGCCACCAGACAGTCATGGCTCAACAGGGGCCAGGGGAGGAGGCAGCCAAGGGACAGCTGCAGTGGGCAGTTCCCTTGCAAAGGCAAGGAGCCACGATAGCTCTTTTCTGTCGTGTGTACAATCACCCATATCTCACTGCAGACACTGCACTGTTTCCATGCAGTTCCACCAGTGCAGAGCAGGCACAGCACCTTGGGATCCCATGCAGACCTGCACGTGGCACTGCGTTGGTGTATTGAGTCACGCTCAGTCCTGGACATCTGGGCACAGGCAGGGACTCGGAAATGCTCCGGACATCTGTGCTTACTCTGTGTTGGGGGTCCAACTCCTCAGCACCAGATGCTGCCAGAGATGAGAAACAGCCCTTTCCACTGCCTAATTTCCTAATTTTAGCTCTCCACCTTGAGGCCCCGCATTGCTGGTTGCCATGGTGATCCTTCACCACTGGCATTACTTCTGGCTTTCTTGCCTGCGGGTGCCTTGGAAATGTCTTTTTCCTCCTTGCTCCTCAGGAGGCAACAGCTGAGGCAGAGGCATTGCATGTGACTCCCTGCAGTGTCAGCTCAGGTCTTCTGCTTAGTGTTTGCAAGAATGCTCATCCTCAGGGTTACACTTCCCAGCCCTCCAAAGGCATTGTGCATTCCCATCCCCATTCAGTAGACAAGCTGGGCTATGCATACATGACGCTGCCCAGCTGGCCTGAACTTCTTGCCCATGAGTTGCTGAGAACAGCTTTCTCCATGGTCT
The DNA here is from genome assembly GCA_013390045.1 of Picathartes gymnocephalus. Lineage (NCBI taxonomy): Eukaryota > Metazoa > Chordata > Aves > Passeriformes > Picathartidae > Picathartes > Picathartes gymnocephalus. The sequence goes on along the minus strand of WEKY01058420.1, from coordinate 150,342 downwards.
TTGCCAGAGAAGATGTCTGGGAAGGTCGTGCTCCTGCAGGGTGAAGAGTCAGAGTGCCCCTGTGGTGTGGCAGACATTCCAAAGGCACAGGTGCTCCTGCCGTGACTTCATCCTTGCTGCTTTTACACCTTCCCACTTGCTCTTGCCCAAACAGAGAGAGAGCTTGGGCACCTCACTCGAGGCAGGAGAGAGGAACTGCCTTGCCAAGGCTTGCAGTGGAAATGCCACCATGCAGCAATTAATAACGATTCTCTGCCCTTTCCCTTCTGCCTGCCTGAGCGCGCTGTGGACTGGAACGGGTGACACTTCACAAGCACAGGATGACAGAAAACGCAGTGGCAGCTCTCAGGGACAAAGCAGTGTAAAAGCTGTGATTCCAGACACCAAATCCTGATATTAATTAATTTAAGGGCAATGATGCTGAAACACTCTGAAGTCTTTCCTTTTTTTAACTTGAAATTTTTAAATTTGCAGTTCATATTTTCAAGCTTATACAAGGCAGGTGCAAGGATGAGCTATTTAATATTAAAGTGGCAGCTATCATCCTCATTTACATGACTCCAGCAGGTGAAGCTTTATAAAAAGCAAACATGACAAGGTCCCAGGTAAGATCAGAGTATGTGTCACAAGAAACTAGTTTGGCTGGTAGCTTCTGGGAGATCACCAGAGAATCGGGAGATTATAAAGCCTCATTCACAGACCCCCACTGTACTCATCCAGTGTCCCTGTTACACTCTCAGTTGTGCACAGGAGACTCCCACATTTGCTGGGAAGGCAGCCAGGAGCTGCTAGAAAGAGCTCCCACCCTGTGGTATGCCACAGCAGGGTTTGAGAAACCCTGTGCCAGAGTGAGAGGACAGGAAGGAAGAGCAGCTTGCTTCCTTTCTTCCTCTGGCTGAATCCTGAGGTGGAGAAAGCCATGCTGGAATGTGGCAATCAGCTCCTACCCCCTGCCAGCCTAGGACAATTTAAGGCAATAAGAAGAAGCAACCAGTAAATTGTATTGTTTTGATTAACAACAAAAGTCAGAGTAGTGTGGCTTTTTAGCTTGGCAGGTGGCAGGGTGTGTTCAGAAGCTGTTCTGGTGGTGGCACCCTATCAGCATCCCCAGCCCGAGTTCCAATGGCAGAGCTATGGGATAGTTCCTGGGCTTCAGCACTACCAGGGAGGGAGATATGAGTGGCCACACGGGAGACCGGGTTTCCAAGTGAGCTCCCGTGGGGAGAGCAGTCTTGCAACCTGAGCTTGGGCACTGCAGATGCTTGTTGAGGCCAGCTGCATCGTAGCAGTGCGTTAAGTCCCAGCCAGGAGTCAATGCCAGGTTTGGCATTGGTGAGCACCGACGGGAGGTGGCTGCTGGCAGTCCTGCCTGTCCGTGGGAGAGACAGAGTACTGCCATCTATTGCCAGGCACCTGGATTACAGACCTTGCTGGGTGGCGGTTCAAAGCTTTTTCTGGTCTTTGACTGCTTTGAAGGGATTGACACATTGTTCAAAATCCCTTAAATGGATCAGCACTTTGGTAGCTACAGTGCAGTTTAGGTGTGTGAGTGCCTGAAGTCAGACTTCGGCCTTGGACAATTTGGGTTTTCTTCTGTGCATTTTGCAAAATGAGCTATTCTTCCTTCCCTGCCCTGAGTTGCATGAGGTTGCTTTGTGCAGTGAAGTACTCCTGTTGTTCCATCCCACCCCAGAAGTGCCCAGTTCATTTACCCCAGCCCTCCACTGGACGGTGACTAGATAGAGGTGGATGCAGTTGAAGGGACAGTGTGTCACTTGTGGCTCAGAAACAATATATGAAAGGAGATGAAAAGGCCAAAGGAGGATAATGCTGTCTTCGTGGGCAGAACAGGCCTGGGACATGGGATACATTTCTCAACTAAGACTGGCATGACAAAATATTGTATTTGACAGAATAAGCAGCAAAATAGGAACGCTTGCAGAGAGTATGAAAGATGTTTGTCACTATGTGAACCTGGAGAGATTCCTGCAGTGCTTTGAAAAGACCTTCTCGGGATTCATGAATTGTACAGTAAGCCAGCAAGCAAACTATTCTGAAGACCAGGGCAAGGTTATTCAGAATATGATCTGGCTGTCTCTGTGGGCTGTTCAATAAAGACAGCAACTCTATGAAATTGTGGTTTAAAAGCAAAACAAACAAAAAATTAGGATAAAGCAGAAACAGGAGGAAAAAATGCGTTCAGCCTTTATTAATAATGCTTACTCTTCTGACAAATTCTGTTCCTTTTTCATCACGTATTTTCAAAAGTATGTGATTCGGGTACAAAGATGCCACAAATGAGCAGAGTATAACAATAATACTCAGATGAGAAGATGAAAAAACATTTTTGTATTAGTGGGAAAAAACACAGCAGATGTGGTTGACTTATCTCACTGATTTCATTCCTCAATCTTCCTGATACAAAACTGTTGCAGAAGCCAGTTGGCTGGCATAAACCAGATAGTCAACATACAGGTGGAAAATGTTAGATGAAATGAGAGTCACAAAGGAAATTAATGACAAAGCAGGGAATTAAGCCAGGGTCTTCAAAGTCTGAACTCCTGGAACTACCTACCTCCTCTTTTAAAAGTCTATTTAAAAAGGGCATTAAATGGATAAAAGTAAGTGGTGGTTGTATGAAAAACATGATTAAACTATGGAAATATTCCATGCTAGGCGTCACCAGTTTAGGAATGCAGTGGGATTCAAAAAAAAAAAAAAAAAACAAATATTTCACAGTTATGTGAACAACAATACTTGTAGTGACTTTGGCTAGGAGAAAACTCTAAAGCATATAAATTGTGCTGCAGGGCATAAGTCAACTGCAGGCTGTCAAGAACCAGGAAGGAATTTTCATTATGGGAGGATTACTGTATAATTATCTCATCCATGACAGCGTTCTTCCTTTAAAGTGTTTAATCTTGACCAGTGAAAGCAAGATAATGAGTCATGTAGTTTTGTGACTCTTGTGACAGGGACATTATCTGGTGCCTGGTGGCAATTTCTCCTGCCTGTTTGGTATTGCACCTTTCTCTAGGGATATGTTCACCTTCTTACTAAGTGTCTCCAGCAAAGACATTTCTGTTCCCTACCCTCCATGAAAAGAAATTTTAAAGACAGCAGTTCTTGACATGAGCAAATTATTCTTGCCATTCTTGCTAGACTTCCTCTTGCTCATGTTTGCTCTAATTCTCCCAGGTGATTTTCCAGGAACGACCTGAAGGAAGCCCTGTATTCTTGGGACTGTAGCCCTCTTTCTTGTGTCTGCTCCTTCTTATTGTTTGAGCTCTCCATCTATTGCAGTCATGTCTCTCTTGTTCTGTCATCCCTACCTTACCACCATGGTACCTTTTGGTCCTGATACCAGTTAAATGTGGCTTGGTGTTTTTTTAAACTGTGTTGTTACTCTTCTGGGTAATGATGTATTTTGTGTCTCTGACTTTGTATCTTGCAGGAAGAGCCAAGGAGCAAATCTAAGATCTGTGCCAATGTTTTCTGTGGAGCTGGGCGTGAGTGTGCAGTGACGGAGAAGGGAGAGCCAACCTGCCTCTGCATTGAGGTACAGGAGCAGCACAGGTTCTGTGTCTGAGACAGGAGTCACCACCATCACCCCCAGATGGGTTTCTGTCACTGGAATGATCCTGTCATGGAATAAAGCTGTTTTGAAGCAGCTGCAAATTCACAGTGGCTCTTCAAACACAGGACTGTTTCCAGTGCTGTGTGGGAGGAGAGCCCTGTAGGGTAGATACAGTCTAGGACTCGCAGCTGTGCTGCTTGCAGGACTGCCTAGGGTTTTTACATGCACAGGAGACTTGACTGGAGGTCTTTTGCTGGGAAAGCCCAGTGGGTATGGATATGCAGCTGGCTTTGGAGGGCACTCTAGGGAGTGGTCTGTGAGCTCCAAGACAGTCTGCCCTCACTGGCATCTTGTTTGAGAAGGTTACAAGCACCCTACTAAAAATCAGCTTTTGTAAAATGCAAATAATTGTGGTAGAGTGCTGTGAGGATGAATAGCTTTATCCAGCAGGGAGTCAGAGATGATTAGAAGAGTCTTTCCCAGCTGTAGAGACACAGTGTCTCCCTACTCTGCTCTGCCCCACGCTTTCAAAGCATTTCTGCCTGGCTCCTGGGAATGGCCAGGTGGCTCTTTGTTCCCCCTTCCCTCATAGCCTGCAGCTGTGGCATGACCAGCCTGGGCACTGGAGAGTGAAATGCCTTGCTAGTAAGAAGAGAGTCTGTCACTCTGGGCAGGCTTAGCCAGACCAAAAGGGACAGAAGAAAGAAGCTCATAGCCTGAACAGTGGCACTGGTGAACTCTCTCTTTGCTGTAGGCTGTGCTGTTCATGGCTGATGGCTTATTCTGCCATTTGGCTGCAGAAGGGTGGAGCAGAGTCTACAGAGAGATTCAATGGAACCAAGCAAGCACAGGTGCATAGGCCAGAGGCACAGAAACACCTGTGGGCAGGCATGGCCATTCCACATGAAGCAGCACTTGCAGGATTATGCTCCATATTTATGCTGAGCACTGATTTCTCTGCAGGGGTCTGCTTTCAGAAAGACTCCTGTCATGCTGGTGGTGATGGAAGCTGGGATGAAGTGAGGTCTTTGAACTCACACCCACAGACTTCCCTGTGTGAGTTTTTCTGGGGTAATGATGGGTGAGTTAGTTCCAAACACAGGGCCAAGAGGACTATGCCAAGGACTTCTCTTGAGTTGGGCTGATGGTAGGGCTCACCTTGCTCTAGCTGTCCCAAGGAGGCAGGTGAAACACTGTGTTCTCTGGCTCTCCCACAGAAATGCAAACCTCACAAGAGGCCTGTGTGCGGGAGCAATGGCAAGACGTACCTGAACCACTGTGAGCTGCACCGTGACGCCTGCCTCACTGGCTCCAAGATCCAGGTGGATTACGATGGCCACTGCAAAGGTAACCCTGGCAAGGAGGGCGGCCACACTCACAGGGACAAAGAGTTGGAAGGGAAGCATGATAACAAGGCATGGCAGAGGCCTCACCAGCCAAGACCTTGTCCCACAGTTGCTGAGTGGGGTAAACAAGGCAAGCCTCTGAACAGTAGCCAGATTCAAGCAAGAGTCCAGATGACCAGGCGAGCTGGCAGTGATGAAGAAGGCCTGAAATCAAGTCATGAAGTCGTGGCTGGTGATCCTGGTAACCAGAATCAGACGACAGCCAGGCAAGCTCATAGTGATGCAGTCTGTAGCAGGGCTGAGATCAAGGTGGGAACACAGTCACCAGGTCAGGGCCTGGATCAACAGTCTATGGAAGAGAGTGGTTGCAACAGAGCTGGAGACTGACATGGCTACAACTAATAATCACGGGCAAGGATTAGGGGTTGAGACATCCAATATGAAATAGAGCCCCATGGCTCATGATTAGAGAGTGTGGATGGAGGCTCTAGGTGAGGCCAGCAGGGTCATTAAGGCCCTCATTAGTGCATTCAAAACCCTGGCGCCTTGACTGTGATGGGATCTTGGAGCTATTGTCTCCCTAAGCTGCTGGGAGTGTGGCACTCAGGAGAGCAGGGCAACCTTTTGCTCCTGCTGCCTCTCTCTAAGCTTTTGGATTCAGCCAGGTAAGTGTCTCAGTTTAACTGCTGAGGAAAAGTCATGCTCTTAAGATAATCTCCTAAAACCAATACTATCATCCATGTTCATAAGGGGCCTCAATAACTTTAGGAGCAAGGATTTTGCCTCATCAGTGGGGCTGTTTAACTCCCCCCCACACTCCAGCTGCATGGTTTTCTTGTGTTCAGACAGAGTTTCATGTGTTTAAATATGTGCCCACTGTCTCTTGCCTTGTCACTGGCTACCATGGATAAAAGTCTGGTGCAGTCTTCTGCATTTCATTCCATCAGATTTATAAACATTGATGAGATTGTCCCTGAGCCTTCAGTTCTTCAGTCTAAACTGTCCTCAGTATCCCCTCAGGGTGCAGGGGATTCCAGCCCCTCAGTCATGTATGTGGAACCTCCCAGGTTCCTCTACTTTTACCCAAGGTGGAAAGAGATTTGAATTGCTTAAGACTTCATCAGAAATGTCCTTTTCTTTCCATTAACAGAGAAGAAGTCTGAGAATCCAGCTGCCAGTCCAGGTAAGAAGCTGGCTCCTGTTTGTCTGAGGCCTCTGTATGAATTTGTATGCTCTGGGACATGGGCAGGAGGGTGTAGAGCTCTGTGTAAAAGTCATACCCTGTATGGGCTCTAGCAGAGTCTGATTTGATAAATCAGCTGAAGTGTGATTGCCCAGCTCTTTACTCTTGGGTAACCTTCCAGAACTCATACATGTCCTGGGCTTCTCACTGTGCTGGGATGTCTCAGGGACTCAGTATAGACAAAGTGCAATGAAACCCAAACAAACTGTGCTCATCACCCAGACTGACAGATGGAGCACTCTTTTACCTCCTTCATTGGGGATCTAAGACACCCGAACTGTGGACCTGTTGTCCCCAACTCCGAGAGCACTCTTTTAAAGGGAAACTTTGCTTTAGGAGTGATGAACCAATGGGTGCAGAGGCAGAGAGTCAGGAAGTACAGCTGAACTGCCTCTACTATCAGCCAACAAGATGATCTTAAAGGTCTCTTCTAACCAAAATGATTATATGATCACCTAAATTATAAATCTTTTTGATTCCCTGTTCTTAGTTTCTCCCTGTATGTATTGCCACGTGTACTTAAGGCTCTGGACTTTAGGGCCATGACTTGTGCTTCATCAGGGGAGCCTTTTCCCATTCATGACCTCTAAGTACTGGATCTGTATAATCATCAACTTTAAGTTCCTAGGACAGATGAGAGCAAAGCCTCATACAGACTAAAGAGGAAGGACCATGTCAGAGCATGGCCACCACGCTAAAGCAGTTTTAAAGAAGTTCAAAATTAAACATGCAGCATGTAAACATACAGAACAGGGTTTTTTTTCATCTCTCCATCTGGTTGTGATAGTAGTCACTGGATTCAGAAGATCCTTAGTGTGTGTAAGTGATGTGAATGCACACTGATTCCTTTTCTGGCTTCATTGACTACTGGGCAGGTGTGACAATTCAGGTAGGCTTTCAGTTTTGTTTCTAAATGCATGGTCTGTACTAACACAAGAAGTGATAACTGCCTGGAGAAACCTGTGACACTGGCAAGCACTGTGAATGAACAATCCCAACTTGACCCACTCTCATTTCCACTCAGACTGGACAAATCAAGGCTTTGAAGAAACAAAATTTACTGTGAAAGTATGCCCTAAAATTCAAGTCTCGGAGATAGAGTGGTAGAAAGGGTTACTCAGTCTAGCTTTCCTCATTGCAGAGGATAGAGGTTTTGATATTTTAGGGTTGACAGCTGAATGCCAATTCTGCGCAGTGTTGGGAAGCCTGGGGATACTGTCAGTTACCTTCCTCTCTCAGTCTGAGACTCTTTACACCAAGATGAGTCAGCTCCGGGTTGTTCTTCCACAAGCTTCAGGGCTGGGAAGGAGGAGCTTTGGCAGGAGTGTTGTTTTCTGGCCTTGCCACATGGTGTCACCAACAGCCTGCCCACTATTCAGCACATGACACATCTGCTTGGAACTGGCAGTGATGTAACTCCAAGGAGTGGACCGAGGGGCTGCGAACTGCCATCAGGGTGGGCTGGCTGGCTTTTATTTCCAGTCCTCTCTCCGTGGTCTCCCTGCCAGCTTTATTTCTCTCACCCTTGTTTTTCCTTCTGCTGCACTGTCTCCCATTACAGTTGTCTGCTACCAATCGGACAGGGACGAGCTCCGTCGCCGGGTCATCCAGTGGCTGGAAGCTGAGATTATCCCAGATGGGTGGTTCTCCAAGGGCAGTAACTACAGTGAAGTCCTGGACAAATATTTCAAGGCAAGTAGAGCAGCACGTGCCTCAGAGCCCAGACAACATTTCTTGCCTTGTCACTGCAAAACAGCTGCTGTGCCCTGAGCAGAGAGGCTCCAGTGTGTGATGTGCCTGTCAAACTGGGGACCAGAGGGATCCGATAAGTCCTACAGCCTGATGTGTTATGGACTGCCTGCAGCAGCCACTGACTGAGCCACTGACACAGCTTGTGACAACCAGATGTGGAGCATCTCTGGCTCCTGGTGCCTGACTTGCCCTGGGGAAAAGGAGGAGGGAAAGCCACATGTGCCTGTGGCAGAATAGAGAACTAATCTCAGGGGTAAAAAGCCAGAGGAAAAAAGGTGAAAGTACTGGAAACGCAGGAAGCTGTGGCAGGGGTTGCTGATCCTTTTTTTTTCCAGATAGTCCCAAGGCTATGTTGAGATGGGTATAGGGAACACTTGGGGGCTTCAAGGAATATGTCCCAGTTGTGGGTGGGAGCTGGAAGTTCCCTAGTACTCTGCAGAGTGAAAGGAGCCACTTGAGTCTTGGGCCTTGTAGTAATCCTGTTCTTCCCTCCTCTCTGTCAGTCTGTCCCTCAGCCCATCCCCACCCCCTTCTGTAACCAGCAGATCCCAAGCTTCTCTCATGCTCCTGCCACATGCACTGCTGTGTCCCTCCCCCTCTTGCCTGGCTCCTGATAGAGACTTCAAAGCATTCAGGATGAAGCTGGAGGAGCAGGTGGGGAAGAGGGGAGAGCGTTAAAATCACGAGCTGTTGACAGCAAGAGATTAATGGTGCCTGACAGGAGTTAGCACTGCAAGCAAATTTGCCATGGCAATGGCACCCCCTGGTGAGACAGAGGAGCTGGTCCCCTCACTCCACAGAGCACCCTCACATTTGCAGCCATTAATGCTGCTCTGTCTGTGGAAATCCACTGCCCTGAGCACTCCTGTCAGTGCCTGCCAGCACTCAAAAGCAGCAGTGTCCTGTGTCAGTCCCTGCAGATGTGCTGTCCCCAGCCGCTTTTGCAGGGTCTCCCCAGGTCATGGACTTTGCTGAAATGTATGAGCCAGCCACAGGCTTGTTCCACTGTCACTGCACAAGCCATTCACACCCGCTGTCCCCACGCCTTGTCAGCATGATGGTGACGTCCTGTGGCTGCAGCTCAGAGGCAGGCAGCCTCATGTCCCACTTTTTCTGGAGCACTGATCCCAGCTACTGGGTGAGAGTTCTTATGGCAAAAAATACCTCTACTTGTACCAAAGGGAGAATTTCCATGGCCAAGGCCAACATATGAGGTTCAGCAAGGCCAAGTGCTGGGTCCTGCATTTGGGTCACAACAACCCCAGGCAGCACCACAGGCTGGGGAAAGAGTGGCTGCCAAGGGAGGTGGTGAAGTCACCATCCCTGGAAGGGTTCAAGAAACAACTGGATGTGGCACTTGGTGCTGTGGTTTAGTTGATAAGGTGGTGTTCAATGAAAGGTTGGACTCGATGATCTTGGAGGTCTTTTCCAATATTAATGAGTCTGTGATTCTTTGTCAGTTGGTAGTGTACCTTTTCAACTACCTTATTCTTAAAGCTTTGAAACACTTTTAAAGCAGAATTCAGAGTTTGGAACAACTTGGGACAAATCAAGGCAAAGCAAACGAAATAGCTTCAAACACACAGAGACTTGTGTCAGCAATGAGTGTCTGCTGTCACTGGAGGAATTTTGTTATGCCAAGCTGTGGGGCTCTTCATGCCCTGCATTCCTCAAATCGCCTGATTCCTGCTCTGCATTTAGGAAACACTGGAGGCATAGCTGACATGAACCTTTCCCTTTTCTCCTTGATGGGGAGGTTTGTAGATGCGGCATTAAGCTATTTCCCTCCTGGAAGCCTAACTTGTGGGACTCAACTGGGATGTGCTTTGTCAGGCAGGCCATGACCTTGAAGGACATTATTCCAAGAGGAGCAAGGCCAGTAGTGGGAAGCTGCTCCATATTGGAGGGTCTCTGTGGGAATGCCTTGATGCAGACCACAACTTTGAAAGGCAAGAAGACTCACTTAACAGTCTGGGTCATTAAGAGAACTGCAGTGATTTTCACAAAAAAAAGAGCAGGACAAGAGGCTTCAAAGTCTAGTGGAAGTTGACATGTGGAGCAGTTATGCAGGATAGGCACGCAGAATAATTTCCCTAGCCCGAGATATTTCTCCTGAAACACACAGAAGTAACAACAGACAGTGTCTATTCCAGCATTCCTGAGAGCACTACATGAGGAGCCACAGTGACCTGCCCCAATCCCACAGCAAAAATTAGGTGGCAGCAGTCTGTGTGCAGGATTAATTTTCCACTCACAGCAATGCAGCTGTCTCTGAGGGGGCACAGCAGTTCCTGCTGAGTACCCAACACTGCAGTGTCACATCTCCAAGCAGGAAAGCAAAATGCAATTACTTCTTTGGGAGTACAGCCAGGATTTTGGGGCTAAAAACGCTGCTCTTTGGTGCCAGGAGTCTTGTCAGGACCTTAAGAAGTTGATGGTGAGGTGTTGTGCTATTGCATCAAATTTTTTTGCCAGTATCAGCAGAAAATTGCTTCCTGTGATTTTTCCCTTTTGTCACTGTCAGAGTCCAGGCACAGCTTTGGATTTACACATATTGGAAAGCTGACACTTTCTTGAATGCAGCTGGTCTGCTTTAAGGCAGGAGGTATATAAGAAAGCTAAGAGCTGGCTGAAACAAAGAGAAGAAATAGGGTTAGAGGCATAAATCAAGCAGCAGGAGGTGAATGAGAGGTAGTGTAGCTTATCTGTGAGAACAAGGCTGGGATCATATCTCTCTCATTCTGAGGCTAATGTGGATATGTTGCTGCTTTTCCCTGAGCCTCCTTCATTGTGAAAAACATGGATAATGAAGCTTGTCTCACTAAAGCTTCAAAATGCTATGTACATGTGGAAGAGGAAGAAGGACAGGGTACCTGGAACTGATAAATGAGAGCCTCCCACATCTTCCCCTACAGAGCTTTGATGATGGTGATTCTCGCTTGGACTCCACTGAATTCCTGAAGTTTGTGGAGCAGAATGAGACTGCCATCAACATCACCACCTACATGGACCAGGAGACCAACAAGTTGCTCAGGTGGGCAGTGGACGGGATGCTGGAGGACGGGCCAGGGAGGGGAGATGTGGTAGAATAGAACATGGACAATGGAAATTGTCTCATGGTAAACATCAGTTAGGACTTGCACTGATGAAGTGATGTGTATGAAGTGGCCTCTCACTTAAATAGGTGTGAACACCACAAGAGGAGCAGTCCTATCTCTACCCTTCATGTTAGGCATGTATTCCAACCCTCTTCTGCCTTAAATCTAGCACTTGTGCAGCCAGAAGGGAGTTAGGTGACAGAAGATTTGTCATCTTCTTTCTATTTCCTAATAAATGAGCTTTCCAGGGGATTTCCCTTACCTTATGCCTAATAGCTAGATCCAGTGCAAGGAAGATGGTGGGAAAACACTGTTCATACGCAGCCTATAGCTTGAGATGTTTCCCTCTTCCTTTGTCTGCCTCTGTGTGAGAAAAGGCTGCTTGTGGTTATGCTGTGCTTGCATCTCTAGCTGTGTGACAGCATGTAGATGTCAACAAATGTGGATGTCCCATTCCTGCTGTTCTGAATATTCCCCCACTGCCCAGCCCGTTCCCAGACAGAGAGTATTTTGTGACTGTTTTTCTTTTCTCTGTATCCTGTGAGGTTTCCTTAGAGAAGCCACTTCTGCCAGACATCTTGGAGTCTCCCTAGTTATTACTGTTTTTACTCACCTGCACACTGAAGACAGTAGAGCAGGGACCAGCCTAGCACAGCCCTGTGCTGGACAAGCCTCTATGTTTCCTTTCAGGGGACTCTGCGTAGATGCCCTCATCGAACTGTCAGATGAAAATGCTGACTGGAAGCTCAGCTTCAATGAATTTCTCAAGTGCCTCAGCCCATCTTTCAACCCACCAGAGAAAAGTAGGAACTCCTCACTTATCGTGGGGAACAAGAGGGGTCCTGGGGAGGGAGGAAAGAAAAGAGATCAGCTTCAGGCCAGACACCGGGTGCTGTAACTCCACTGCCAGAGATAATTTTAATATATGCCTTCCTCTCATCCAACAGCACCCATTGTCCCTGCATTGTTGAAAGTACTGCTTTTACTGTCTCAGAGCTCCTGCAGCTCTTGTGATGAGAAAGGCTTCGATTTTAGAAGCAAGGACATATGGTAGGAAAAAGCAAGGTTGAATGGGTATGGTATGCTTGTAAGGTCAAGGCATGTATTTAACAGTGCAGAGGTCAATCATGTGAGGAGTTCATGGCCAAATAACTTAGGAAAGTCAGACCAGACCAAAGTCCTGCTATGCTCTGCCTTTCACACAGAAAGCCTCCCTGATGACCATGTCAAAGTTCACGATCCTTCCAAATCCTGCTTAGTGATCTGGTTGGTGTGAAAGCAGCTTAGTGTTCTACTGGCCAGGTACCCCTAGCCAGTCATCTCATTGTCTCCCTGAGGGGTGGTGGTCCAAAGAGGCCAGATTTACATCCACTGCAGTGGCACTGAGCAGCAGGCAGAGGCCATGCTTTCTAGGGAATATTAAGCTGAACTCCCTGTTGCCTGTTTCAGTGAGAAACTAGGGATGCTGCACTGTCCCCAGAAAACATCATCAGCTCATTATCACTTAACACCCTTGAGTGTTTGGGGGGCCTTGACTTAAACATGTAATATAGCTGTAAGAAGAAATATGAGCTGAAATGAGAAATCTTTTTTTTCCCCCCTTCCTTTCTCAAGGCAACAGAAAATACAACAAATCATTTCCCCAACTGATCCCCATCTGGATCAGAATAACCCAAGCTTTCGTTTAAGGAGTTCTTTTCTTTGTATAACAAATAAGAGAACTCAAACAAATCCAACATTGAAATTTCATTTGGAATTGAGAAATTGAAATGTGTTCTTCTGAGGAAGAAAAATGAAGTGTTTGACTTTCCCAAATTATATTTTGGCTGATTTCATTCACCAAATTCAGCATGAATATTTCAGTCATGAGGAAACTTCTGGTGGTTGGGGGAAGGATGGCTTCCCGTTAAACCTCATCTTCTCTCTCTTAAGGCATCTCTGAAATATGCTGTCTTTGGCCTGTTTGCTATCTCACAAGCACTGCCCTTGTTTTGTGCCTCTTCAGAGTGTGCCCTGGAAGATGAGACCTATGAGGATGGAGCAGAGACCCAGGTGGAGTGCAACCGCTGCGTCTGTGCCTGTGGGAACTGGGTGTGCACTGCGATGACGTGCGAGGGTCCGTATGCTCTCCAGAAAATTACTGGGTTTGGACAAAAGGGATTCTCACTTTCTGTCTTGCCAAAGGCACCAGCTATCCAGGGTTCTTCTCTCTCCAGTTCTTCTCAGCTTCTCCATGGGTGGTTTCTGCATAACCCTCACATGTTCCATGTTAGTCAAACCCAAGCTGGTACTCTGTTCCAGAGGTCAGAAAGTGTGTAACTGGGCTGGGGGTAATGCTGCTGGGGTTTGTAGTTTGGATTTGGTGTCATGAAAATTCAGTACTAAATCTTCCATACCAGAGCTGCTCTGCATCCAGCTGGCAAATAGGCCACTGGCTGCTACTGTACGTGTGAGCAAGTCAGTTTTCCTGTATATGTGTCCGTATCCTCACTGTATCTGTGTTTATGGAATTTGTAAAACAGGATCTACGATCCTGTCTTGATCAAGAGGGGATTTAGGAAACTTCATCCAATGCCAAGAAAGCACTTTAGCTTCTTGCCACAAAAACTGTTGAATAATGGTGATGAAGGGAGGTGGCGCTCATAGTAAGGCAAGGTTGTTTGTTCCTCCTTTGGAAGGCCCTTAAACTTGCACAGCCACAGTACAATCGTGAGAGGTCATGGTGCTGTTGTGAACAACAGCTCTCTGTTTTGCATTCTCACAGATAGTCCAAGGACAGTGGAATGCCACCTTTTCCCTGCATTGGCAAATGTATGGGTCCTTCCCAAGGAGCCACATCCATGCTCCCAGCATGGTGCTGCATTTTTCTGGCCTTCTTCTCTAGAAACCCAGCCCTTGCTGCATTTTTATATCCTTCTTAGAAATCCGGCCCTTGCATGAGCTTTGTTTCAGTGCTGTGTGGGACCTGCCAGCAGTACAGTGGTTCACATCTACAGTCAGTAGCTTGGGCAGAGTAGGAGAGAGGGGAATGGCAGCAGGGTTACAGAGCTTTTCATGTTTATGTGACTTTCTGCAGCAGAGGCTTCAGGATCACCTCAGCCCAGACTTAGCTGTAGCAGCAGGAACTCACCTGAGAAAAGACAACTGTAGTATTAATAGAGCTGCCAGAGGAGCTGTGTGTAGGTGTCATAGATTAAGCAACAGAATGGGAGACTCTTTTTGTTGCCTCTTCAGAAACAACCTTCAAAGTTGCTATGCAACACCTGTTCTTGCTGCCTGCTTTGTTCCCTGCATCCATGACAGAAGCATGCAATGGGATAACAATTCCTTGACTTTCTGGCCATGTCAGAGCAGCAGAGGGGTTCGAGGCTATTGTTAGAGGAATAATGAAGTTGAAGAATCAGACCAAACACATCAGCAAGTTACATCTTCATTAAGCGAAATTATAGGTATCAGTTATCGTACTTGGGTAGCACTGAGCTTCCATTTATTCCCTACAAGAGGCCAAGATGTTTGAACTAATTATAGCTGTTTCTTTTGAATAATATGCAGCTTCTTCCATGTGGCTTTATTATCAGTCACATGGGAGGGAGAGACAGGGACAGACTGGACACCCAAGTTATGAAGTCCAAGGCAGCCACAAGGCCTGTTCTCTTTCTAAGAAGCCAATCTATACCTTCCTCCAGCAAAGGCTTCCTAAGCTTGAGGGATGCTGTGGCTGACCTGCCTCTCTTCGTTCTTCATGGTTCAGCATCTCCAGTTTGCATCTCCTATTTGTGAAACACTAAACTCCATTTCTGCTTGCAGGGAGGAATGAGAATGTGCCTGCTCAGAGACACCGACCTGATCAAGATTTGACTGAGGAGGAGATGGCCAGATACATTCAGGAACTGCAGAAGCATCAGGTTAGTGTGAGGCTGGGAAGGTCTGATTGCACTAAGCCTCCCCTTGCCAGAGGGGTTCCCTCTTTTTCTATTACTTGGAGACTTCTGGTAGAAGGGAGAGCAGAGTAAATCTCTTGCCTGTGGGGACAAATACAGCTGTGGGGCTTTGAGATATAAGCCAGTGTTGGCACTGCCTGCAGATGGACCAAAGACTTCAGAGTGCTACCAATTCCTGTGTCAGTGCAGAGCTTCACTTCTCTGTTCCCTTTCTCTAGGAGACGGCTGAGAAGACCAAGAGAATGAGCACCAAGGAGATGTAAGGGGCCTCCACAGTGGAGGAGCCCAGGAGGATGGGCCCAACCTGCCACCCTGTCCTCCAGTGCTGATCTCAGTATGCACAAGTGTCTGCTACAGTTGCCCAGTCACAGATATTTACATGTATAGCGATGGGTTATTTGTTTTGTAATACACAAAGAATGGGGCCAGGAAAGGGGAGCAGAGCCCACCTGTTCAGGGAGCTTCATTGCTGGGACCTTGGAAGGCTGGGAGGGACTTACAGCAGCCTCTGGGACCCTTCCCCAGAGCAGACAGCTGCTCCTTCCAAGAACTAACAGGGATTTCTTGTTCCCCCGGATCTGGGGAAAGGATGGAGGTCAATGCTGGATAGAAAAGGGGGTCTTCAGTCAGTACAATTGTCAGCACCAGCCTTGGCTGCAGAAATATAGGCCTGGCAGTTTTGTGGCTGATCACGTGTACAGCAGGGCATCATTATCCAAGGACCTTACCCTTTGGTTTGAGCTTCTCAAAGCTGGTCAGCCTGGTGTGACACCTAGGAATTGTGGTGCCATGCTGCTGGCATGAGTCCAGCACATTCCTCCTTGCTTTCCACCAGACTGTCCCCCGCAGCTCCTCCAGTACACTGTGGGCTCCAACACAACATGGTTCCTTTTGACCTCATCTCACTCTTACTCTCCCTGCCCCCTCCTTAGAGGTGCTATCGTATTTTTTTCTTATCACATTCACATGCTGACTCCCCCGTTTTTTTGGTTTTTTTTTTGTTTCGGGTTTTTTATTATTTTATTTCCTATGGTAGTGATTCAGCTTTTGTATGTTTTGTAGCTCTAGATCTTTCAAGAAAACCCAGTGTGTGGGTTTTTGTTGTTGACAGTGCTGTAATGCCCATGCACAGTTTGTATCGCACTGCGCTCAGCCACCACAAACACCACAGGCGAATTGTGAGCCTTGCACTACAGGGTATTTCCCAGCTGGGGATAGCAGCGTCCCTCGTGGGAAGAAGAGACAGGGCTGGATGTAATTAGTTTCACCAGACACAGATTGCCACTGCAGCTCTCTAGCTCTTGCTCCCTTAGCTAGCATTGACCATGTGCTCAAAGTCTATGCTTGTGCCTCTCTAAATTGCTCAAAGCAGTCTAGAGACAGAGGGACCAGGAAATCCCCTTACTACAGTATCTTAAAAAGCTTAACTACATAGAAAACTGTTCATTTGTGCTGTTGACATCATCTTGGGCTTTTCATCTTCCTCTAGGGTGAGGCAGCAGCATTATTCTTTGATTCCAGGCATGAGTTTGGAGTCAGGGCTGGAAGCCTCATTACTGACGCATTTCTCAGTGTCATTGATCAGACCACCTTTGACCACTCTCACTTGCCTTCATGGGTCAGTTTCATTCCACACGTTTCTCAGAGCATTGGTCCTAGATGTAAATGAAATGCTGTTTTGTTGATAGTCACCTCTGTAGCCTGAAGCCCAGCTGATTTTCTTATGCAGTTGTCAAATGTACTTCATACACACCTGAACAGTCATGTTCCCTTCATGCCTGTGCTGTGCTTCCCAAGCAGTTGCATGTGCCGTGAGATGACTGCTTGTGACTTCCATCATTCTGTTTGTGAGCTACTTCAGCAGTTGTTACTGGGTATCTTGCAGTCCCTATTGCTTACTCAAGCAAAATCCCACTTGCATCTGCAAAAGCATGTCCAGTTTGAGTGAAGATCAGGAGGACTTTTGTCCCAACCTTCCCCTTTTTGCACAGTGCTTTCCTTGGAGGGGAAGAATGAGCTAGTACCTAGAAGTATAGGAAAAGAAGAAAGCTTGGTCCCTCCTGTGCTCTTTTCCATGAACCAGATGTGTTAAAGGCTGTCTGGTCTTTGAGCTGTTTTCCTGATGTGAAGCCAGAGGACTTCTATTGACTTTGGCATAGCGCTGCTTTTCCAGTGAGAACCATGATGTACCCTGCCATGGAGGTTTAGGCGTCATAAATACAGAAGGAAGTTGGGGTTTTTTTCTCATGAGGGCCTGGATTTGAGCAGCTGTCACCTGTGAAGAGGAATAAGAGGAATAAGTCTATATGAGCTGAGGGTAATGTGGACAATGCTACACTGGGACAGAGTCATTGTGTTCTGGTGGCACTGGGAGAAGTGGTTGGTGAAACAGGAGCACCCATTAGACATAGGCTTGCTCCTTCCCAAGAGTATGAGCAAAAGGGCTTCATGTGCTGGATCTGGAGTCACAGGAACATTGTTAATAAATGTTTTGCTTTATTCCAACCCTGCTCTAAAAGGTAGTTAGTGCCTCCCAGATCTCTTCCTTCCAGCTTGGATTGTTAAAGTGCCTTAGAGAAAACAGAACAGCTTGCCTTAAAGGCTTTCCCTGGATGGGGATAACATCTTGTTCAGTCAGGAATATCTCCAACTGTGAAAACAAGAGCACGTGCAGGAAGGGGAGATGAATGCACGGCTCCAGGGCTTCTGTAGGCTGCACTATGTGATGTGTCCTCTGTACCCTCCTGGCTGCTGGGGCAGCTGGAGATATGTGCTGGCAGCTGAGGTTTACAGAGCTTGCTCTTGCACTGAAGGTGGAGGGATGGGGTCTCCAGCAAGCTGAGCTCTCTGAGAAGCCGTACAACAGATCCCAGGGTAGCCTTGGGCAGGAGGCTGGCAGTGTAGCAGCAGTGCCTCTGGAAAGGCCTGCTGCCTGTAGAGCCTCTTCCTCCTTATGCCTCCGCAAAGGGATGCAGTGGAAAGAGGGGCCCGTTCTAAGGGCGGCAGTTCTCATCGGGGACCAAAACATTGTGGCTCCCTGCACGGAGGGGAAGGGCAGCCCACACTGAGCGATGCTTAGGCTGCTGCAGGCTGGTCAGTCACTAACTCCTGCAGGGTGACCTGGCTGCTGGGGAAGGAAGTGCTGAATTTCAGGCATTGCCCTCTGGGATGACTGCTGTACAGACTACAAGGGGCAGGGAAGGTGTTTTGTTTTGTTTCTCCCAAAAAACCAAATTTAAGCAACAAACAAAAAAGTCCCACTCCTCCCTCTATATTCCCTCCTGTATGTGTGTGAAATTTATCAGTATTCTGTAGGTTTCCTTAGTGCACTTATTTTACTTGATTTTGTAATTTTTTTGAAGCAGGGGGGTTTGGATATTACTGCCAAATAAATGAAACAAAATTTTAAAAAGAACACTTGTTTGGTTTATTTTTCACAAGCTACACGACTTGTTTTCAAAAAATAATCATCTGTCTTTGCACACTTATACACAGATCTCAGTGTGTTGGACAAATGTGAGACGTGACAAATGTTTTATAGCTGGGGAATCAGATGGAAAGAACCCATAGACAAGTAAAAACAGTAACTAAAGGCCTTGAAAATGTGACTGAATGGTGAAATGGCCTTCAGTGGTGTTGTATGACAGGAGGAAGTGTCCTACTCTTCATCTCCACTGTAACTGTAATGCCACTGCTGTGAGTGCTTCTGTGCAGATAATGGTCTGACAGAAGAGAAAACTGCCCTGCTTTGTTCCACTTGGTGTGCTCCTTCCAAAGCAGTTTAAAAAAACCCAGACAGCTCACAAACATTGCCTCTTCCATGTTATTTTTCACACCAAATGGCCCCTTTAGCATGTACCAGCTGCTGCACATGCAGTCTTTTCTGTGGCATTCCCTGCCCATTCACTGCTCAACTGCGAAACGAGGCTGCTTTATTACTGCAATTTCTACTGTGAGAATTTCCCAGGATTTTAAGAAGGAATGAATAGAAGTGGCAGCCAGAAATTTAGCTAGGTGGCCCTATAAATACTTTGCCTTGTGCACCATGCAGACTTACTGAAGCAAAGTGATTTTGAGGTGGGAGAGAGGAAAAGCAAAAATTCTGTTGCTTGTAGAGGCCTGGGAAAAGCTCTGATCTGTTTCTGGAGTTAAGCACATCTGAGTATTAAATTGCTGCACTATAGCTTCATACCCTTAATCACAATTCTCCAGTGCTCCTAAAATAGGCTCTAAGTAGTTGATCAAGACTCTGAACTGCATATGTAAGGTATTTATTAACTTTAGTTCTGAAGATGGGAGCAAACTGATCTATAATAAGACTCAGTTCCTGAACCAGGTCACAGGACACACCTTGAGAAGAGCCAGGCTTAAAGTAGTACAGAAGACAAGAGCAAAATCCAGATGGCCTTACTTTTGTGCTTACATAAACTCTCCTAAAACTATCCTGGAAAAGCACGTTTGTGGAGTGGGAAAAACTATGTTGATAAGAAGTTAACAATACTGGTGAAGTGTCTGTTCTGCAGCCAGCTCTGGGTTCACATCAGGGCTTACATTTGTGAATCCACAGACTCTTGGAAAACAAATGAAACAAGTTCAATGGAAAGTGACCTGTTCATTCCTACCCACTATGGCACACTCTTTCTTGAAGGCTGGGCGTAGCCCTGACAACTTCTTCCTCTCAGCAACAGGAGCTGTCACATCAAAGTATTTGTGGTGGTAAAATCCAGAGTTCATAAGAGCACCAAAGGAAGCACAAGTGGACCATGGGTTTCAT
Organism: Picathartes gymnocephalus; assembly: GCA_013390045.1. Classification (NCBI taxonomy): domain Eukaryota; kingdom Metazoa; phylum Chordata; class Aves; order Passeriformes; family Picathartidae; genus Picathartes; species Picathartes gymnocephalus. The sequence goes on along the minus strand of WEKY01058420.1, from coordinate 130,611 downwards.
CCACAGTATTCTGGACACCTTTGAGCTCAGCATTGTTGCTACTTTACGCATTGTTTTAAACTCTTGGCTGGTACAAGCAAACTGTGATTTTGTTTCTGTTTCTTCCAGTCTAAGATGACAGAGACTTGTGTACATGAAGTGTTTTGAGCAGGTGGGAGGTTGCTGTTCCCTTCTTTTTGGCTTCTCTATGCATCACAAGGAAGCAAGTCTGCTTCTTAAGCCTAGACTTAGTCGAGGCAAAAGTTCCCTTGGGTTGTGAATCTTGTCGTTGTCATCACATATACCTGCTGCTTCTTCTGATCATTACTGACTAAACTGATGTTAAACTGCGTTCAAAGAGCAATGAACTGAAATCATGGATCCTGACTTGCCTGTTTGTATATGTGTGGTACCAGACAGGTCAGCTCCATGTCGATCTGTGACCAACATCAGACTGCTTCGCCTGATGGACTTGTGTGTTACGCATTAACTCCTGCCAATGTCTCGGCTCAAGACCAAAGCTATCGGTTCACATCCAGGCGAGGACATGCACTGAGATACTTCTGGGAGTACCTCCGTTTTGGTGCTCCACGGCAGCAGCTCACAGAACCATAGAATGTTTTGGGTTGGAAGGAACCTCAAAGATCGCTCAGTTCCAATCTCCCTGTTCTGCAGGGACCAAAGCAGATCTGCCCTTGGACAAAACACCCGCTTGACCAGGGAGGCTGGGCCAGCTGCCACAACGGAGAGGCCAATGGGGCCTCAGGGCTCAGGCAGCACCTGTCCTTCGGGCTCCGAGGATGCCCAAAAGGGGCAGAGGGTAGGGTTCAATTTTACAGTTAGCAGCTCTGGTGTCCCGAGCTTGGTGTAAAACACTTGGCAGGGAGCAGGTGGCATTTCCAGCCGGCAGTTACGTATCAGCCCGGCAGGCCAGGCCCGCCGGGTGCGCACTGTGGCGGTAGCCGGGGGCGAGTAGCGGGGTCGGGGCAGCCACGGCCGCGGGACCACCTCCCGTCCCGCCTGCGCACCGCTCTCCCGTGCTCGTTCCGGGGCCGCCGAACGCTCCCTCTCCCTCCGCCGCCCACCCGCGGGTGCCCTGTAACCTGCATAGGAGCGCTCGCCCCTCTGCCGCCGCTGGGGCCTCGGCCGGCGGCGTGCCCGGGATCGAGCATGACGCGGGGGAGCTGCGGGGGGGGCCGCGGGGGGCGGCGGGGCTATGCAGGTTCCGGGGCGGACTGGGGCGGGGCGAGGCGCGGAAGCCCCCGGGGTGACGCGCGGGACCGTCGGTCGG
>WEKY01058420.1:98720-129253 GCA_013390045.1 Picathartes gymnocephalus | reverse complement strand
CGAGCCGGCGCTGGCGGCGGAGCTGTCGGCGCGGCGCAGCGCGGAGGCGCGGCGGCTGGTGCTGTCGCCGCGGCGGCTCTTGGGCCCGCTGCCCGCCGGGCTGTCGCAGTGGTTCCCGGCGCTGGAGGTGCTGGACGTGAGCGGGACGGGGCTGGCGGAGATGGGCACGGAGCTGCTGTCCCTGCCGTGCCTCCACACGTTGCTGGCCAAGAACAACCGGCTTGGCGGGCCCGGCTCGCTGCCCAAGGGGCTGGGGCAGGCACCGCTCGCCCGCTCCCTCCGCGTCCTCAACCTCAGCGGGAACCGCTTCTCCGAGGTGCCGCCCGCGCTGCTGCAGCTCCGCGGACTGCGCAGCCTCAGCCTCGGCGGCAACCGGCTCCACGGCATCCCGCCCGACATCCAGGAGCTCCACAGGTGAGGGACGGGCCCCACGGGGTTTTCTGCGACGCTCCCCCTCGGGCGGGTCAGTTCTCTCCAGCGTCAGATGTCTCCAAGCACTGCTGCCACTGCTAACGTGGCTCTTCCTCTTTGTCATGTTGAGTTACCAAAATATAAAAGTATCTAAAGGGTGGGTGTTGAGGATGGAGGCAGGCTCTTCTTGGTGGTGCCAAGCAATAGGACTAGAGGCAGCAGGCAGAAAATGATGATGCGCAGGAAGTTCCTCCTGAACATGAGGGGGTGACCAACCACTGGAACAGGTTGTTCAGAGAGGTTGTGAAGTTTCCCTCACTGGCGATATTCCAGTGGACACAATCCTGTGCCATGTGCTCTAGGGTGACCCAGCTTGAGCAGGGAGGTTGGAACAGATGAGCTGCTGTGGTCCTTTCCAACCCTTCCGATCCTGTGTATTCTTCAGGCAACAGTGGGCCTTCTGTGGTCACAAACTGAGTGACTCTTGGGACTGCCCCAGTCCCTGGGCTGCCCTGGTGCAGGGGAGCTCTCCTGGTGATGGTGTGGTTGGTGTGAGTATTGGCATGCAGAAGGCTCTCAGTGGCTTTCCTCTCATGCACATCTCCGAGTGACAGTGAGATAAACCCCGTGTGTCATGCAGCTCATGGCTGCACGATGGGTTGCTTAGGACGATAAAGATGTGTTTGTGGCTCCTGCAAGCAACAGGGCCTTTCTTCCCATACAGCTGCAGTCTGACTGCGGGCTTGCTGTCATGGCTGGGCTTTTGTGGTGTTTCTCTCAACCCACCGACTCGTGTAGATGTGACAGATACCCACAGACCTGGAGCCCCAGGCTGTGCTCGGGTGCAGTGGTACATCTGGCTCTGGGGCTGTATCCAGCCACTGCAGGCTGGTCATAGAGAAACTTATGGCTGAATCACAGCAACTGGGAACAGTGGTGGGGTGGGAACAGGCCTTAGACAGCACTGGGTGTTAGCTGCCTGCATTGGCCTGGGCCAGGTACTCCTGAAGCCTGGTGTCCTCCTGGGCAAGCTGGACGCTTGTTCTGTCTTAAGTGACATAGGCACCTCAGTGTGTTCTGCTGGATTCCGAAGCCTCAGACTGGCCTCTGAGCAGCTCTCTACTGAGACTTTGGATCTGAACTTTGTTTGCTCTAGCTCTTTGCCAAGGGACTTGCCAGAGGCAGCCTCTCTTATGCAAATTCCAGCACCCTTGACCCTAAATACCTGGATTCACTCTGTTAGCTCAGCAGAGCTGCATCCAGTGGAAGCATAGGATGTTCTGTGTGGAGTGACGTCTGCCATGGGCATGGGTGGGAGGTACCAGAACTGCTTGAGTGCTGCTGGGAAATGGTTTTGTCTGCTGTAGTATAATACAACTGGGTTTGTGGCTTTTGTCCAGGTGGCATAGCATGCACCTGTTAAGGATTTGGAGCAATTCTGGGTTAAGCTCTCTGGGCTGAGAGATGCTGTGAGACATTTGAGTGATGGAGAATGCCCATATCGTCGGCAGAGTTGTGATAGATTCTGGGTTGGGGCTGTCATGAGGAAGAGGAAGCTCAACTTTTTTCTGTCTGGGAACAGATGCTTTAGGGATGAAAAAGGAAATGAGGCACGGGAGAGGAGGCCAACGGAGGGGGGCAGTTGCGTGCGGAAGACGATCCTTGTTGTCTCCATAGCATGTCTGGTAGAATCCAGGATGTGGCTGGGATCTGATTGTTGCTCCCACCTCTGAGTCAGAGGCTCCCTGCTGCTGTTTACATGGTCTCAGTCTGTGGTTGTGATTTTTTTCTCTCTCTTTTCTTTTTTTTTTTTCCCAAGAAAGCAAACCTCATCCCTGCTTACCCTCTGTGATGTCCCCAGGAAGGTACTGGGCTGTGTAACACCACACGTGGTGCTCCAGCCGGCTGTGACCTGTGCTCCACACTGCACCTCTGTCACTCTGCTTTCTTCCTCTGACCTGCCATGAAGCAGGGCTCCTTGTTGTCCTGTCCTGCAGCTTTTCTTGGGATGGTCATGCTGGAACCCCCAGAAGGAGAATTCAGAGGGAGCAAATGCAGACAAAGCTATTGAGCTGTCTGTTCATTGTTGCAAAGTGACCTGTTGGGTGGAAAAGTTACACTTAGACACAGCTTCTGTCTGCTGCCCACGTCACCACTGCTACCTCACTGAACTGCTGCTAACATGTCAACATAATATAATTGAACTTTAGCTCAAGATAGCAAATCTGCGCCCCACCAGGATTGTCAGCTTCTTTACCACTCTGCCATCAGTGACTTCTGTATCTGGGACTGCTTAAGTAACAAAAGGGAGGTGCACACGGCTTTGCCAGCGCTGGGAGAAAACAACACTTTATCATGTGTTGTTCCTCCAGAGGGAATCGTAAATCTGTTCATTGGGACCCTGTTAACCAATGACCCTTGCCAAAAACAAAGGAGGGACATTCTGGAGAGAAACGGCTGCCAGATTCTGCTCCTACCTGCTGACAAGAGAGGTGTCCTCAGCATGAGTGTGCTTGTTGTGGAAGTGGGTAAAACGAACCTGAGCAAAGACAGAGTAGAGCCAGCTGCTACAGCTCAGCAACATAGAGACCTCTGTTAGTTTCTGAGCTCTAGAATTTGGAGGTGGGACCTGGTGTTTTGGCTTCTATTAACCTCACAGCTTAATCTGCAAATGCCTGTCTTGCTGTTGCTGACAAGACAGCCTTTTTCCATGTGCAGCTTCTCATAAAAAGAAAAATTTCTTTTATCTTAGGGGCTCTGAGACCACAGGGGAATGCAGGCAGCACTCCCTACTGATCAAGTTCCTCCTGCTGCTACTAGAGTTCCCGAGGCCAGCAGTTCTTCTCTTCCCGTGATCCTGTGAGCTTCCCATTTGCTCCAGTCATTGATTATAGAGCAGACTGGAGTTACAGAAATCTAGAAATGCTTCTTAGATTTCCGAGGAATGTCTGAGCTGTGATGAGATTTTTTTTAAAAAAATACTCTTTATAACTAAACTTCATGTCTTTCCTCTGTACCCCATAGTTTCCTGTTTTAGTTTTTGAAGGGACAGCGTGTCAGTTTTAGTGAGGGCCAGGAATAGAGCAGGTAAGGAGTCTTGTGTATGTGGTAAAGTTGAAAGTAGAAAAAGCTGATGGGTCTGAGCTGCCAAAGGAGAAGGAACGTGCTGGTGACTGCGAATGCAAAGGTCCTGGAACGGAAGGTTTGTGGCATGTGTTGTTACTCACGGGAAGATAATAAATCCGCCACTTCGCCCAAGCTGTATTTGGGTCAGGCGTATTGTGCAGAAACTTTTCCCTGGAATGTTCCTGGTGACTTGGCAAGTTGATGAACTTGGTGATAAGAACCACAGTCAGTCCTGCTGCTGTCTTGTCTTGCTCCTTCCGGCTTCAGCCATCTGTCCCATCCTTGCCCACACAAGTGTTTTGTGTGCAGTGTAAGATCCTGGAAAGTGATTGCCATGTTCCTGATTATATGTTATCTCCTAGGCTGTTGTGAAAGGACCACCTATGTGCTTGAAGCTTCCTTTGCATGGCCTCATAAGTGTATGATCATGATTGCTCTGGTGATGGCAGTAGGATGATGCTGATCATAGCAAGCTAGCACCAGGGATGAATAACCTTTGCTTCATGTTTTCCATTAGGAAAATTCAGTGCTCTTTTATCCTAGTTTCACTGTAAGCATTGAGCGTGACCAGCAATAGCCTCTTGTGTTTCTCAGAAATGTAGGTGTTGCCCCTGCTGAGGGCTTTTTCTTGATCATGTTGAGGCCATGCCATGTCCTTCTGTATGCCCAGCATCCCCAGTTCCTGTCAGCTGGCATGTCTGTACAATGCAAGACCTGAGCATTGGCTCTTGCTGTGAATTTAGAGTGGGGAATGCACCAGATGTGTGAGAGCAACCTTCTTTGCATTGCTTTCCTGTTTTGCCAGATAAAATACGAGTTTAGCATAGGCAGACACAAGTGTTATCTTCTCTATAGTTCTCCCTGCTGACCTTGGTGTGGGAGATGTTATGGTCAGTCACTCTCTCTCAGACTCAGTTCACAGCCCTCAGCAGCTCCTGAACTGTGATCTGCATAGAGATCCTACTGCTGCATTGGTTCTGCATATCCTCCCTCTGCTGATCCAACTGAGGATGCACTGTGGGGTAATGTGTGTTACAGCTGGTGAGCTAGAAATGGGACCATCTACTTGTGCCCATCCTGGCACAAAATTTGTATAGCAAATCTGGTAAAACATAGCTCTGATCTTCACGGTGCAGCTGTGAATTTGGCTTAAGGTTTGCTGTGATCAGTGTGCAGGCCTGGGGAAATGTCCTGCAATAGTCCTGTAAAATGAATAATTCTCAAGGGCTTAGCGAAATGCAGCCAATACTTTGAGCCTCCCATGGGAATTTTGAGTTTAGTTGTACTCTGGTAGTGAATACTCTCATGCTCTGTAGAGCACTGGGAGCAGGCAGAGCTTGGAAAAGACCCGCTTGAGTACATCCTTGATGTTTTCAGGTCATCATCATACACCACAAATCAAATCTAAAAGTCCCCAAACACTCAGTAAATAAGAAGAGGTACTCTGAGCACTAGAGATATTTTTTATACCCTATCAATTACCACTGCACTCCCATAGTCCTTTTTCAAGGGGATGGTGTCTTCAGGCATAGGAGATACTCAAATTTTCAATCCACCCTGTTTCCCCACAGATGCTTGTTCAGATAAAATTTAACAGCTGACATCAAACAGATGCATCTAAATAGGTAATCTAAAAAAACCCAAACCAACAATGGTGCCTGAAATAGCTCCGGGTCTTTTTAAGATAAACCTTTTAGCAAGGAATTTCCAGGGCAGTTTTGAGGCTCATACAAGGGATGAATTTCAAAGCAGCCCACAATACACTCCTGTTAACCCTGTTCTACAATTTGCTAATTCCTGAGAGAACTGCATAGCCTTTGCTGACAGGCAAATTTAAGATCAAACGGTCGTCTGAACACTATTTGCAAAACGTTTGAAGAGGGGAAGAAGAAGGGAGACAGCAAGCAGATTTCCTAATGCTGTATCTTTATCAAAGCTCCGCTTGCCCTTTTTCCCACACTAACAGCCGTCCTTTAAGCGTATGCTTGTCTAACATGCTTAATACTACCCACGAATGAAAGCAAAAGCTCTGGTTTTCAACGCATCTAAGCCTTTGCACAAACCTTGGATGAATCCAGTTAGGAGTCTGAGGTCTTTGATCCTAGCCCTCGCACAACCAGGCTTTATTAAAGGAATACCGGCAAGAAGGTACAGTCCCTTTGCATGTTAAACTTTGCTGCCACTCCCTGAATTGATCATAGTTGTTTGAGCATTTCTCCTCTCCTTTCCTAGTAGGTAGAAGTATTTTCATTGCCACCCTATAGCCCAGTGGTGTGAAGTACACTGCTAGAGAGGAGCACCACACGATGGGCTCAGCGTGCTGGCTGTGCTTGGCAGCAGTTAGGACTGGCTGTGCTGAGCAGGGGGCTGCTGGGCGTGAGGCTAAAAAGGACTCTGGCCTTTTATTAGTGTATTTGTCAACATTGCTAAAAGGCAAGAGGGAAAGTGTCAACCCTCATTAGTTACTCTGTCTCATGGTTGTTGGGGTTTTTTTCAAATTCTATTGAGATTGATTTTGTTAGTGTTTATCCCTTCTTGAAACTCATTCAGCCAGAGTCTGTGTGGCAAGTTGGAAATACATCATTCATTCTAGCTTCAAAAACTGGAACTGAGCTTGTTTGTTTGATGATAGTTGATCTCTGGCTTTGTGAAGATTCTGGACTTTTGAAAGTGCAGAAAAAACATCCAGTTCTACGTCTGTGTACACAGCAGTTCACAAGACCTTAGCTGATCAATCAGAATGACTGTACAGATTAATGATTGTCAGAAGGACTAGGTCTAAGTGTGAAAGGTTAGTTAGAAGCATTCACTAAGCTCAGTGCCATCCCTGCTGTGGTCCTCCTGCAAAAACCTGGGGCAAATGTTGTGGATTGAGTTACTGCAGGCTCTTGTGTGAAGAGGGCAGAGCTGAGCAGTGCTTTTGCTTGTCCTAGCAAGCAGCAAACTGCCCTGCCCTGAGTAGGACGACTCGAGAGCCAGCTTCACCTTGCCCTGTAGATACAGGCTTAGTGTGACATGGAAATCAAGTCAGGAGCAGAAGAGCTGGGAACAAACTCTGGTCCCAGTGCTGTGGTCTGTGCTCTTGATAAAAGGGTCATGACTCTTGAAAATCCTTTCCTGTGATTAGCTTTGCTCAGACAATTCTTGACATTTTAATTTGGTGCAGGAAATGGCTTTTGTTGATTCCTTCACCTTGCTTAGCCAAGACTAGGCTAGATCCTTCTTCCTAGCAAATTGTATTTTGAGGAATGGGAGTTACAGATTTCGTTTTCCTGCTGAGCAGTGTTTCTGCAGTGGAAGCTGTAAGAATATCTTTCCTATGTTTTAAATAAGTTTCTTTATATAATATAACTTTATAAGTTTCTTCAGAACATCCTTCCTGTGTTTTTTTAATAAATTAATCATCTAATTAATACCATAAGTTTATGTGGAAATTCTGAATTTGCTGTACCACACTGGGCCCCATGAGTTTTTAGTCTACTGACGCCAAAAAGGTGATTCCAAAGATGAGTAAAAAGAAAACATTTTTTAAGAAGTATTTTGTTGCCAACGGACAAGTTATCTTATTTAGTGGGTTTTTAGTTAGAGACAGTTTGTACTCTGATGTCAGGTCTTTATATCCTTCCTGATATGACTGACTGTTCTCATTACATTACATTTACAAAGAATGGATTTGAAGCTGTAAGAAGTTTGTAGGCAGTGTTTTTGCACACTTAGTTTGTATATTAGGCTGCTCTTGGAACATATGCATTTTATGCCTTGAAATGAATTTCCAAAGTATTTTTACTGTATAACTTGTGCCCTCTTCTTCTTTTGTAGGAGGTGTTTTTTTTGCCATGTCACTTTACAGGCATTAGTGTCCTCAAACACAAAGGATGAGAAGTTAATTATTCACTTTTCCTAGGAAGTGCAAACTTGTACACATCTAAACCTTGTTTAAATATTGAAATCCACATTGCTAGAATTCCCTTGCCCAACAGTTTTTGGTGTGGGCTCCAGCAATGGTATGGAGTTAGGAATTGTATGAAATTGTATACTTAGCAGTTAAGTCCCTAGTGAGAACCAAGCAGCCTAAATCCACCTTGGGAAACAATGGAGGTCTGAAGGAGGAATTTTGGTTAAAACTCAGGGTTTTGTTAGGGGATCAAAAGTTAATTAAAAATAATCTTTCCTTGACATGGTCTCTGCACAGCAGCCTTCCTCCTACCCCCATTCCTACAGGTTGTGTGTGTAGAAGAGAGGTTACTTTGGAGCAGTGGTGATTGGTGGTGGTTTTTCCCTGTGTACTTTCTTGCACGTTCAGAGTAACCTCCAAATGTGCTATCTCACTTGATCTGTAGTTACTGTTTTCCTTATAATCAAATTCAGTTTAAGGCTTAATTTTCTAACCACTTTGTCAAATTTCAATTATTTAGCTTGCCTTACTCCCAAATATAAAGGAATCCAGGGAAAGCTGAGCCCTGCGAGCATCTCCTGATGTGTTGCAAAGGTCTGTCATTCTGTCCTTCACTATTGGGCACATGCATTTGTGCTGGAGTAGTGGCCTCTGTAGCCTAAGCAGATGCTGTCATTGGATCTCTGGGGTTCAAGTTTCTGACAAGAACTGAGCGAAATAGACTCTCTTTACTGTTTTCCTGCTCCATCCCAGGGGAAGTCTCAGGGGGGCGCTTCTCTGTGCTCCACATATGCTGTGGCACAGAGTTTCAGGGCTCAGACCTTGTCTAGGTGGACCACCATGTCCCTTGGGTGCTCTGCTCCTGTGTTTCTGTGCCAGCTGTATTCATAGCATTTCTCAGTTGCTGGGGTGAGATGAAGGTGTCTCCTACTCCAAGGAAGTTATAACCTATAGTTAAAGAAAGCCTGGATGAGTTCACTTTCCCTGGGTGGGCAATGCTTGCTGGATCAGAGAGGGCCAAGGTGCACTGTAGTTAGGCAGCCTGAGTGTGTACTGGAGATACTGAACCAGGACTGTGGGATCCACCTTCTTCAAACATGGGAAAAAATCTTGGCCGGACTCTGGTTAGCAAGAAGTAACCAAAATGAGCCTGCCCTTGCTCCTCCTTTAGACAACATCTGAGAACAGGGAAAAAAAGCTACTCGAGTCTGTGGAATGGGTACTTGTAGCTATTATGTCAAAGAGAAATGCTTGCCAATTTTTCTTCCTAGAAGGGCAGAGATGCACAGCAAATACTGGCTACTCCACCTGGCAGAAGTGATCTGGTGCCTCTCTCTGTTCCTGTCTCCCATCCACTTAGTTTCCACAGGACATCCAGTGATTATTTTATTTGGGCCTATACTGCATGAAGCCCAGCTGTGGTTGCTGGTGGCTTTGGGTTTCTTGACTTCAGAGCAGTGAAATCAATCTCTCTTGAGAAATCACTTGCATGTACTTGTGTGACTTAGGTGCACTCTCTGCTGTTACAGCTGTGGTGTTGGTATGTGAATTGTATCAAAGGGGGACTGGCTGCCTCTGACTAATGCTGAAAGGTTCCAGTTAGTCACCGAGGAGTCAGATGATTCCACAAAGAGCAACTAGTGCCGGGCCAGGATTTCCAGGGAGAGACTGTGCTCATGCTTTGCTCCTGCTGAAACTGAGAGCTCCCACCGGCTGCAGCAGGATCTGTGTCGGTGCTGCAGACACTGTGTGTGCAGGCTGCACATCCATGGAAATAGGAGCAGGAGCTCTGCATGAGGGGTTGGTGTAGGCATACACAGTTGTCTGGTGCCTGCCTGCAGGTGTAATGGTGACTGCAGGAGTCTGGATGTAAAATCTCAACATTATCTATTGTGAAACAGCAACTCTGTTGTAATTTTGATGTACAACTCAGCTTTTTTTTTCCTTGCTCTCAGCAAATTATCTTATAGGTAGTCATCTGTCAGTTTCCTTTAAGAAATGCAGGAGGTGCGAAAACCTAGATGTTAAAGGAAACTTGAAATTAATGAAATAATGCACTTTTTTCTCTTCTGTTTTTCAGTTTAGAATTTCTGTACCTTGGAGGGAATTTCATTACGGCAATTCCACCTGAATTAGCAAAACTGCCTTCTCTGAGGTATCTAGTTCTATGTGACAACAAGATCCAGAGCATTCCACCTCAGCTGGCACAGTGAGTATTTACTGTCATCAGCCACCAGCTGTAATTAACTCTTTGAACTTTTTCTTCTGTGTGTGGATAAAAGCACTTGGAAGGACCTATTTGTCAGTTTGTTCATGTGGCTAGACTTGAAAAAGAACATCCTTGGCATGGTGCACTGCACGCAGACCATGAATATATGATCTGGAAAACTCAATCAAAGGGTTATGTTAAAAAACCATCACCAAGACTGCACCTTACAGTGAATTAATAGATTTGTACAGAGGGCCGTGAAAAGTACCTGGGCAACTCAGAAAAGATAAATTTCTACCTTAAGAAGTAAGAATCGTACTGTTTTATTAGTAATGAATGCTTGATGTGTTTTGCCTTTCACCCAAAACCTTTTTATGTGTACTTTTGTCTTGTACCATTCCCTGTGTTCCCTTAGCGTTCCTTACTTCAGGATCTCAGAATCTTTTAGTGTTCATTTAATCCTACAGCACAGTTCTAGGGACTAGGTTACTGCTTTATCTGTTCATAATGGGGGAAAGAGAACACTGCTGCTCTGTATGTGTAGCCTAAGATGGGAAATGAAGATGCGAGGTGTAGCTGTAACCATAAAAACAACTGAATGGAAGCATGGAGTTCTCAGAGTTGGAATTTGATAGTGTGGTGGGATTATTCTTGATGTACAATGTCTTGTAGCTTTTAGAAATTTGGGAGCAGCGCTTGATGCCATGCTAGAGCATTGCTTTGTGCTACCTGAGTGGGGAAAGCCTCGTCCAAAAGCAAAAAAAATTGCTTGTTCCCTGTGCTGCTGCTGGCCTGGCCTGACCTCAGTCAGATCTGGTGGTATCAGTGTGAGGTGGTGCTGCCGCAAGCAATGAAAACATGGGGCTTTCCAGGGCTGGCTGCCTCCCAGCAATCATCTTTAATGCATGAGACATTGCAGGTGACTTATTCAGAGCACTGCATGGGACTGTTCTTGATGCGTGCACTGGGTACAAGGAAACGTTATGTCCCCTGAAAGCACTCAGTTGATACACTCTTGTTCTACCTTTTTTGGGGGGTGTGTGTGGGGAATACTGAGAGGGACGGCAGCGTGTTTAAGACTGTGTTTCTTTAGCAGGTATTCCGGTGCTGAGCCAAGTTTTCTAGTGTATTGTGTGCACAGGAGTAAGAGCAGCTCTTTTAGCATGAATTCATGTTTTAAAAGGGAGAAAAGCCAAAGAAAAATAAATTAGTGGGAGAGGGGAGAGTAATTAGCTCTGCATAATGCAGCTGTGGGGCAATTCTGCTTGCACATCTTGACAGGATATCCATCTCCATCCTTAGGCTGCATTCCCTGCGTTCTCTTAGCCTGCACAATAACCTGCTGACTTACCTTCCCCGAGAGATCCTTAACCTGGTTCACCTGGAAGAGCTGAGTTTGCGTGGGAACCCTCTGGTAGTGCGGTTTGTGCGTGACCTGACCTACAATCCCCCGAGCCTTCAGGAGCTGGCTGGGCGCACGGTCAAAACTCGCAACGTTCCCTACGCTCCCAGCGATCTCCCAGAGAGTCTTGTCCGCTACCTGAGCTTGGCCAGCAACTGCCCCAATCCTAAATGTGGGGGTAAGTTCACCTTTCCGCCTCTGTTTCCTGCTCTTACCTGATGGTTTCCTTTCCCTCTGACTTGCCATGACTTTAATAGCTCACTCAGGTTCAAAGTGTTACTTACTGCATCCACATTCTGGCTGTATTTCCTTGGCTCCAGGTCTCCAGGAAGCTTGTCTTTAAGAAGCCTTGTTCACTTAGGAACAGTATTCAGAGTTGTAGTGCTGGCTTACTGGATTTGCATGGGAATGTAAGACAGCACTTCTGTCAGTCTTTGTAGCTCATCCCAGCACTCCACTATGGTTTTATGATCTGAAGTTTCCAATCCATTTGCCCAGAAATAGGTCAGAGCAAGCAATGGACAGGAGAACTTTTGCACACACTCTTGCTGAATGGTGAGCATCATTTCTGGTTGGAAAAGAGGAGAGTGGCTCTAGTGCTTAGCAGCAACCTATTTAGCTCTAGCTTGGGACCACTAGCATGTAGTTCTTGGAAGAAGAGGACTTCATAAAAAAGCCTGGAATGCTTGGGCTTAATTTGGCTCAATGCTTAATCTTTATCCAGAGTAAATGATCTGCACATTTAGCCTTTAGAAGATTAAGGGGGGAAAAAAATCATTAATTAGTATCTACCCTGCAGTCATAATGTAAGCTGTTACCTTCTTACAGGACAATATCAAAGTATGCTCCATAAGCAAAGATGGAAGGGCTCGGACTTTTATTGGGAGGGAAAGAAAAGTTTCTTTTCTTAAGAGTTTTGCACAGCTTGGATAACAGTGGATTGCTTTTTCACTATGCCTTATGAACTCACACAGTACTTCAGCATTGCTGTAGCACTGCAGGAGAAAAGCTTACTCCTGACCAGCTAGGACTTAAAACACTGCTGGAAACTTCTGAAAATGTCAGCGTCTAAAATCACTTGCTGTGACAGGAAGAGAACATAATTGTGTGTTACAGCAAGACTGTTGCCATGGAAAGTAGCATCCAAGCTCAGCATGGTGACTTCACTCAAGCAGAAGAAAAGTAGAGCTGTGAAGGTCTATTTGTGAGTGCATTTTTACTAGCTGATAGAAGAAGTTTTACAAGTTTGAAAATAGAGTGCATTAATTCATTTGGCATTTAAGAAGTTTGCAAATTCCCAGCCTGAGCTGTCTCCCTAATGGTTAGAAGAAATTGCTCTGTTGTTTGGAATTAACTGTCTTGTGCCTTTATGTGAAGAGTGTGCTGTTCTGAATCACCTATCAAATACAGTTTTACAGGAGTTTTTTACTAAAAATAGAAATTTCACATTTTCATAGGCATCCTGGTCCCTTCCCTTCCACCAGTATCCCTTGTGCTCCTCCATCCAGTGCAGTGCCAGTTAAGTCCTAATTCAAGGCATATGCTCCAGGCACAAGAATCCTGTGGAGTTTGCAGGTCTCTGGGCACAGGGTCTCATGTTTTTCTGTTCCCTCTCCCTCACAGGTGTGTACTTCGACAGCTGCGTCAGACAGATCAAGTTCGTTGACTTCTGTGGGAAGTACCGGCTCCCGCTGATGCACTACCTGTGCTCCCCAGAGTGCTCCTCTCCCTACAGCTCTGCCTCCCAGAGCTCCACTTCCCAGAGCGAGTCTGACTCTGAGGATGAGGCCAGCGTCGCTGCGCACAGGATGCAGAAAGTCCTTCTGGGATAACGGGGAGCCAGAGGGGAAGACGGGAAGGAAAATGGATTTGAAAAGCAATAATGGAATGGTGAAGCATGAGCCACTGGCCTGAAGGGCTCATGAGAAATTGTCCTCAAGTCCATGCAGGGACAGAACATCTTAGCAAGCCTAGACTTGCTTGGTGCAGTGCTGCTTAGGAGATCTAACTCGGTAGCATGCTACCTGTAGGTTGCCTGGGGTTGTTAGAAATGTCTCCTGGCTGGGAGGCACCCCCCTCCCTCAGACAGGCTGGGAGAGGGATTTGTTCTCACTGGCGGATTCAGAAGGATTTTAATATATGAAACTTGACTGGACTTCAGTCATCCTGCAGAGCAAAGGAGACTGTCCAGGTCCTTTAACACTGTGGTAAATCAGAAACAGGCTAATGATGCCATGTGAGTATGTCTGGACCCCAGTGTTTTATATAGCAGTTTGATTCCTTTCTGTCTCCTTTGATCTCAGTTACAGATTTTACACTCATCCACTGAAAATGAAAGTTGAATTTTTTTTGTTCAGGACTAGATTTTTCCAAACTCTGGTTACTCTTCCTTTGCCTAGAGGTGTAGGGTCTCTGTACTGTTACAGATGTTATAGCCATCATAGAACTGAGCCACCTTTTTTCTCCCTTGTTATACTAAGCTGCTCTTAGTGTCTCCTTCTAACAATATTTGTTATTTTTCCTCTTCCTCCCTCTTCCTATTACACCTGCAGTGTTGCTGTGTTTGTGGTGCCTTCAGAAAACAGATAAGTTGTTCTGCTATACTTGGTATTACTTCAGACTTGTGGCCTGTGCAAGGGACCAAGATGTGATACTCTGTGTCATACTTTTGAGTCTCAGCTTACTGGAGCAAATCTGCTTTTACAGCTGTGAATTGCAGGAAAGATCTTGATTGACATTTTTTGTTTATAAACAGCCACATTTCCCCACTGCAATTTGCTCTGCTGTGCTTGGAAGAGTAACTTTCCATCTTTAAGGTCATGTGCCTAAGGTACACAGCAGCTCAGTGAATTGAAAGTATCCAGAGAAATGCTGTGGAGAATGTCTTTTTTCCTGATTCCTAACAGGAGAGGAAAAGCTGGTAGGGATGTTAGCATGTTATCTGAGCTTCTTGCACAAGGTGCTTTTGAAATGTCTTCCTTATTTATTTGATTGCATTTGCTCTTGTTGCAATATCTTTGGCAGTCTGTTGATGGTTCAAAAAACACACTCAGTTATTTTAAACTCTGTTTAAAGGAAAGCTGCAGAAAATAGCTCAGAAGTTTTAAGCATCAAGAAATACCTTATAAAATTAATATTACAAATTGACAGGTATCTATAAATCTATGAGGCTGTCGTGTTTCACTCATTGAGAGCTGCCCCTTAATTAATATTTCATGGTAGACAGTCCTTTTGATGCAGTTTCTGATAGAGCAAGTCCAACTGTGCCTTTGAATGCATGAACAGAGCAAAACCATCATGTTAAGAAGCTGAAATGAACAAGAAAAACTTTCTTAACCCACTTTGGCCCTATGGGGTAATTTTAAAACCCATGCTTCTCTCCTGCATTCAGAAAACACATGTACCTATTTGAACATCTTATGGCAGCTCTGTGTTAATGGTCCTATTTAATTATGTTTGACACTTTATGTATTACAGCACTTTGATAATTCTGTTCTTTATAACTAGCTTTAGTGATTTTTTTTAAATTAGACTAGTTTTTCCTTTCATGTGACCTGAAGAACAAGGTCTGTGAAACTTTGTATGTTCTAGTCTGTCTCGGTGTGCAGGTTGAATTTCTTGCCTTGCATTTCCTTGACAGCACTTTATTTCCCCAGTTTCCCTTGAAAAGAACTGGAATTTGAAAGAAATTATCTAATGGTAAAATAGTACCCTGTCCATTGTTAATCATTGCAACTTATTTACCACATGCACATGTGATTCCCTGTGTACATTGATCCACAGGGAATTAATTGCCTCTGCTCTACGCCTTTCCAAATAATGTTCTTAAAATATATTTTTAAGACACAATAAGGTGTATGTGCCAAGCAACTGGATGTCACTTTAGCAAATTCTATGAGGTTTGCTTGGAAAGAAGAACCTGCAAATTTTGAGAGAAACCAACTGCATGCTGTTAGTGAAATTGCAACCAGTGAGTGGCCTGTTTTGTTCTTCTCCTCTTTAAGATGTTTCTTGCTGTCCCAAGTGAACACAGTCACAGAAATGCTGAATGACAGTAAGATGATTCCAGAGCCACAGTTTTAACTTGCCTGCTGGTATAACCGTAGCAGTCAACTGAGTGATCTAGAGCTTGACTCTCCTGCCAGCAAAAGTGAGCCACACAAGTTCAGATCTCAAGATCTTTTGAGCTCAGGGCCATGAGGTACCACCTTCCTTTCTTGTCTTTAGCAGAAGCTGCCTTGAAGTCATGCATTTTTTCACTTCACAAAGCTAGATTTCATCAGAGTTCCTGTTTGCACAGTAGCACCTCTGTGTGTGATGAGTTCAGACCAGTGGTGGCTGGTTCTAATTTAGCTCAATCCTTAACTACAGTTTCTTTCCTAACTGAACAGGCATCCTATGTCTGCCCAAATATTGTATGGTCTATTAGGGTAATATTTTTTTTTGCAGATTCTTCACTGTAGCCAGGTCAAAACTTGACAGCTTCTGCAGTTGATATCTATGCATTTTTAGACTTGATAAAATGTCTTTTCTCTTAAAAAAATTTATATATATATTCCTGAATATAGCTACCAAGTTTTCTTTTTGCTGCTGGGCTTTAAAGTGCAATTCAAGTAAGTCAGAATTCAAAACAATCCTTGTTTTTTCCTTGTAGGAAAAACAAATTATTGGTTGGTTGGTTGGGTTTGAGGTTTTTTCCCTCTGAGGTAATTTTGAGAGGACTAAGGATGCAGGTATATATGGCAGTGCCTAACACATTGAACTCCTGTGAGTCGTTTTTCAGCAACTGTTAGCCCGCAAAGACTTGAAAATGTACTGGGCAATAAAAGAGGCAAGACACAACTTGAAAATACACGGATGATAGGCACTAGTTTCTACCATCCCCTTCTCAGGGGCCCTGAGAAGTAGGCAGTGTTTTTGCCATTGTCAGTTTGTTCGATTGTTTGTTTTCGCTCAATTTTTAGCAGATTTCAACTCCTAAAGATGCATCTTCAAGTGAAGTCTTCAGTCAGTGTTTTGGTATCAGGCCCCTTGTTGCTACAGCAGCCCAGCACGTCCAGCTTTTGAAGCTGTTCTTAAGCTGAGACACGAGTGTGTTAAGCAAAATTGCTCATTCCTCTTTCCCCGTGGGGCCTGGGGCCCTGCCAGCATTCATCTCCTGCCCCACCAGGCCTCTGCCAAGGAGAGCTGCTGGTGTGTTTCTGAATGCAGGTACTTGATGGGAACAGTGGGGTCATGTTAAAAAGAAGCAAAATATCAATTTGATGGGAAGCAACTTAGACAGTTGCCAATTCTTTTATGTTTCTCTTTCTTTAATAAGAGGTGAGACCTGAGGAAGTTAGTAATGAATATTTAAACATACTCTGAAGTGGCCAGATGCAGTTTTCCATGGGCTTCTGTCCTGGTCATTTTAAGTCTTTGAAATCTTGTGTTGAATTATAATGGGACTTGGGGGGAGGGAGGGGAGAACCAACTCCCTTTTGTTCCTTACTCTTGTTGCAATAATGAATGGAAGGAATTTAATCCAATGAAAGTAATGAAACTTAATCCTTGCAATGCATCTTTGTTGCCCAGTTCAAAGAACTATTTTAATGCATATTATTCACACCATGCCCTCCCTCCCCAACTGAAGACACTTCAAATAGACTGCTCCAGAGTGCACACTAATACAGCAGTAATTCTGTCTTGGAAACCTTTCTATTGATTATTTCACTTGCCTGCCTGACTAGAGAATTATCATTTACTGACCAGAACACTAAGGGTAGAAAGGGTTCTTATCCAGCCCTCTTGTTGGATTTTTATATAAGCATTTGTTTTAGGACATCTTAAAGTGCCTTACAATTTTAAAACTGTATTTTGCCTGAAACATATGAATGTACACTATCTCTAACAGTATTTCATTATAAGCTGTAAAACAAATTGCAAAAACTAAACCTACAAAAATGTTATTTCTGCTATTGTTTGTCCATTATTTTCCGACATCTCAGTTCTGGTGTTTCTGCAGACAGAACTCTTGCAGGATTGGAAGCATTAAAATGGGGCTGTATGTGGTCAAGGAGTGGATGGGATTTGACCTGTGCTGTGTAAAACCAAGAGCAGGTGAGACTTCCAAAGGGACTGCTGAAATTCCTGGCTCTTGGGGCCCACTTGTGACAGGGCAGTGTGTGTTACAGAACCAGACCCTGTTTTACTTCTGGAAGAGTGTTGCAGAGATTTGCGCCACAGTTCAAAGGCAGAAGTAACTCACAGACAGGATAAATACCCAAACAAGAGCAGGTGGTGTCATGGTGGAGTTTTCCAGCAACATGAAACAACAGTCTAAACTTTGTGAATTGTTTCCCTCTTAGTACACTAACCTTGAAACCTGTAAATGACTTTTTGAATGCTAATTTTCTGATCATGTTAACTGGCTAATGTGTTCCCACGTCTTGAGTAATCCCATGTTTCCTCCTACATCCTGAAGAGTTTTGTGATCTATTGCCAAAATGTTTTGGATCCTGCTGTGCAATTACCAGTTGTCAGTGCAGAAATGTGGTGTATTGGAAAATGGGACAGTGGGAAACAAGAAGGACTTGATACTAACTTCAACAGGAACTATTTAAGAGATGGTTCAACTTCATATGTAAGGAAAAACCTCTCAAATTATGCAGCAGCTCCATTTTGAGTAACATAAAGTACAGAGGAGTGCAGTGACCTTGCAGTAATAGCCAGGCTGAGAATATTCTTATTTCTTTTTGTTAACTAATTTAAAGATACCCTTTTCTGTGCCTTCTTAATGCCTACCTTATATCTGGAAACAAAATCCTAGAAGTGCTGATTCCTGACATGAGTCGCCCATGTTTTAGTCTCTAGGAGCAAATCTTGGCTCTCAGACTCTCTCCTCTGCCTTTAGCACTAAAGCAGCAGGAAGAGTGCAGAGGAAACGTGAGTGACATAGATGGCTGAACCAGATGCTCAGATGTCAAATTGACGTTTTAGACTCACGCAGTGGCACAAATCTAAAGGGAAGTGTTATGTTGATGCATTGGAAGTGTGTCATCATAGAGTTGTACTTCTACTCAGACACACTGCCTTAGGTGATCAACACAGCTAGAGCTGAATGTATGCACCTTCTTATCTGCACTAAGGTTGTGAGTTGCAGTTGCAAACCTTCTAAAAAAAACTTTTGGGTAGAAGGGCGGGGCCATCTCTTTGTCCAGGCCTGCGACTTAGTGTTAGCAGCTCAAAGTTACTCTCAGAGTGGTAAAGGATTAATGTATCTTAAGAGTGTTGTCCAAGTGCCCTGTCTGTAACCCCTTTTTGACTCCATGGAAAAAGCAGGACCCAAAGTCAGTACTGGTAAGTGAGTTGTATATTTATCCTAAATATTACCCTTTCATCAGAGTGTCAAAAGGCTGGCTGCCATTTACACATCTCTGAAGATCATTGTGTTGCCCAGTAAGTAATTTCATCAAGCTTTGTCACTCCTCGTGTAAGGGAACAAGACAGACCAGAGTGTTACAGGGTCTTTGCGTGAGCTTGACTTGGGCACTGATGAACAGGTGAGTTGGGAGGCCAAACAAACCCTTCATCTGGATGATAGTTTAGCTGGGGGCAGGGGGTCACAGGGTGAGCCCAGCAGGTCAGCATGTCACCCTTTGCATATGCAAAGACACCGACATTTATGGCTGGTGAAAAGACACATATGAAAGGTGCAGCATTGTTTTGTTTGGGGGTTGTCCCTGAAAGAGTAAATTTCAGCCTTAAGGCTTTGAAAATTTATAGGAAAATGCCATTGTGGAAAAATGTTTTTCAGTAATTCCTGGTGTTCCTGGCACCCCTAGTAAAAGTTAGTGTATAACAAAGATGCACAATATTTAGCTAACGATGTCCTTTGTGCCAGCCAATGTTCCGTGATTGTTCTAAAGCCTTGCTTTGCAAATGCTGTTTGTTAACTTAGGAGGGCAGCCTGTGGTTCCGCAGGAACAGCCATGTGATGGGTGTAGGTAACATAACAGATTCTCCTTGTGAGCAGGGTAACACTGAACAAATCTTGACCAAACTGGCATTTAATGGAGAGTATGGATGGGGACCTGGATGCTAGAAATAAGGGACCTTGCATTTCCCTTAACAATAACCCTCTGCTTCAAATATGCTGGCTATTTTTTGAAGCCTGGGGTAAATCTGTTCTTTTGGAGACATCCTTTACATCAAGTTAATGGGTCACTGCAAGTCTTGTACTTCCTTGGCAGAGGATTCCCCTGGGTCACTCAAGACAGCGTTTTGTTTCCCTGTGTATTGTCCTGCTCTCCCTCTGAGGGCCCTGAACTCAACCCCTGCTCATAAAACCTCCCCATCGGCACAGGGGGCCTGGTGAAAGCACTGGCTGAACCCAGCACTTTGTTTCTGTTGTGAGTTGCACTGCTGAAAGGGCCTTGCTGAAAGACTTTAAAACATCCCTTGCATTTATATAACCAAACACCCTTTATAATCTAAACCAGACCCGAGTGGTTTGCAGCAGTGGTTTTTATTTTCAAATAAACACTGCAGTGTGTTTTCCAAAGTTGGGTTCCCTCCTTACTCTCTTCAGGTATTTGGAGTTAAATTGCATCTTTTTGTTTGTTTTTCTTTCTTTAAAGCAGCCATGAGTCTGCTACTGAGAGATGTAATCATAAAAGGCCTTGCAGAAAACCCCAGGCCTTGCAGAAAACCCCATGCAACTGGGCTCGTCAAAACACGTTTTGAAATGGTCCAGGAATGTCTGAAACTTTATGTTGGTCTTTCACAATTTGCAACCCCATCTGCCTGCCTTGCACTTTGAAAAGCTGTTCAGAAATGACCCTTTGCCATGGTTTGTAGGGAAGGCCCACACTGTGGTGCCTGGCCACGGCTCATCCCTAGTCCCATGCACAGCCCTCCAAGAATCCTGCCTAGAAACACTTCGTAGTGCTTCTAGGAAAACAGATTTTGTTTCGTGTGTATGTGGAGGGGAGCACTATGGCCTTGGGAGGCAAAAACTTCCCTTGACTGAATGCTGACAGCTGGCATACACCAGGTGTGTTGTGGCAGCAGGTATTTTCATCCCTGTGCTCAGAGGTCCTTACATTTGTGGGCCATGAGGAAGACAACCACTGTGCAGCATGTCTAGGAGCATCTTGTTTGCTTCCACACCTCTTGATAGAGGGTTGTGGGCACGTTACATTTAAACTCTGCATGAATAAGGTATCTGCTTTGGTTTATTGCTGTAAATATGGTCTGCATTAATAGTGGCTGGCAAAGCCCTGATGGTATGTATTCCCGCTCCTGTGATCCCCACTTCAAGCAGGGCATTGTGGCTAGTGAATTCCCCACAGGAAAGAGGGCAAAGGCAGGGCGTCTCCCAGGGCCAGCATGTTCCTGCAGCAAGGAGGAGCCTGAGCTTGTGCTTGTTTACCTGCACCAGTTGCACATAAGTGCCATTTGCACAGGAGGGGATTAGCAGGGCTTGTCTTCAACCAACAGCCTGGAAAAAGGCATGTGCAAGGGGAGGGGGTGCTACTGTAATTACTGCTGATGCTGCAGGTGGCTGTCCCAAAAACAAGCTCTCCTAAGAGCTGGCCTGGCTGCTGGTGAGGATGTTAAAAGGGCCCATCCCTGCATGGTCCAAGGGAGGCAGTCCTGGCTGAGCAGTGCACCAAGAGAGGCTCATGAGAGGTGCCTCCTTAGGACTGGGAAATGGCAAATGTCTTTGCCATTATACAGGTGAGTTTTTGCATCCAAAAGGTAATTTCTTGTGGAGAAAGAGGTTCACCAGTGGCTGCCTCCTTCTGCTCTGTGTTGTCACAGGAACTTTACTCCCACAGCACAGATCTACCCCTCCAAGATGACTCCCTTTGAGAAGCATATTGAAAATGGGTGGCAAAAGTGTCACTTCTGTGTGATCTAAGTTTTTTAGGGATTCAAGTTATGAAAACATCAGCCCCAGGGTAATTCCTCAAACCCAACACCAGCTTCTGAACCAAGGGTGTCCTGACAGAGAACACCTTCCAACACTATTTGTGGTCTCCTGGCAAAAAGAGAACACTGGGGTGATCTGTGCCATTCATCATGGGCTCTGAAGGTGGCTTCTGTACCAGGTGAGTGAGAAGGAAACATCCTCTTTAATGGCATTTTCTGAGTGCCACTCCCTCTTCAGATAGCTTTTCAACAAATATGCTTTCTGTATCATTCCACACAAGTGTCTAGTGAGGGTGTCTCATCTGATGCATTTTAAACCATCATGGCGTTGTCCCCAGATTTCTGTGGCCAAAGGTGAAGCCTGATGATAATTTGACATGACAAAATGAGGCCCTGCTCTGACATGACTAAATAGCAACAGTGGTGTGACAAAGGGCCTATGGATAGAGCAGAACGTATTTCATCATGTGTAAAGGTAACAAATGTTGCTTTTTCCATGGACAGGGATGTAGGAATATGGAAATAGGCCCCACAAATAATCCTTTCACGTTCATTAATGCACCAACAGCTGAATCCTCCAGTGATATCTGGGATGGATTAAGAGGTTCATGGTTATCATGACCCAGCAAACCTTTAAGGTGATGGCTGGTTCATCACCAGCAGAAAAGCTTTTCTTCCTTTCACAGGCTTGACAGACAAGTTTATGTTGGTTGTAGTCTTGGTCCAGCAACCACAGGAGTTGTGCATGTGTCTGTAGTAACTTTGCTCATTCAGTGCATTCATTCCTGAAGTCCAGAGTAATAGCCTGGCAACAGGAAGGCTGGAATGGCATTTGAAAAGGCTCTTCCAGTCATCTTTTGCTACTGCTCTGGGTACCAGCAAATATATTTTCCCAAGCCTGCTTCTCAGAAACCTGGTACATCCTTGGCTTTAACTAACCATTGCAGAAGCCTAGTTGCTCCTTCATGAGAAGACATCAATGCTGGCACTCCTGGCTACAATAATAAAAACATCCTCCCTTGCTTGTGTTTTCTCCTTGTAATGTGCCTGAACATCCCAGATCTGAGACATTTCCATGTGGCTGTTGAGTTGTACATGGCAGCCTAGCCATTTCCTCCCATCTTCTGTTCTTCTCTACTTTCTTTTTAGAGTAATAACATTTTCAAACTTGAAAGTCCTGTTGCTTTTGTCACGAACTTTTCTTCAGAATTCTCCAGAGTGAATAAAGCTGACAAATGTCTTGTCTTCACAATCTTTTATTCAGCAACAAGTGTCTTCTTTATTCATTGGCAAACATCTAGTCAAACTTTTTCAGACATTCATTTTTTAAATTTCTTTTTAAGAAAAGAAAGGTGTGTTTCTTTTATTTTTAAAGCAGCTCATGATGAATGGGCTTTCAGAACCTTCAGAGAGACTAAGGAGTTCACAACTTCAGGGCTGGTGTGTGTTGTCCTATGAAGCCTGTGATTATAATCCCTTTAAAGGATAGTAAGCAAAACCTCTTGCAAGTTGTAAAATATTTTCCCATCTCAGATTCTAAATGTTAGCGTAAAGCAATCTGCAGTTGCTGCTTTTAGTGGCAACAAAGCAGTGAGCTTATTGATCACAGTGCTTCACAGCTTAGTTAAAAATTCTGTACTAAAAATCTGTGATTCTTCAGGTACGTGTCCTTGACTCAAAATAGCTTTAAAGGCCATGGAAAAATCTAGCATGTGACTTATAAAATGTGGACATATTTAGATCAGCATCCACCAAGGGTAAGGTGTATTTTAGTGGTTGTTAAACTGAGTGTTGCACATCCATGGAAAGTTGTACTGGAAACAATAGCTCTGCTTTTAAAATTTGTTTGTGCCAGCTTTTACAAAGAGTAAGAAACAATTGTTTCCTTGCATGCCAGGCTTGCATTTGCCTTGTTTCTCAGTTGTCACCCTTCCTGTTCCTGCTCTACTTTCCCTGTTCACTTCAGCTGATGAGCTCCTGGCTTTTAACTTCCTATTTACTAAGTTATTCTTGACATTATGGATACCCAAATATAGATGGTGGTAACTTCCATTTCCTGGCTCTGTTTCTCATAACCCCTTCTTCCTTTGTCTCTGAAGTCAACAGCGCTGTTCTTTATGAAAGAAAGAACACTTGACTTTCCTCATGAAAGCCAGGGCTTTGCACTGGTTTAGCAGACTAATTCAGCTTTTCAGCATTACTAGCTTATCTTTACTCCCATTTACCTCCACACAGCACCCCTTTCCTGTCTTCTTGTTCTTCCTTCTGCACAAGGATTTTTCCATGACCCCATGGTAACCCTTCTCCCTTCCCTTCCTCATGCAGTAGCCCTTCCTCTGGCAGCCAGCACAGATGTCCCCTATGCCAAGGAGCCCACTGTCATGGACGTGCCTTTCTACAAGGCTTCTTGATGCAAGTTGTTGGTGGCCTTTCCTTCTGTCCTTACATCTTAGTGCGTCCTCTTCTTCCTCCTAGTGAGCCCAGAAACACCTTCCACAGCTGTCCCCATGGGGACAGATAAGGACACAGACAGCTGGTCTCTGCCCCAGGATGGCCCATTCAGGAGGGACATGAGAACCTTCTCATTCACCATTCCCACCAGCATCAGGAACTAACTGTGAGTGATGAACATCTCCCACCAACACCATCTGTGCCACTTGGTTCTCAGCCTCAGCCTGAAGTCTTTGTTTCTAAGGTCTGCCATGAGCAGGAGTTTTCCTTGGCTGTGAGGATCTGGAAACAGGGATGCGCTGTCCTTACCTGGCAGGAGAGTGCTTAGCATCCAGGAAGACAAGTGCCAGGCCCCTGCTGTGACAAGGGAACACCTTAAAAGGAAGGCAGTGGCCTGTCTTTCCAGCTCTTAGAAGGAAAAATACTTCACATGTGTCAGCTAGAGCCAGAAACAAGAGATGCTCCTGTTGTGCACTGCATGTGCATTAGATCTGTATTAATGGGGATTTGGGTTTGGTTTTACTCTCTACTGTTAGAAAGAAACACATCTTCACTGTGTCAGGTAGAAGAAAGAACATGGTGAATAACTGAGATGAGATCATTATATGACTTCATGAGTAGTCATGGACTGCTACAATTGAAGGAAACTATCATTTACCGCTTGTTATTTAGCAGATGGGCACAGCTGAAACTCAGCTCCACTGCAAACTTTATTGTTTCCCTGTCAAATCCTAAGAGGCTGAGATACCTCCCAGGAGACCACTAATCACTGCTGGCACTGGGTGTTGCTGGCAGCATGAAGTGAACTTTAAAAGCTTTGGTGGTTCAGATTAGCATGAAAGAGGCTGAATGCTTCCTCTGCGTTCCAGGTCATGCTCAACATTTAATAAAAATCCTACATTAAGACTCAGTATGAAAGAAGAGCGGGCAAGCTTGCTGACTGCATCTGGCAGGACCAGTCCCTCACCTAAAATTAGCTGAACTCCTGGTCTCCTGTGTGAGCACGCACTAGAGCTTGGGCAGAGCCTGGCTGGTCCTTCAGGTGCTTGGACCTCTGCAGGCTTTTCTGAAGTGTGGTACCAGGCGTGGCCTTTCACTGAAGCACCATCTAACCTTGGAGGGCATTTGTTATTCCCTCACCAAAAACAAGGACTGATGAAAACCAAGTCTCCAATGGAAAACACAAGTACAAAAAAACCATGTGGTTCTTCTGCTCTCCTCCACCCCACCTGCCCACTCTCCTGCACTGTTTTTTATATTATGGTAAATAAAACGTGTCAGCCTGTGGACAGGTCAGCCAAGGATGCCCTGTCCTCCCACTGGCAGTACCCATGCTTTGCCATAAAGTATGATTCTGCCTGATCCCATCCCTGTGAGAGGGATTTGCTGATGTTTAGTAAAAGCTGTGCA
The DNA here is from genome assembly GCA_013390045.1 of Picathartes gymnocephalus. NCBI lineage: Eukaryota > Metazoa > Chordata > Aves > Passeriformes > Picathartidae > Picathartes > Picathartes gymnocephalus. Next base: position 104,434 of record WEKY01058420.1, on the reverse strand, counting down.
TGTGTTCCTACCCCATGTGGGAAAGGGAATGACCCACTAAGTTTTTCTCTCCCATTTGTGCTGGTTTTGGCTGGGGTAGAGTTAAGTTTTTTCACAGTGACTGGTATGGGGCTGTGTTTTGCATCTGTGCTGTACACAGGGTTAATAAGATAGAGATGTTTTTGTTATTGCCAAGCAGGTCTTACACAGAGCCAAAGCCTTTTCTGCTTTTTGTGCTGCCAGGCTAGGGAGGAGGCTGTGGGGTTCTGGGGGGTTGGGAAGAGACACAGGTAAGACAGGTGACCCCAACTAACCAAAGGGATATTCAACACCCTGTGACATCATGCTCAGTATGTAAAGTGGAGGGAAGAAGGCAGAATGGGGAGACATTTGGAGCGATGGTCCTAACTGTTTGGGAAGAATCTCATCAAAGATGAGGCTGTTTGTCTCTGAGGCTGAGGACCAAATCCATATGAAGATCCTTGTTTGTCAGAGCCAGAGAGCTGCTTGGTGCCTTCTCCACCAGAAAACTTGGTCACAGCCTCACTTAATTCCCACACACTCTAGCTACCCACTGCACTGTAGGATTATCCTGCTGCTTTCCCAGAAGCTCTACCCTGGCTCCCTTTTCCTTGCCACAGGACTTAATTCATAACCTCATGTTTTCCCCTTGATGCCATCCCCCAAAAAAACAATAATTAGAAAGCATGTGGGAAACCAGCTTACAAAGGTTGTCAGCCTCTCTCCCACATCCGACAGACTGACTGAGGGTTTTCTCCATCCAGCTGGTCCCCATCCAGCATTGCCACTGGCAGGATACGAAAAGTCTTCACTCAGAGGATTTCTACCACCTCACAGATTGGCTTCATGGATGGAGTAGAAAGGATTGGGGAGAGTTGAAGCAGACCAGCCTTTCTTCCAGTAGTGAGCACCAGCTCCACTTTTACAGGGAGCTGCCAAACAGCAGCTGGAAGGAGGTCATGTCTCAGGCCCAAGCCTTCTGTGACTTTCTGACCTGGCCCCCGTCAGGTGATTCTGGGATTAGCCTTACTTTGCATAAGAGACAGGCAGGATGAGCAGGGTGTTGCTAACAAACCAGTTTTCATGGGTGGGAGGGAGCTGCAGTTCTAAGCATGGTGGAACCACGCTGAAGCTGATCTTCCTGCTCTAGACAAGTTTAAAGTGCTGTAGCTTCTGGTACAAGGGGATGTGGGTCACATGTCACTTGTGCTTCTCTTCCAGCATATTCTTGATCCCTCTGGTTTTCCCCACTCTTTCCTATTTCTTTTTCCACCTGGGTCACTCCTAAGATCTTCGCTTGTCCATCTAGCAACAGTGGGGTCCACATAAACTATACAAAGATCATATTTCTGAGAGACTGGTTCAAATCTGGGAAAATGCAGGGCCTTGTACAACAAAGGAAGATTTTTTTTAACTTGCCCTGAATGGAAAGGCACTAACTGGGCTCATAATTTTCTGTGGCAGGACTGAGTTACAAAGTCATCTTAAAGCAGTTCACAGAGACATGGAAAAATGGGCTTTAAAGGGAATGTGACCCGCGTCATACTCATGTCCTCAGCTGCACCCAACTACTCCTGGCAGAGATTTCACCATCTGAATGGACAGTCTTCCAGAGTGAGCAGTGGGAACCTCCCTGAGGGCATAATGGGGAACTCCTGTCAAGGGAAATGAAGGGGAGTTGAGAAGAGATTGTCTGGAAAGTGTCAGAAAGCCAACAGGAGGGTGTGGGAACACCAAATGATTGTTCAAGCCTTCAGAAATCTCAGAAAACTAGAAAAAAGTCCAAGGTCCCCTTCCTGGGAGCTGGAGAAAAGAACAGAAACTCCTGGAAGTTGAAGAAATGGCTGGTGTTTGCTGAGAGGCTGCACTGTGTAGGGCACTTAGCCCTGGTTCTTGGGGATGGGTTCTCTGGGAGGGCTGCCTGTCCAAAGTCCAGTGCCCAAGCTCATGGCCTGCAAATGGGCTGGGAAAGGCAGGACAGCTTTAATGAACCCTGCAAAGTGAACCTTCAAATGGGTAGATCTTCAATAATTTATACCCAAGGGACCATGGACTGGGTGGGTATGTGAAAAAAAAAAAAAATCAGTTGTTTAAACTCCCAAATAGGAAACTTTGTCTGTAAGAGGAAAACGTGGAAAAGTTTCCCTTTTAAGAATGAATTGGACAAAACCGGTATTGCCCAAGTGTGGCTAGATGCTTTTTTTAAGGGGGATGTTATAACTGCTGGCTGCCTCACGCTGAGAAAGGAGCAAGTGCATGAAAGAGAGAAGGGTGGTGCTTCATGCTAATGGCAACATTACCCGTTCTACAGCGGGGACTCAGAGCAGACTATGTAGATCAGGAAAGCCCAAGAGGGAGTACCGTGTGCAAGCCTGTGTGTACCTGACTGCCTCATCAAACGAGGCCCAGCACAGATCTCTCTCTACAGGCTCATTTGCAACGTGTGAAAAGAAAACTGTATTTGCATAGATAATTTAATTCTGGGACACATCTGTGAAGATTGCCTGCAGGCCACAGTCAAGTCTCATGAGAGTTTCTAAGTGTGCTGGATGATAATTTCCCAGCAGATGATGCGACCATCCAGCACACCATGTCTCCCTTTTAGATTCATCATGATGGGTAGAGCCAGGGAAGCTGAGCAGTTGCAATGCGCTTGAGCAAAGTCAGGACAATCATACGTACTTATATGTGTATTTGGCTTTTCCAAAACACTAATTTTTCCCAAGATGAAGCAAAACCAAATGCAATTCATCCTAAAGAAAACTCGGACAAATTTAGTGAAATTTGACTGCAATGTGAGTTGCTTAAGAAGAGTTTAGCAGACGACCAAAGGCTCAGCAGAGGGTATTTTTGATGGTTCTGTGTGACATCCTGGTTGGATGTGAACCCTTGAGGATGGACAAACCGTAAGTGTTAAATGGGCTAAAACCCTGAGCCTGACCCCAGAAGAGAAGTGTTACTGATAATGACTGGCAAGCAGGGAGGGTCTCAGTCCACAAAAGTCAGCTCCAAGCCCCCTTTTTCAACAGTAAACCTGAAACAGGTATCAAACCTTTGTGCATGTCTTGGAGCAAATGTCATGGGCCAGACCTCCAAAATGAGGTACTGTGTCCCAGGTGATGACAACTCTCACGAGGGATACAGAAGGCATAACATGTTAAATAGCTCCATGCAGGATGAACAAGGTGCTAAGGATGAAGAGCCAGAGCAGCAGCGAAGAGCCATGAGCAGGTGGTTTATCCTTCTTATCAGGCAGTGTTGTGATGGATACTGAACCCCTCCAGGGAGCTCTACAATCCAACTCCTCAAAAGGGTGTTTAAAAAGAGCAAGGACTGAGAAAAGATGCGGAAGACTGATGGAGAAAATTGCATCCTGCCTCCCCTGGCAGTTTTAAATGAGTTGAGCTTTTGCTTTCCCTTCCTAGGACCCAGTCCTGAGCTGAGCCATGCTGCTGCTGGGCTCCAATTATTCTCTGCATGGGGTGTTCCCAACACGGGGTTACTGACCATGCTCTAAGCACAGCAGGACGCTTTGGCCTTGTCCCTGCAGAGTTTGTAACACAGCTCACCCTAACTATGGGCTTTCTGTCCTCACTCGTGCCTTTCCAGACCTCCATTCCTTCCTGCTTGGCAGCACAAATCCTTCTTTCGTGCATGCCTGTAGTGCAGCAGGCACTTTCCTGCCTGCAGACAAAACACCCAGGCATTTTTCCCGGACTCCTCAACATCCTGGCTGCAACTGCATGTTCTCTGACAATGCCAAGTGACACCCGGAAGGATGTCCCAGCTCTTGTAGGGCTGCAGAGCCCACTGGGATGAGGTTGTGGTCCCACTTCTGCTGGGTGGTGAATAAGAGGCGATGCATATCCACGTGTTGGTGACAACTGCCAAGCAACTGTCCATACCCCTAGAGCTTTGATTTTTTTTTATTTTTTTTTGAGAGTAAAACCCGGGAGCAAAACTGAAGCACGCACAAAGCAGCCATTTCTCATTACCACAGTTTACAAAGTGCTTAGTAATAAGCATGAGTCAGTGGGGCAACAGGAGTGCTCTCTGCTAGCTTTGGGAGGAACCAGAAATAAGGCACTTCACTCCTGTTCCCGTGTGAACAGTCAGGGTCTCTCTCCTCTCCCCTCACTCCCTGCTGAGAGATATTTCTACTTATGGTCCTGGTTTTATGGAGGCAACAACCAGATTGTTAAGTTCAATCTAAGAGCCTGAGTGTTTCAAGAGATGAGATTTCCAGAGATACTAAAATATGAGGACCTTCATTATAGCCACTGTGAGCTGCAGATAATCTGCCCCTCTGCAAAATGAAGGGCTGCTTTCAGTGCCAAAATTCAGAATTAGTCCATGGGTCTCCATCTTTTAAATCGCTGGACCTTAGTTTCCCAAGGCTTTTCAAGGGGCTTTTTCATTCTTTTTTGTAGGTAGCAGTAACAAGGCTCGTACCTCCTGCACCTGCTCTGGATGTAACCTTTGGCCCCACTGAGCCTTCTTTGCCCATCACTGTCTAGGCTAGAAAACACTTTCTGGAGGGTGGTGTTAGACTCCCTGGGCAAGGTACATCCCTCTTTTTTGTCTCAGAGGAGAATGGGAAAAAGGAGTGGAGAGATCCTACTGCAGCTTCTCCTCTGGGACATCAATCAAATCTAGTAAAAGGGAGTGGGAGCTGCTGCCAGAACCAGAGGCTGCAAATTGGATGCTTTTACCAGGCTTGGGAACTAACAGGTCACCATTTGTTTACGATGGTGCTGTGGAGCACAGCTTGACAAACAGGGCTGTGCAAACCTCTCCGCTCCCATTCAGACCATAGCTACCCCTGGTCCATGGCTCTGCAGGTGTGGGAATGGGCAGGAATGAAAAAATTAGCACTGTTCATGCCAAGGCCTAGCAGAGTTGGGTAAATGAGGTAAACAGAAGTGTGCAAAGAGAGAAAATCTTCACGGCCCTACACCTGTCTGCAATCAGCCCTTTCCAGCAGCACCTGGCACTTTGCTGCAGGCTGAGACAGAAACTACGGTGCTGGAGCAGAGCTTTTGGCTGTCAGAACTGGGGAGAAATTCCAGTAAAATGGAGTGGATGTCTTGAGGGGTGAGACCACGAAGTTGATGTGAGCAAGCATCAGGACCGTGGGAGGCAAGACAGGGAAACGGCCAGCACGGGGATGCTGAAAGGGGTGGTGGGTCTGTCCACATGACACCGAGTGCTGCTCACACAAACATACCTACTGCAGTAGTCACGCTGGCTACCACTAGCCATGGGGCGGCACAAGCAGGTCACGGAGCACGAGGTTGGCCGCCCTCGCGTTTACTCACCTTCTCGGGCCGGTTTTGCCACAGACGTGGGGTTTTGTGCTGCCTCAGCTGCCAGGAGCACCTGAGAGAGGCGGCCCGTTCCCAGCCGGGCGCATCCCACCGCAGCAGCGGGACAGGGGCCGGAGATGAGCCCAGCCGCGAGAGCGCGGGGCTGACGGGCTGCGGCGGCGGGGCCAGGTCAGCCGGGGCCGCCTGGGGGTCCCGCTCTCCCGGCTCCGGGGCTCTTCTGGGGAGGCTTCGATGCTGCTGTTGTCTGGAGGAGGCGCCGGCGTCAAACGGGGTTCAGCCCTGCCGGGACAGCCCCGGCCCCCGGGCTTTTTCCCCGCTGCCGAAAAGTTTAGTCGCGGGTCAGACGGGAACAGGGCCGGCGCCACCGCCCCGGCGGGAGGAGCGCGG
>WEKY01058420.1:54716-98600 GCA_013390045.1 Picathartes gymnocephalus | reverse complement strand
CGGGGTGCTGAGGGGCGGCCGCCGGCGCCGAGCTCCGCGTCCCGCGGCGGCTGCGGGGCTGCTCCCGCCCTGGCCGCGCCGCTCCGGCCAGGCTCCCGCAGGTTGGCACCCTGGGCACGGGTGCTGTCCCCGCAGGTGGGTCGGGCGCGGTGTGGGGAGAGAGGGGCCGGCAGCCGTGGCTGGGGCTGCGAGCGGGATGGCTGAGACGAGGGCGCCCAGGTTACCTCCTGAGTTGCTTTCCTGCTTTGGCGCCGATCGCTTTGGTGGTTTCGCTCCCCGTGCCCCTTTCCCCACAGCCTGCGGGGTGCCGCGGGTGCAGCCGGCCAGACCCCAGCGCGGCGAGGCCGCGGGATGGGCTGGCAGGGCACGGAGCCCTGCTCTGGGCGCGATTTTGGGGGATGCAGCGCTCCTCGTTCGCCCTTCGCTGGCTCGGCTGTGCCCGGAGTGCACCCCTGAGCTCGAAACGGGGCGGGTTTGGGGCGGTGTTTTGTAGCTCTCCAGAAAATACCGTCCCGAGGGTTCCAAGCAGCCCCTGGAAAGCGCCTGTGGGAGCGGGAGCCTGCCGGCACCTCGCGATGGGAAAGGGCTCCCTTGTAGGATGCAAAGATGTGAAGCTGCAGCGCTAGGTCAGTTTGTTCTAACCCAGCTGCTGTTATCTGGGCGAGCCTTGTGCCTTTCGGAGTTCAAACTGGGGAGAAGAAAAGTTGCAACCAGCCCCACAGTGCAGCAGCCTGCTGGGTGGAGAGGGAGAGAGAGAGATCCGTGTGCCCTGGATTCACAGTCCTGCTAGGGGTGACAGCCCCCCAGGAAACACTCCAGGACCCACCTTATTTGCTTCTCCTTGACTGCCAGAATTGAGCACGACACAACTCCCAGGGGCTTGATCACCTCTCAGGTAGGGGTGGCTCATGGACCCAGAGCTGGATTTTCCACTGCCCCACAGGCACTCTGCATCCTGAGAGGGGCAGGGAGGAGGCCAAGGGAACCAGATCCCGCGTAACCGGGAGCTGCCAGTGTTGAGTTGCAGCTGGTATTTCTAATGCGGCCTTGGCGCAGCTGCCACATGCCCTCGCCCACCTGGTGCTGGGGCACTGCAGGCGCTGCTCTCATTGCGGACCCTGTGCTGACACAGTTTACAAGTAGCACTTTCCACACGGGTTTGGCCGTGCTTCTAGTTTAGGAGCTGCCCCTCTCCACCCCCGAGCAAGCCCCACTGCTGTCTGCAGGGAGTCAGGCTGGCAGACCTCGTAGAAACCTTGATGTGGCCCTGCCCCTTGATGGGGGGCTTGTTTTGCCCAGCAAAGAGACGAGAAGCCTGAGTAGGGCAGCACTGGGTGCAGCTTGGCAGCCTGCGGTACCTGGGAGGGGAGCCAGAGGAGCTGTGGACATCTCTGGCTTTCAGAGCCTTAAGTCAAATCTGTCTCCTAGGGAAAAATATTCCCTGCTGCTTGGTCATCAGGGGTAAGGTGAAAGAGCTGTAGTGCTCTGTTTTCCTGCCTCTTTAAGGACTAAATGTGTCACTTGATTTCCAAAATCCTGCCAAATTTGAAAGAAAAAAAGTTAAATAGAGAAAAAACATGCTGACCTTGTTAGGGCTAGAAGCTGTCCCCATGCTTGGGGCTGTGTGGCTTTGCAGCCTGGCCATCCTAGCCCTGTTTGTGAAAACACAGGTGTGCTGGTACTGCGAGGGCTGTGAGGGGATGGTGTCTGATTGCGTGAAGGAGCAGCTGTAGCTTTCTGCCAGGTTTGGAAAGGGAGAGCTCTTGAAGGCATATGCTTAATGTGAAACATAACTTTATGGAAATATTCCTTCTAAGGCCTCTTCCTCTTCTGCATTTGATAGCTCAGCAGCAAATAGCTTCAGTGGGGGTGAGCTTCTGCTTTTGATTAAGTCATACACACCTCAACCGCAAGGTAGATCTCCCTTGTAAATCAAAATACTAAATCATCAGGCTTTTTTACCTCTTATTCATGATGGCTCTCTAAAATGGTACAGTTAAGACAGAAAAAAATTGCAGGCTACACCTTCCTGTAAGGCTGTTTCACATGTTCCTGTCTTTTAGGCTGGTGCAAACACCCCAAAGGCAGAGGGAGCTGATGGAAGGAAGGGATATTTGAGCGTCCAGCAGCGGTGCTTGAGGCTGAGCTATGCCTCAGAGCAGCATATTGGGGCACATGCCCAAAGGAGAAAGTAGCAGGATTTGATGGTGATGGCCTGGGGAAAAGGCAGCTTTCTGAGGCAGGTCATGCATGTGGATGGATGGGAGCAGGTATAAAGGCGACAGAGGTACCGAGAATGGGCACAGAGCCCTGAGACCTGGCACTGCTGAACCAGTCACAGCGCCTTGAATCAGCATCCTGGTGGAAAAGTGTTGAATGTCTGCAGCCTCCTGTCTTGTCCTGTGACAAGGTGCCAGCCTCCCTGGGGCAGGGATGCAGGTGTAATCTCTGGCAGGGATTTGGGATTGACCAGCCTGGCAGATGCGGGGGGTCTCACAGTTTGCCTGCCCCAACTGCCAGGGCAAATTGTCAAGCAGGTGCCTGGGGATTTTTGCACACCTCCAACATTTTTTCTCTCTGGCTGTGCCTGGCAGTGTGGCAGTCAGGAGCTGGGTTTCTGTGGTCGTGAGGCATGGTGGCCATGCAGTTTGGGCCTCTAGTCAGCCCTGGCCACTTCTGCATCTTTGTGGTGAAGATGCAGTTCAGCATGGAATTGGCCGTGTGTTTCTGGAGAGACAGCCCCTGCCACCCCACTCTCAGGTCATGTGCCACATGCCCAGTGCTTGGGATGGAGACCTTCATGACCCAGGGCTTGGGAATGAACAGGAAGGCTGTCCCATGGAGGCAGAAAAACACCTACAGGTGCAGTCTCCCACGAATAAATGAAATGATTGATGAGGTTATTATGGAGTAATGAAAACCCAGGATTTTTCCCCAAGTGGTGAAAATCCTCTGCATGTCCTTACTGTCCATGCAGCACAGCTGGTGGGGCATTATGCACCCCAGCCCACAGCTGTGGGCAGAGGCTTGAGTATGGGAAGGGCGTGGGTAGGAGCAGCACTGCTCCTTCTCAGAGAGGGGCTTGGGACATGTCCCCTGCCCGTTTCTGGGGGAGGCAGCTGTGCCCGCCCTGGCCCCAAGTGGTGAGGCTGCTGTCTTGCAGCCGAGATCCCACTGCCTCTCTCACTGGCTGCAGGAATGCAGGAAGGTGAGCTTCCACCTGGGGGTACTGCGGTGTCGCTAATATTCGGCTGGAAGGACCTTTCTGTCTGTTTTCTGGCTCTATGTGAGGAGCCTGGCAGGCCACCTGGCCAAGCAGGGATGAGCTCAGCACGAGGGGTGGTGGGGTCCCAACCCCTGGACTCCCAGGCACTTTGGGGAGGTAGAAACCTGGAGGTTTCTGCTCATTTCATCCACATGCTGCTCAGCGATTGCTACAGCTGGACATGAGGGAGGACTCAGTTCTTCATGTGGCACAAAGTTGCTCCTCAGCAGCTCCAGGGATTTGGTTTACCTCCCCATCAGCTCTGGTCATGTTGGCCTCATCTGCAGCATGCTCCCTATGCCTCTTGGTATTCCCTTCTAATTTTCCTTCCTTTGAGCATCTCCAGTCTATTCTGTCTGTTTCTCACATGCCTGTCATTATATAGTAATTACGGTTAGAGTGTTAAAAGCCTTATCAGCTCCTTAGTGGGAGAAGTGTGAGTCAGCTCTTCACAGGACTGTGTGGTGGTTCAAAAAACGTAATGTGGGGTGGGTTTGTTTTGTTTTGGTTGGTTGTTTTTTTGTTTGTTTGGGGTTTTTTTCCGTGGAGGTTTCTTTAATTCAAAATGTAAACCACAGAACTGAAAAAAAAATGTGGGTATTTAACCTGCATTTATAGAGTTAAAAAGTCTAGAGGCAGAGCTAAATGAGCCTCATGCCATCCTCCCAAGCTGAGGGAGCTACAGTGAACAGACATGCAGTAAGACCAACATTCAGAAGTTATTGCCTTCATGATATTAGGACATGCTTTCCAAAATGGTAGGAAGCTTGAAAATCACACCTAGCTTCAGTCAACACAAAATTTGAGATTTCAGAGTCACACAGTGGGCTCCCCATGCATGCAGAGACAGAATCACCTTGTCTTGCATTTCCCTCCTTTGTGTGCAGCAGGTCCTGCAGTTCCTGGTGATTGTCCTCCATACCTTGGATGGAAATCACGGAGTGGAAGCATAGGCAGGGACACTGCCTGGGTGGAAAGATGAGCCCATTTGGGCTCTCTGATATGCTCCATCATGTGCCTGTGAACTGTGAGCTTGCTGTCTATCTGTGAGGTATGAAGATATTTGAGGGGCCTGGAAGTGGCTCTGGAAATCCCAGGGCCAAGAGCAGAATGAAGCACAAGCACAGGACAGTCCCTGAGAAGTAGGGTGACAACTTTGTAGCTCCCCAGTATTCCTGGGGATTGAGTGTTTGAAACCCAGGTTTTAGGATGACATGATAAGCAGGGTTTCTTGGTTTTCTTTCTTTTTCCTTTTGTGTTTCCAGGGGAAAGCATGAAAATGTAGGTGCTGAAGTTTTAAATATAAATTAAAAGTAATCTTCAGATATGCTGTGCATTTTAACTCAGTTTTTAAGTAGCTTCATCGCGGGGGGTGTTGCACTAAGTCTGGCTTGTGACTTTTTTTGATCGCCTTGGGGATGGCAATATTGCAAGTTTTTCAGACCAAACAAGAAGGGATCTTGTTGGACAAGAAGAGCAGAAGGAAAAAGCAAGAGCCTGCCTTGGAAGCGCCAGCTTTCTGAATTGCAAAACCCCATCCCGCGGTGTTCACGTTGCTGGAACAGTTATCCAGATGATTTCCGGGTGTCAGTGTGCAGCCGGGTGTCCTGCCAGCCGAGGCTGCTCCGCACCAGCAGAGTTCCATCTCCTACCAGGAGTGGCAGTAGCAGCACAGCCCATCATGGGTGAGCTGAGGTCCCCTACTCCTCCCCTGAGGCAGGAGGAATGGCTCTGCCCTTTGCAAATTGCTCCTCTCCCCAGTTGTTCTCTGCCTCTGGCCACACAGCCACCTTCCCAAAAGTTCTCAGCAGATGTTTCTCCAGATGTGCTTCTTGCAGGGGTGTGCATGTACCATTTCTCTGTCGGGGCTGGTGTGACTGGACAAGATTGCAGAGCTCATGAAGACTGGCACATTTCTGAATGCAATTGTTCTCTTGTCTGTGATTTGACATCTTCGGTTTTCCACCTTTTGATTCACAGAGCAGTGATGTCACCCTTGAGAAGAAGCCTCTCTTTCAACACTACCTCAAAATGAATCTGTTGGGGTGAAAAGTTCATTCTGCCCGCTCTGGGTCTGTACCTGCTGCACCAACTTTTCAGCTTCTTTAAAGGGTTTTTTTCCTCAGTTTTTTTCCAAAAGAAGGGTTTTGAAGGGAAGAAGAAACTTTTAGAGAGTTAAGATGTGCATTTAGATGACATCAACTGCATCTATTTTGAGGGCTATTTATGCTTTAGTTTACAGTTGCTCATCATTTGTAGATACTGGGCTCTGTGATCTTGGAGGTGTTTTCCAACCTTAGTGATTCTATGATTCCTGTATCTGTCCCCGGAAGTGTTTAACAAATATGTAGATGTCATGCTTAAGGACATGGTTTAGTGGAGGGGTTGGCAGTGCTGGTTACTTGTTGCACTTGATGATCTAAGAGCTGCTTTCCAACCTAAATGATTTCATGCTAAGTATTCCTGGGTCTTGACAGATCTAAGGAAACAGGTTTTCCAGGCCTGGAGATCAACCATTGAGCTGGCCACAAGTTGCTTTTATCCAAATACTGTTTTTAACAGTCAGTGCGTCCCTTTTATCTTAGAATATGATGGTATTAATATTTTTCATGTGGTCCAGTCACTTGTTTCCTATCTACTTTTGGCTTTTTGGATAATGTCCGCATGCAAGCTGGTGCTTGCTTTGTGGCCAAATACTCTCCACCATGTCCAAGGCAGCCAGCAGGTGCAAGGCCACAGAGACTGAGGGTAGCAAGGGGAGAGCCAGGCAAGCAGAGCTGTCGGGTCCCTTCCAACCCAAGCCATTCTGTGATTCTGCTCTGGAAGTGATCCATTGGAATTGGTTGGCATTTTGGTCTTAAAAGAAACCCCAAAAAACCAAACCCCACAAGTCTCTGTTCTCAACAGATCCTTTCGTTTTAAGGATGTGGCATTTTACCTGTGTTGTTGTTTGTCCCCACAACCATTGCCCAGCCTCACCCTGAAGGTCAGCGACCCCTCCCCAAAATTCTGGTCCCCCTTGGATCCTCTCCAGGCCATGGGGAAGCATTCCTGCCAGTTCTCACCAGAGGCAGGAGCTGGGCTGGAAATGCCTGTTGCCTTTCAGCGACAACTGCACTAGTGCTTGCTTTGTTGCATACTAATGAATGCTAATTGGCCTCGGCTTGTTACCAAGATTGTGTGGGAGCCGTTTGCAGAATGCAGGGGTGGGGGTTGGAGAGATCTCAAGGGGCTTCTGCCCTCCTCCAAGGGGTGGCCTCCTGGGTGGGTGAGGGCTGAACTGATGCTCTGTGTGGTAACATCTCCATTTGTGAGCCACGGGAAGGTTATGCCTGCTGGCCTCATGCCAGCCTTGGTAGTGATTCACCTGCCAGGTGTGTTCCCCCTCTGACATGGCAGAAGGTTGCAAGGAATTACAGGGGTTTTTGCCTTTAAACCCACCTGGGTTTAAAGGGGCATGGGGAGGAGCTGAGCCCCTTGGAGGCTGGGCAGTGCTCACCTCCAGTTCTTTTCAGCATCAAACGTTCAGTGTCCCTCTCTTACCCCCATCCTCACCCAGCCCCTCCATGCTGTCCATTGGTCTCTTGGAACTGTTCCACTGGAGCCTGTCTGGTCCTCTCTGCTGCACTGCCAGCATTGTAGCTGGATATCTCCTGCAGCCACGCCTCTTTTCCAGTCGCTCAGCTTGAGCTATGGAGGGCATGAAAACCCCCAGATGATGATCCTGCTGGAGAGGGGAAACACCACCAAGGTTTGCTACAAGCTAGAGAGAGGAGGGAGGCTCAGTGGAGCTGGGTGGCTTCAGCACTCTTGAAAAACACGTCTTTTACACACCCTGTGTATAAAATCTTCAGTCTGGCTGATGTGTGATACTGTGTTTGTAGGACACAGTCAGCTGATCTCACGCTGGGGGAGGTTCTGGTAGGGGCAGGACGGTGTCCGGACCCACAGTACACAAAGGCTTCTGCCAGCAGGAGAGCTGAGGTTCTTGCTTCAGAGGTGGGTCTGCTAATTTTGGACCAGTAGCCCACTGACCTTGATGTGCTTGGGCTGGGACTTGTAAGCAACTTCTCTAAAGCTGCAAAATCAGTCTACACTCAAGCTGAGACTAACACCTGTAGCTTTTCTGGCATTTGAATCCCGATTGTGCCCTGTGAGGAACATCAAGTTTCAGACCAGGTCCTGGTGACCATGCTTCTTTTTAATTTACTCTTTCTTTGTTCACATAATGACAGGAGTTTTCCCAAAGAAAGGACTTGCAAGGAGAGGGCATCAGAGTGTCAGGAGCAGCGACAGGGAAGGATGGAGCACTGGCCAGGCACAGGGGATGCCCAACCAGGGAGCAGCCCCCGAGGAGCATGATAGGGATAATTTTTTCCTCTCACCTGTTGTTAGGAGCAAAGAGGGAGCGAGCTATTGCGCTTCCTCCCCAGCAGCTAACGATGGGAGACTTGCTTGTGGTCGTGTGCTGGAAGCTAATTAAACCTGGTGACAATGGTAATTGGGTAAGGATGCTTGAGGACGAGTATGACCTCATGTCTAAAATGGTAATGAGGCCTATTAAAATCCACACTAAGAAGAGAAATGAAAGGGGGAACAGAGGCAAAGGTGGTGCAAAGGGAGCAGGAGGGGACAATACCTGGCAGACAGAGCACCGGGAGGGAGGGGGAGCATGGAGGTGTCAGGCTTCTAAATCTCCTTAATAAACAGCCAGCTCGTCAGGTAGCCAGGCTGCACTGCAGGCCGAGTCAGCCAAAACACTGGGTTCAGGCACCTTCCCCTCTGCTCACCCAGGCCTGGGTGTAGGTCCTGTTAAGCAGTGGCAACACTTGTTGTTGTTTATTGTTGTCTTCATCCACTGGTTCTTTGCTGCAAGAACGGGATGTTCCATGAAACCAGCAGCCACTGCCAGCACAAGGAGGGTACTTGGAAAATGACCCTGAAATTGCTCCAGTGCAGGAAAATGCATTGGCAAAGGAAAGGTGCAGCTGGTTTAGTATGCCAGGGTGCCATGCTCCTTCTTGGACCAGCACAGCACCTCATTTCAGCTCCCAGCTGGGATATAGGGGCTGGGGGCCACTGTGACCCTCCACACGTGTTGTTTTGCAGGGTGGTGTAGTAGTGCTGGGGATGCCACTTTGCTCTGTGAGAGCCCAGGTCCCGAGCTGACTCTCCTCGCTGCAGAGGGACACTGGGAGGGTCACTCCCTGTCCTGGCTCTGGATTTGCATCCCATCAGTTCGGGTAAGCTCAGCCCCGGGCTGCCAGAGCTTCCCTGCTGACAGAGGGGATGTGGTGTGTGCCAAAAGTTTCCTCTCGCTGGAGAAAGCCAACACCCATCCTTCCAGCAGGGCAGAGGTACGGCTGGATGACGGCTGAGGATGTGCTATGGAGCCGGGATTCAACTGCTCTGAGCTCTGCGATGGCAGCTCCAGTTTTGGCAGCCGGGAGCAGCAGCAGCGGGTGCTGCAGGAGCTCTGCACTGTGACAGTGGTATGTATGGATGCAGTGGGATGTATGGATGCAGGGGGGCGCTCTGGGCAATGCAGTTTGCTCTGCAGAAGTAAGATTTGGGGAAGGAATGAAGAGGGGTTGCAACTGCCAAGCAATTCTGGTCCAGTTGAAGGCAGCACACTGTCACCTCCTGGTTGGCCTCCAAGACAAACCCAGTCTAGGTGACACCCAGCAGTTATCCAGAAGGTGAGAAAACGTCCATGACAGCCAAGTCATGTCAAGCTGCCCTCCCATGTGTCAAAGAGCTGCTTAGGACTGGCCTGAGATGGCCCCATCTGCCCTTGACCTTTCCTGTCCCCTGTAACTCCAAAGTGCTTTTCAAACACGAATAGAGCAGGGTTTAATTAAAAGTCATCATCTGTAATAAGTGGTACCTTCCCCCCTCCACCAGGAAGCCGGTAGAAATGTCACTGGGATACAGTCAGTTGCAGCTGGCACCACATGAGGCTGCTGGATGGAGAGGCAAGGCTTGGCCCACTCGGCTCTCCATCACATCCTGCACGACCATGGGCCTTTAATTAAAAGACTGTAAGCTGCTTGGCTCCTCTGGCTCTGGCAGCCGGCTTACAATTAATATTCCCCCTGCCAGGACCACGATTTACTGCGCTCAGCAGCCAACAGAGCGCTCCATCAACTTCAAGTAGCGTCAACATCCAGGGAAACATCAGTCAGGTGGGAGGGTGTGTGGGAGAGGAAAAGTGGAGATCATAGGGGTGTTTCTGATCCCTGTGTGGTTGCTGGAAATAGGGTGCAGTAATACTTTTGACAGCAGCCAGAGGTGAAAAGATTTTCTTGGTGGATGCATCTGGGAGTGAAGTGCAGAAGCCACAGAATGCTGAGTTTGCCCTGCTCACCTCACTAGCCAAAACCAGGTGTTACCCTTGGGCTCAAGGAGGCAGGACACAGAAATAGAATGGCATTACAGCCCTGTCAGCTCTAGGCAAGAGGGGAGGATGGGCCCAATCTGGGCTGAATGATGAGGTTTTTGCATACAGAGTCCTGGTGTAAGCAGGGCAGTGACCTGGCTGACCATCTCCACTATCTGATGTGGTCTTCATTCCCCAGAGAGGCAAAAGACTCCCCAGGGAATAGAGAGAGGGAAGAGGAGGTGGGAAGCAGTTTGCAGGAGGGAGATGAGTGTCCCCGAGTATCCCCACAGGGATCCCTCCACGCTGCTGCAAAGCAAGGCTGAGATGTGCACGCAGCTGTATCCCAGCAGCAGCAGCTCTCACCTGGATTTCTTTTCCAGGCAGGGGTTTGCCTTTCCCAGTTGCCCTGTGACCAGCGTGGCACCAGCATGTGAGCTGCCAGGAGCCTGCAGATCAGCCGTGCTTATGTGGCTGTGGCATGTTTTTGTTTGAAGAATCATGTGGTGGCTTTAATTCTCCAAGCTGTGCGTTGTTCTTGCTTGCCCAGAGGAGATGAAGCCTGGCTGGGGAGGAGGGATGTGAGGCATTGGCTCTAAACAAATGCCTTTCTTCTGCCTGAAGATTTATTTCTAGCAAGGTTGGAAGCAGAAACGGCTCAGACCTTGAAGTAAAAATTGTGAGTTTGGGGCAGTGTCAACTGTAAGGAAAAGTAGTCTTCTGCAATAGAAATTGAATGCAGGAATACCTGAGAAAGGACTCAGCACCAGCAAAGTTAGTGAGGAGGTGTGTGATCCCAGCTCAAACCTCATTCTCCTCCCTCCCCCGTTAAAGGGGATGTGCCAGCACCTTTATTAAAATGATGCTTTTTTTAAGGAAAAGTCAGTCACCCACACGTGCACACCCTGTTAAAAATGCTGGAGCATTTTAGATCAGCAACAGAAGTTGGTTTCTTGTTTCACGTAGGATCACTTTATCCATTTTATGTTAATAAGGAGATAGCAGAGAATATTTTTAAATGGAGATTTAAATCCATAAGGTGGTTAGTGTACAAGGAGAGAGATGCCTCCATCATACCCAGCTTTTTTGAAGGAGTGTCCCTCAAAAACTGATGTCTGCCTGGGACCAAGTTAGTTTCCAGCCGGCTGGGAGATGGGTGGAGCCCAGCTCGGTGTGTCACTGCCTCTGAAAAATGCTGTTACACACTCTTTACTGTGCTCCTGCACCGACTGGCAGCTCTGCTGCTGGCTCCCAGTCACGTCCGCCAGCTGGTCAGTTCTCTGCTGAGGGAAGGGGTAAGGGTGGGAGCCAAGAAACATCTAAAGAAGCATGATACCAACTGGGGTACCACAGGGCCTTTCTCCAAAGGTTTCTTTCCAGAAGACAGAGGGGAACCATTGTCCATGTTCCTGTGTCCAGAGCCAGTGAGGTTTATGAATCGCTTGTGCAGCTTCATTATGGATTTGGCTAGTTGGCCATAAGAGGAGGGCTTCTGGACTGCCGTGTCCTCCTGAGCACTCAGCAAGTGACAGAGCACATGTCCTGTCCACACACATCTCAGTGATCCTACCTGCAGGACTTAGTCTGGTGCCGGAGTGTCTTCTTATTGGGAGCTGTGGTTTCTGGCTGAGCAGGATAACTGGGAGTGATCATGCTGGAGTAGGGACCTCCTTTGCTGAGAGCTCCAGCAATGTCCCCTTCTTCCTTATCCCTTTTGCCTCCCACAGACATCTTTTGACCGCAGTGTGAAGAGCTCCCCATCCTTCTCTGCTGGTCTCCTGGGAGTTGTGTGGACATTCCTGACTGGAGGAGTCCTGCTAGCACTCTTCTTTCTCATCTTCACAATTCGCTTCAGGAAAAACAGGTAAGGGCATTCCTCTTCTCCTGGGAGATTTCCCCTGAACTGGAGTAGCAAAGGCTACTTCAGGATCAGGCTCTAAGCTGATGACCAGCTAAGGATCAGGAGGGTGTAAGGCTGAAGGAGCAGCACAGGGATGTTGCAGCTTTCTCCATCACACACTGAGTTCTGATCACTAGTGGAGACAGTCCTGTTTGGACTGCTCCTTTCCTCCCCAAGGCAGGGAGTTGTAGACAGGATGAGAGGAAATGGCCTCAGGAAATGCATCAGGGGAGGTTCAGGTTGGACATCAGGAATAATTTTTTCACCAAAAGGGTTGTCAGGCATTGGAACAGGCTGCCCAGGGAAGTGGTGGAGTAACTATCTCTGGAAGTGTTCAAGACTAGGCGTGGCACTTGGTGCTGTGGTTTAGTTCCCGTGGTGGTGTTTGGTCAAAGGTTGCATTTGATGGTCTTGGAGGTCTTTGCCAACTTTAATGATTCTCTGACTCTGTGGGTGACCTCTGGCACAGACAGTGATGCATGGGCTCATCTTGGGGTTGCTACTCCATAAAACCATCAACAGGAGTTAACAAAAAGAGAGCTCATTTCTTTTTCTGCTCCACATTCTTGAGAGCATTGCTCTGTGCAGCACAGCTCCATAGCAAAGCCATCATACTCCCCACAGTGACCATGTCCTTCCTGCTGCTGGGCCACTCATACTTTGAAGATACTGATTACACTTTTTGTTCTTGGTGGTTGCTCGTATTGTTGGGGAACATGATCTCCATTGGTGAGAGAAGCTGATGGTAGAGTGTAGACTTTTTTTGGTGCTGTTCAGTCTGCACAAAGGAGATAAAAAGCCCTGCTCCCCTGAAGGCAGCATAAATCCAGCAGAAGGCTCAGCAGTTCCTCAGAGCTCAACCTGTCTCAGCCAGTGCCGAGCTTTCCTCAGCAATTCTGGGTCTTGGCTGCCTCTTTGCCACCTTCTCCTCAGCTTCATTGGTCGCCTGGTATCTCAACTGCTTCCTCTCCCAGGCTTCACCTGGCAAAGCCTTTGCTCTCCATGAGCCATTGTTTTGCACAGAGGTGTACATCTGAGTGCAGCCTGGACTGATGTTGTTTGAGTTCTGTGGTTGCTTTAAGGAATTTAATGCTCCTGACAACCACTGTGCAGTTGGGAGGGTCCTGCCCATAAGGGTTTGTGTTGAGAGCCCTGTGCCTGCATCCCAATTGCATCCCAGTCTGAAGCACTTCATTTACTGAGTGGTGTTGAGTTCAGTGGCCACCTGAATTGATGTTCTTGGTCTGCCTGGTCTGCCTCCTGGGAACCTGGGAAGGCAGAGAAGACCTTTCTCAGCTGCAGCTGAGAGCATAAGCTGGTGAATATCTTTCTCCAGGGGCTGAGATATGGTGAGGAAGGCAGGGAGGGAGATAGGTTGAACCCCAGGCTTTGTGACTTCAAGACAGCAAGCCAGGAAGGAGCTCAAGGAGAGAGAAAAGTAATGACCTGGCAGCAGGTCAAAGGGGCAGAGCTGTTGGGGGGGATGGCAGGAGGTACAGCTTTCACTCGATGGGCTTGCTGGGGAAGAGTGACCGGTCATGAGAGATCAGTGGGTTGATTCTCCCCTCCCTGAATACAGTTACAGGATTATGAGTGATGAGGTGAAATTACAGAGGGGAGACTGTAACCTGAACATTGCTGGCAGCTTCCTGAAGTTGAGACTGTGCTGAGTGTGGAGGTATCTCCTCAGAGGAGGGAACAGTGGGAAGGGCCTGTTCCTGGGGGCACATGTAGCTCTTCCACCCAAAGTTTACTGCTGGGGACAGCAACCCTGGGCTGTGTTGGTGTGGTTTTCCGCTTCTGCATCTCTGCAGCAGAAGTGTTGGCATAGGGCTAAATGAATACTTGAAGGATTGTGAAGCACTCCAGCAAGAAAGGCGAGAGGATGGGACCATGGAGTAATGTCTGAACTTTTGGAGCAGTGCTGAACAGCACAGGCTAGGGGTGGACAGTGTGTCAGCATCCCCTGTGACTGTCACCATCTCTGTAAGGGGGCCTCACCCCTGTGCTGCCAGGTCATGATGCTCAGTAAGTATCACCAACTGTTCCCTGCTTTGTTTCCTGGAGGATTGTGAAGATGTCCAGCCCCAATCTCAACATTGTGACCCTGCTGGGCAGTGGCTTGACTTACACAAGTGCTTACCTCTTTGGGATTCAGGAGCAGAGCCTGCCATCTGGAGACTCAGTGGAAAAGCTTATTCAGGTGAGTGGGGATTTTGCTGGGAGGGGCACCTTGACGCATGTACAGGCCTGTTGGTACGTGCTCTCTCCCAGCCAGCTGTCACCTGTGCATGCTCTGTCCCAGCCACAGCCTGTCACCACCTCGCTGCTCAGCTGGGCTGTGGCTTTCACATACGCAAAAGGCAACCAGGCGCTTTCACTCTGAATGGCCTTGGCTGTTTTGCAAACCACATCCGCTCCGAGGAAGGTATTCGAGGCAGGTCCCCAGGGGAGAGGTCCTGCAGGCAGGCAGACTGCTGGGCTTGTAGAAGTGCAGCAGGCAGAGGGGAGCACAAAGGGAGATGGGATCCTCCACACAGCCACCGCTGCCTGACACAGCACAGGTAATGTGAGGCTGTGGGTGAACTTCTTGGCTGCAGAGCAGATCTTCATCAACACACTCACTTGTGTAATGAGCCCCCATGTCCTGGCATGGGGCAGCCACCCTGCCAGACCAAGGACTGGGTGTGCACCCATGTGAGGGAGCGGGACATGGGACACCCTGCATCCTGCTCAGCCACTGGGCTGAAGATAATTAATGAAGGTGCTAGCAAGTGATTTATTGGTGCTGGGACTTTCTGTGCCGCTGCTGCTCACAAGCTGCCTGTCTCCCTGCTTGCCCCTCCAATGAGAGTTACTAAGGATAGGGAGGAAAAGGTAGGCAGCAGGCATGCCTACCGAATCAGAAGACTGTAGACATGTACCCTGCCATCCTTACTGCATCCCAGGCCGTGAGGGTGTGTGGTGTCCCTGCAAGCCCCTTTCAGCCCTCTCGCTCTGACCCCTGGCAGGTGAGGCTGTGCCTGCTGTGTGTGGGGACCTCCCTGGTGTTCGGTCCTGTCCTGGGGAAGAGCTGGCGGCTCTACAAGGTGTTCACCCAGCGGGTGCCAGACAAGCGAGTGGTGAGTACCCAGCACCTGAGGCCAGAAGGGAGGGCGGCAAACTTACCAAGGAGGGCAAACACCAGCAAGTCCCAAACCAGTGTGGGATAGCAGATAAAACTGGCACATGGCAGGGATGGATGCCACAATCACAGGTCTGGTTTCACACCTGGCTGGCCATGGGCCCCTCATTTATTCTGGCACATGAGGTAGGAGCTTTTCCACTCTTCAGGCAAGTGGGTGCCCTGCCTCTTCCCCAGTAGAGTCCCAGCCTGATCACTGAGCAATGTTCTTATTTTACACTGGCCACATGCCTTCATTACACTACACACCAGTGTTTGTGTTCAGGTCTGGGCTGATTGTTTTTGTGGGATGAAAATAAGCCAGGTGTCCTCAAAAGCATCTGATGTAGAGCCATCCCCAGATGCATCTGATCTGATCTTAAAGGCAGGAAGGGAGTGCTGGGGGCACTCCTCTGCAGCACTTAAGGACAGGGATTCAGCAATTGGGAGGGAAATAGGAAATTGGTACACATAACAGTGCTCTCAAAACTTCCAGTGGTCACTTTCCAGCAGTGAAAAAAGTCGGTCTCAGATGAAAGATGAGACAAGAGCGTTTGCAGAGAAAGTGGGTACCAGCAAGGACTCCTGTTCCACACTGGGATCTCTATTAAACTTGCAAAATGATAATCCTACCAGGTGTTCTTCTCCACTCTTTTTGTCTCTGCTGGTGATATGGGCATAAGGGATGATAGTCTTGTTTTGGAAGAATTGTTTTCTGTCAGCATTTACCTGCTATCCACACCATCAGGCAGGGTTTATACCTGGCCCCAAGGTCTCCAAGAATTTGGGAGTTGAAGACAGAGATCTTGTGGCCAACTCAGGTGTAGGTGAGCTGCTGGACACCTCTCTGGGCGAAGTAATAGGATGAACGTGTCACTTGAAAGAGAAAACAGAAAGGGACCCAAGGGGGATGGAGGTCACTGGTGTCCATTTGTTCCCCATAGTAACTTTCACTTCTTGTGTGTTTGCAGATTATCAAAGACCTGCAGTTGCTGGCAATGGTGGCAGCATTGGTGCTGGCAGACACTGTCTTGCTCCTGACATGGGTGTTCTCTGACCCAGTCCAGTGCTTTCGAAGCCTCAGCGTCTCACTGCGGGTAAAAGGATGAGGAGGGGCAGTGCAAGGTTCTGCTGTGTCCTCTCTGAACTCTGTGAACAGAGCTGGTGGGTGGCCAGGCATTTGGAGGTGGTCTTTGAAAAATGACAGAAAGAAAAACAAGGCAGAAAACCTTCTGGGCACTCTGGATTTGGTTTATGTCTGGTCTATTACAGAGGTGAGAGTGCACTGCAAAATTTTCAGGTCTGTGCAGATCACCTGCATGACACAGGAGGGCTCCAGGGCATCTGCTTTAGAGAAATGTTTAACCAGCCCTGTTGGCAGCAGGCAGCCAAAATCTTCTCACTCTAACCCTCTGCCCCTGGTAGCACCAGATTTGACCTCTCCTTTCAGAAATTTGCAGAGGAGACCAGCTTAGATGTGTCTTCCCATCAGTCTGTGCCAGGCTGAAGCCTTCTCTTCTGCCCTTCCCTTGCCTTGTAGGCGACAGAGAAAGGCATGACGTGCTCCGTGAGCCGGGTGCAGTCCTGTGCATCGCTCTATTCTGATCTCTGGCTCGTTCTCATTTTAGGGTTTAAGGTATGTAACTTCTTGATTATATCTCACCTCCTCCCTGTCTTTCAACCTAAACTATTTAGCAGCATTTCTCATTTCGTTGCCCTCCCAAGCTACATGCCCATTGCAGGTCCCACCTACTCCTGTTCATCCCATAAGCCCTCTTATTTCCAGTCCTTCCCATCTTGGGAAGGGTGAAAGCCCTGTTAGCTGCGTTCTCCCTGCCTCACCATCTTCTTTATGTACACTCTGCACATACAGTCTCTCTAGTTCTCTCCCAGCAACGCCTGAGCTTCATCCATCTCACTTCTTGAAACTCACATCTTGCTGTTCTTTATGTCACACTCCTTCCCTAAAGACTCCGGGGAATGGCCGCTGCCAAGGTACACTAGGTGGCTCAGCCCCTGAGTCCTGTGACTTCAAACCAAGGAGGTACTGATGACAAAGGCTTGGTCCCCACCTTTACAGGATGCTTATCAGGTTAATTATACCTCTGAGGTGCACTTTCACTGGTGAATCTCTGCACATGGCCATTCTTATTCCAGCAGTGTTACTGATGTAACTTTGTAGGTATAATTATCACTGTAATTATCTGTGGTCTCATGTGTCTCTGGTATGGCAGAGGCTGGACACATTTCAGAAAGCTGATGTTGATGAAGCTTGTGAGATCACAGCCTTTTTTGGGGAATGGCTTCATCTCCGCGTGCAGCACAGGCACTTCCTTTGTGATTCACTGTAATGTAATACTGACCATCTACCCAAAATCATAGGAAAAAGAGCAGAAAGGGACCTCACAACACTGCCAAGTTCTTCTACACTAAATTTCAAAGACATTAGTCTAGACTGTCCTTAAAAGTCCTTTGGTTTTAGCGAATGTAGGTATTATCCTGGTTTTCAGTGCTGTGTCTTCACCTCTGATTTTGTCTGCAGTTTGTATTAGGGTTTAAAGAGGTAATGTGTCTGCCTACAGCCCTTACAAAATCCTCTTGAAAATAAAACATCCCCATTATCAGTTCCAGATAATCTTTTTTAGTGTTGCATTGAATCTGGCCCTGTTCCTTCCTGATTACTGGGGGTCATGGAGTACTTCCTTGTTGGTTTCTCTGGAGTTAGTCTGGGTTTACACTAACGTGAGAGTAGGCTTTATCTCTGTGTGCATAGCACTTCTTAGCATCCACAGCATTAATGTGCTCGGCCCTTTGGGAAGACAGTGTATTATCCTGGTTTAACTGGCACAGAGCAATGAACAGAAATGACTTGCCAAGGACATGCCTGGAATTAGGAGCAAAGTCCTCTGCTCAAGTTTAAAACAAACAAATAAACCACTTACTCCTGTGCTTACTGAGAGTCCTAGTTTATGAGACGGCAGTGCTGTTGACTGTGTCCCAGATAGACTGTATGGATTTAAATGGGACTTTGGTGCTGTTTTTTTCCTGTTCAGGGATTAGGGGTTGGCTTGCCTTTGGGCTGTTTGGAGGTGCCCCATGGTGGACGTGGTTATGATCCAGTGCAGATTCTACAAAGCAAGGTCAGGCGCCAGCCCAGTTCCCAGCAAGGCAGCTTTCATTCTTACAACCCTACCTTGAGAATTCCTGCTGCTCTGAAGTTGGGAGTCTCACCAGAGATCTGGACATGAACCTCTCTTGCCTGTGTTCCTCCAGACATGAACCCTGGCAGTGGCCATCACAGTCATCAAGCAGCCACAGCACACAGGGGTTCAGAAGGGTCTAAAAAACATCTGCATCTCACTTCACAAAGCAGTTCTTGATGCCCAAATAACAATGACTCTTAGTAAAAGGCTGACACTTACTGGGTAGTACAGGAATAATGTAGGTCATATTCCCTGTATTCCAGGTCCTTGCAGGAGCTGGGACTTTGTTAGATGGTATTTCCAAATGATCCTGAAGGCAGACCATGCTCTGCGCTATGGAGGCAGGCAAAAAATACTTGGTGTTTCCTGCTAGTGTCACCTAGGGAAGGAGAGGCTCATCCTGCTGGGTAATTTTTTATACTGAGCACACTGGAAAAATGTGTGCATGAGATCCTTGAGGAGCAGGGTGGTGAGACAGCCTGCTCTCAAACAACTGCTCTGCTTGGGGGGAGGGAGAGCCTCTTGTGTACAGAGCACTTCTGTAGTGCCCTTCCCTGCTGCTGGAGTCAGGAAACAGCAAAGGGAAGGGAAAAGAATTGCACCTGGTAGTTTCCCGGATTCTTGCTATTTAAAGAGGCACCAAATACATCCTCTTCCCTCCAGTCTAAACCTCCATTTCTCCTTGCCTTCTTCTTTGAATTCCTTCTGGATATCTTTCCTGCTCCTTCAGAGGTATGCTGTTGCTCCTTAATGGTACCCGCTGCTGCATCCCTGTCTCCTGTCTGTCTGCCTTTGCTCCTCCTGCTCCAGGCTGCCCAAGGGGCGGTTTTCACAATTTCTCCCAGCCATCCCCTGCTCTGTGGCAGCACCTGCTGACCTGACTCTTGGCTCTTCACGCCCCTTGGTTGGGACCCTCCATGCCCACCATCACCCTCACTCCTGCCCTGTGTCCCCAGTCCCACTCCTGGCCTGCAGCTGCGTGCCAGGCGTTTGCAGCGGCGTCACCACCGTGCGCTCCAGGTCTGCATTACAGATCAAAGAGCATTAATTAGGATTGCGCTGAGTCTATCTGAGCTCACAAGGCTTGTTGCAAGGTGGGGGTTGACACCATCAGGCTGTAATTTTCCACACTCTGGAAACCTCTTTTTTCTGCTTCCAGAGTATCCTCCTGCTATATGGGACCTACTTGGCCGGTCTGACTGACAACGTCAGCTCCTCACCAGTCAACCAGTCCTTGACACTCATTGTTGGGGTCAACCTCGTTTTCCTGGCTGCTGGCACCATCTGCTTAGTTCACCGTTTCTTCCGTACTTGGCACAACTTGCTGTTTGGTTTTACCTCTGGAGGCATCTTTGTGTGTACAACCACGATCAACTGCTTCATCTTTGTCCCACAGGTATGGTGCTACCTCTGTCCTGTCACTTGGCTGGAAACAGGCACATTTTCGGAGTTTAACAACAGCAGCCATGAGGGTCAATGCACTCACTTCCCTGCTTTTTTTCCCCAAATGTCTGGACTCACCTGCATAGCTCATTCTCCAAGCCCCACCCCTCCCCAGTGGTTCTGCTTCCCCAAGCAAGTTCCCTGAGTCTCAAAGAATCACAGAATTGTTTATATTGGAAGGGACCTAAAGATCATCTAGTTCCAACACCCCTGCTGTGGGGCAGGGAAGCTTCCACTAGACCAGATTGCTCCAAGTGCCATTCAGCCTGACCTTAAACATTTCTAGAGATTGGGCCGTCCACAGCTTCCCTGGCCAAGCCTCTTCCAGGGTCTCACCACTCTCAGAGTGAAGAATTTCTTCCTTATATCTAATCTAAACCTACCCTGTTTCGGTTTAAAGCCATTATCCCTTGTTCTATGACTGTGTCCTTGTAACATGTCCATCTCCAGCTTTCTTGTCCCTTGTCCCCTCCATGTCCTGGAAAGTCTCCAAGGAGTGCAGCACTGCTGCTCAGAAACCCTCGTGCAGGAACGTGCCACAGGTGACAGCCAGGCAGACAGCACACATGAGGCGAGGCAGACACTGGCCTCCTCCTCCTGCTCCACGTAGGTGGTGGGATCTGTCCTTTGTGCAGTTTTTCTCTCCTCATACCTCACATGCCCACTCCCACCAGGAGTTTCTGTCCCTGGCTGGGATGGAGCCAGGCA
This sequence comes from Picathartes gymnocephalus, assembly GCA_013390045.1. NCBI lineage: Eukaryota > Metazoa > Chordata > Aves > Passeriformes > Picathartidae > Picathartes > Picathartes gymnocephalus. Next base: position 78,539 of record WEKY01058420.1, on the reverse strand, counting down.
CAGGCCGTCCAGGTGGCCCAGCCACTCTCAGAGACTGCTTTGCTGCTGGTGGTCCCCAGGGGAGGCTGTCCTCCTCTGCACTTTGGGAGAAGGAAGCTGGGCTTTGCTACAAGTGAGGAGGAGGTGTTTAAAGGAAGCCTTTTATGGTGAGGTGAGGCACTTCTGCTTCCTGTGTCCTCCAGGAGCAGCCTGGTGTGCCTGGCCCCACATTAGTGGGAATAATGCTCCCATTGTTAGAGGGAGAGGAAACAGTTATTTACTCAGTTGAATGTTTGGAGGGATGTTTGGGCTCAAGGACATGAGGTGAGAAAGAGAGGAAGAGGTGAAATTGATGAAAGAGCACATCTGTGCATGGAGGGCTCAGGGGATCACAGCAATGTATATAAATATCGATGGGGGTGGAATAGGGAAGGGGGAACGAGGCTCTTCTCAGTGGTATCCACTGACAGGACAGGGGACAATGGGCACAAACTGAAACACAGGAAGTTCTATTTAAACATAAGGAAAAGGCTGGAGTTTTTTCTGTGAAAGTTGTAAGGCACTGGAGCAGAATGCCCAGAGAGGTTGTGGAGTCTCCATTCTTGGAGATAGTCAAGGTCCAGTTGGACACAGTCGTGAGCAGGCCGCTCCGTCTGGCATTGCTCGAGCAGGACAGTTGGGATGATTTCCAGAGGTCCCCTCCTGCCTCAGTTGAGGCAGTGTAACTGCAGAGCCCCAAGCCCTTAGATGAGCAGCCTTTGGGAGCAAGGATGCAAACCCCCTCTGGTGAGCACCAGGCCTGCTGGCCATGCTCTGCCAAGCTACAGGGCTGTTGGACTGAGGGGGGAGAAGCTGGTGAGTTGTACTTGCACTCTGCCTGTACCATTTTTCTGTGGGAGCCTGGGGCCCTTGAACATTTTATTTAACTTGGATCTTTTAATTCATTACCTTGTTTTTCCTAATGGGCTTGCTTTTCTATGGCTCATCTGAGATCGATAAACAGCTGGAGCTGGGCTGCACAAGGCTTCCAGGCAGACACTAGATGAGAAAACAGATACTAAACATTGCTGGTTTTCAGCTTGTCACCAGTGATTCAGGGATAAGGGGGCATGCATGACACTATCTTTGTCTGTCACAGAGTCAGGGGCTGGGGAGAAGAGGGAGGGGTCTTTTACAGTGTGCTCAGCAGCCTCAGTGCAGCCAGGCACTGACCCTCTCTGCATTAAAAGCTGGAGCCAAGAAAAGGGTAGGGCTCAGGTGGATGGGAGACTCCACGTGACACTGCAGCCCCTCGCCCAGCCATCTCTAGCTGGCTGTCTCTGTTCCCCCGTCACACCCTGCCTTTGTCTCCCGCTCTCCATGCCTTTGTCTCCTTCGCGCTTGAGCTGTGCCTGCCTCCTGCTGTGTCGGCTGGGGCTCTGCGGATAACACTCTCTTCTACTCCCCAGCTCAAGCAGTGGAAAGCCTTTGAAGAAGAAAGCCAAACCATGAGCCACATGGCAAAATATTTCACCAGCCCGAGCAGGAGTTGCCGCTCAGTGTACAGTGAGGAGCAGCTCTACCAGCTCATAGGGGAGAAAAACTCCATGAAGAGGCTGCTCACCGAGGTACAGGGCTCTGCTGGCCCTCCTCCTCCAGCTTCTCCCCTTCCCTTTTGTGGGTTGAAGGCATTGCAGGGTGGGAAGCCCTTCTTTACACCCCTGTCCACACTGGTGATCCCTCACCAGCCTCTTCCTTCTTGAAGGGAAGAGCTGCTTTGTTTTGGCACACTCCAAAGCACCACAATTTAGGCATAATTTGGAGAGCTTAAAAAAATTCTGTAGGGAGGAGTGCAAGAGAGCCTGGTTCCCACAGCCTTGTCAAACATGGTTAATTTAGAGGGGAGATGCTCTGTCTCAGAAAGGCCCCCAGCCTCCTGCTCCCTCACCTGCACTGCATGGGCAGGAACACTCCAGCCTGAAGAGCTGCCTGCCCAATGAGCCCCTTCCCACACATGCATCTGGGGGGCTGCAGGGGAGGCTGAGGTCACACGTGCTGCCGGTGTGGCTCTTGCCATGCAGAGAGGGGTGATTTATTTTCTGGCAGTGCCTGCTTCCAAATTGGCAGCGTTTTTGTCCTCTCTGCTCACCCCACACTTGACAGCCTTATTTGTTTGACACAGAAAAACGCCGTGATCGAAAGCCTGCAGGAGCAAGTGAGCAGCGCCAAGGAGAAGCTGATGAGGCTGATGTCTGTGGAGAGTGGCTGTGACCCCCGCGCACTGCCAGCAGCGCCCTACACCTGGAGCTCAGGGCAGCCTGGGGATGCACCAGGGGACTGCTGCCCCCTGGATCTGGAGAGAGATGGGTGGCAGCCCCCCTGCTTGCTGGGTACATCACCTCTTGGCAGCAATGCTCAGGCCCTCCAGAAACATGCAACCCAGGAGCCTGTTTGCTCTCAGGTGCTGCTTTTTAACACAGGGGACAGTACTGAACGTGGTCTGAAGGATGTCGAGGAGTGTGGGACACCTGCAGTGCAGGGGCAGTCTCTGGAGCAGCTGCCAGGCCAGGACAACTCAGCTGGTGTAGCCTGGGAGTCATCCCCCAAAGTCAGCTATGTAAACAGCGAGAAGCTGTGGGAAATCTTGCAAGAGTTAAGCCTGGATGGCAAAAACTACAGCCCAGCCTTATCTGCAGGACCCTCACTTGGCAACCGGGGCACCTCAGGCGAGCAGGGAGAAACACGGGTGGGCCAGGAGGGCTACCCGGGCATCCACACACCCCTCAGCCCCTACCTGGCAAGGCATCGTCGGAGGACCCCGTTGCCCCCTGTCTCCACACGCTTCCCTGGACATGTATCCCCTCGTGCCAGCTGCAGGGCGAAGGAGGTAGGCAGCTGGGGCCGTGGGGAGTCAGCACATAACTCGCTGGGAAAAGGAGGGGAGATGGCTGGCCGAGGGCTCCTTCACCCCCCAGCACCATCCCCTCCAGCCATCCCAAGGGGGGCCAGCCTCCAGCCAGAGGGGTGGCTAGGATGGCCAGAGTCCCAGGGTGCTTCATCGTGCATCCCGCAGGAGCAGCAGCAGTGGCAGGGCACGCCGAGGGGACCCGCTGAGCCCTCCCTGCGCTCACTGTACTGTTACCCAGACTCTGACTCCAGCAGCAGCAGCTCTGAGATGTTTCATGGCTGCCACCGACCCTGCTGCGAGGTTTGCTTCCAGAGCCCATGTGGCTCCCTGGACAGCAGCAGCACGGACACAGACACAGAGCCCAGTGACTGTGAGGATCACCAGACAGAGCACCACGGCGGGCCCCAGCCTGTGGTGAATTTCAAAGATGATCTGAAACCCACTTTTGTGTGACTGGGAGCACCCTTGCCCCAAAGGCAAGTGCCCTCCCACCCCTGAAACACCGCGTGTTCTCAGCAATGCTAAAGCCACGCTTCCCTCTGGGGAATGTGCCTTGTTCTGGAATTTGGGAATCGGGAATAAACCTTGCCCTGTTCTGATTTGCAGTGTCAGCCCCAGCCTGGTCAGCTGTGACTGCAGCCTGAGTTTGGCTGAGAGGGGGTTGGTAGCACTCAGGGAGGTTATGGTGGCTTTGTCCTGGCTACTCTGGGCAGCTGCCAGTGTCCCACAGGTAGCCGGCAGTTCTGTCCATCCTGGTGCCAGCAGTGGAGAGACCAGGGCTGGGAGTCTGTGAGACCCCAAACTTCATCTCCTCAGAGAGCTTTCCCTGTGAGACCTGGGTGATTTGCCTTGGCAGAGAGCAGTATCCTGCCCCAGAAAGAACCATTGCTTCTTGCACACCACTCCACATGGACCAACAGAGGACTCCTTCCCCCAAGGCTGCCCATGCAGAGCATCCCACTGGCATCACCCCCAGCTGGGGATGGGAGATGGACTCCAGAAGCAGTTGCAGGCTGCCGCTCACCTGGGATGTGCTGCTTCCAGGCAAAGCAAAGACTTTGGAATGGGGTGTGCAAGACAAACTTTTGGTTTTGGTGGGTTTTTTGTAGTATCTGAGTGAGAAAATGGAGTCCGGAGGTGATGTCCATGGAGATGTCTGCATTTGGTGTAGTTCAGGTGCATGGTTATAGGTAAGACTCAGGTCAGAGCCTGAAGAGAAAGACAAGCTAGCCATGGTAAAGGAGGATCTGAAAAGGGTTGGTTTTTTTTTACCTTGATTTCTGGTTCTTGTGCCCTTCTGTCTGTCTTTGGATGATGTAGTCTGAAATAAGGTTTGTTTAAATTAATATGATCTGTTTAATTGTTATCTTAGAAACACCAAGAACAGTAAATCCAGCGTGTGTGCCTTTTTGGGGATATTTATCATGGCATTTGAGGTTATTGTTGCCTCCACAGGAGTTCAAGATGCTGAGACCTGATGCCCAGTGCAATATAAACCTTCTGGAGAAGGGCTTGATTAAAAGGGCAGGTGTCAGAAGAATCCCAGACCTGTTTTTGAACAAAGCATGTTAGCACTGTCCTCTCCACCCTGTATGGTGATGAAATCCCTCACTTCTCTTTCCTTTCACCTCTTTTTCCTCTGTTGCCTCTGCAGTTTTCCAAGCTTGCAAGTAGGGCAAATCACCAAACTCAGTAATCATATGAGGAACAATATTCCCCACAGCCTGTTTGCCTGTTTGCTTTTAAAATGGAAACATCCCAAACAGAGTGTAATCCTTCTTTTTTTTTTTTTTTTTTTTTTTTTTTGGTCGTTTTTTGCTAATAGAAACCATTTTGTTTCAGTTTTTCAGCTGTCTGAGCATTTATGACTCTGGCCTAGGTGAAAGGCACTGCCTAGGAGGGTCCCCTACGAGCCCGGGGGCTTCCTGCAGTGAGACTCGGGATCTCTGTCCCATCGCCTGCCAGCCGCCTGCAGTTCTGCAGCGCTCGCAGCAGGTGTTGCTGCTGCCACGCCGGGTGTGCCGGCAAACACCAAGTACCTCCCACGGCACTGCCGCGTTGGGACAAGCGGGGGGAACAAGCATGCTCTAGGGACCCTATTAAATATGGGTCCAAACCACTTCTCCCCACCCCCAAACGTGTTTAGAATAACACTTTGCTCTGGGGCTGGGAAATACTGCAGTACAGTCAAAGGAAATGATCAACCAGGAACCCACCTGGAAGCCACTGATATAAAAATTAACTTTTAAATCTACTAATGAATGCAGAAAAACCCTGCAGAGGACTTTGAACCTAGGGTTTGTTTGGAAACTCATTGCTGGAATTTGAGTTCGTTGGTTTTCTGTGCAGTGACCAGCAGCCACCACCTGAAAACTGCATAGCCTGTGGAAGGCCAAGAGCATTGTGGCTTTTGTCATAAATAGTATGCCCAGCAGGACCAGAGCAGTGATCATCCCCCTGTATGCAGCACTGGTGAGGTCACACCTCGAATCTTGTGTTCAGTTTTGGGCCCTTTCCTTGCTGATGGCTGTTCAGGGGAAGGGTCACGTCAGAGCCAGGATGAGATCTCTCTCCATGCCTGCTACCCCATCAGCTTGCCACTGTTTAGGAAATAAAAAAAAGTGGATCTTGGTTGTGATTCAGCTGCCTGGTTAAAAGAAAGAAAAGAGAAAAAAATGAGCTTTGTTAGCTGTGGCAGAGAGGGATTATGGCAGGCTTGCTGACATGGGAGTGCTGACTGTTGGTGTGGAAGTTTCCCCACTGCCTCATGTTGGCAGCTGGGATCTCTGGGAACCTCTTGCTCTGATCTTTGATTCTGGGTGCAGTTTGAGAAATAATGAGTATTTGAAAATACTGCAAGAGAGAGAACCTTCCGGTGTCCTTTGCCTAGAGTAACCAGACCATGCATCCCTGGGGACACTGGCTGTACAATGGTGCCACATTTGTGGGGAGACATTCCTGTGGCACAGTGGGGAGCAGAAGTCAGGGGCCCTATGACTCCAAGTAGCCTGTGCTGCAGGTTTTGAGGAGGTGAGGGAGCACCCACATCTGTACATGACCTCCACAGGTCTGGAAGAAGCTCCAGAAAAGTCTTCTTGAGTCCGGTGACCATGAGGGCTGTGGATAAGTGCTCTCCTCCAGAGCAGCGTTGCTCTCCTGAGCCCAGAAACCAGGCCTGTCTCTTACCTTGTCCAGTTTTTCAGGGCTGTCTTCTTGGCCTCTACCTCCAGCTCTGCACTCCTGAAATGCCAGCTGCTGCTGTTACCCCAAGGCCTGCACTTGCAGCCAGAGCAGCAAAGCTGTGGGTGTCCAGTTGTGAGGCACCAAACCCATCAGTGTAAGCTGCACCCTGATTGCTGGCCTTGTGCTCAGACAGAAAGTGCTTGGAGAACTCCATGGAGACAGGTAAAAAATACCATCAAAAGAATTGTGGATTGCTTAGTGGTTGATGTTAACTGCAGGAACTTTCTGCTACATGACATAGTCATGCCCTACGGACCCGACTGATCCCTGCACACACCTGGCTGAGCAAGTGCATGGGACTCTGCCACACGGTTCCAAGAGTTTCATTCTCTCAGTAAGACTGTGTATTGAAGCTGCTGGAGCACATTCACCTTGCAATGTGTATCTCTCAGTGTTTACAGTGGGGTTCCTTGCTTTCACACCCATACCACCACCTTGCCCCGATGTAGAGGAGCCTGTAGCTGAGTTGGTTTTCTTCTAACTCAGGCATCCATCGCTGCATGCTTTGTGCTGCCAGAGCACAATCATTTATGTAAGGATTTTTTTTTTTTGTCTTTTTTTTTTCTTTTTTCTTTTTTTTGTCCCAGAGATTCTTGCAGACAGGATGGGTACACGGGACTTTGTCCTGCCAGGCAGCTAGATAAAGCACTCAGTGATTCAGCATTTATTGCACCCTACACAGATTCCTCTGTTATCATACCAGCAGGAAAGTGGTGCTAGAAGGGATCTCCTAGTCATCGTCATATTTCCCAGCAATGACAAACAATGAGTCATAAAGTCCCTCTTGTTAATTTATCACAGTCCATCTTAAGTCATTGGGAATTTTCTTGGCAGGTTATTCAAGAGCTTCACTTTGACAGAAGGAAACTTGTTTCTGATTTGCAGCCCACATTTTTTTCATAGCCTATTTTTGTCTACTTGTTCTCATGCCAATGCTGTCTGCTAGTTAGTAGCTGTTCTTCCTTCCCGAAATCCAACCTACTCTCTTACATGCCGATGAAGAATGTGGCCTCTTCTTCGCAGGATCCTGGTCTACTCGGAGAGGAGACTGTCTATTTTTAGTTCCCTCTAGCAGCTCATGCCTACCCATTTTTGAGTCTGCAGGGAGGCATCGAGGGAAAGCCTTGGTTTTATTGCTACCAGGTCATACCCTTCCCTTGGCAGCCATGTGAGGATGGCTGTATACGCTGTTTCCTGCCTCCAGCAGCACAGGAGGCCCAGGATGCTGGGACAGGATCATGCTCACCTTTGAAAGGAGAGAAGAAACACTCCTTGGGAGTTAGGACATCAGAAAGGCAGGCCAGAAGCAGGCAAAATTCCTCTGGGTCATCAGAAAGCTGACACTTTCTCTGCAAGTCTGCAATGGCCCTGGGGTTCCCAGAACCCATCGGGTGCTAGATTTACCCCCAGTATTTTAATAATCTCATAGAAGGGCTGTCCATCCGTGTTTCCTTTCAACACACCTCCTGCAGTTGCTGGGAGATGCACTTGTACCCGGTGAGTGTGGAAACCATGAAGAGCTTTTATTTCTTGGAGTTTCCCATGGCTTAGAAAATCTGTAAGGACCTGAGTTCCTTAGAAAGCCCCTGGTACCTCTCAAGGGGTTCACAGAAGGGGAAAATGAAAGCACACCCTCTGCAGTGTCCTGATGACATGATCCAACATAGGAATAGCATGGATATTTTATTGGAAAAGGTGAATATAATGAGCAAGGCGCCCTTCTGGAGTTGTGCACTGGTTTCCTTACATCTCATATCTAACCCAAATGAGTCGGGTGATATTTCATACCAAAGAAAACGGCAGGAATAATATTAGCTGATGCAATCGCACCTTGAATTTACAGCAGTGCTAGGCAGATCCATGAACAGTGGGATACTCTGTGCATGATTACAGCAAATTCAAGCCCTTGTTTGAAAGCAGCTGGGTTTTGGTTGGGTATTTTTTAGCAGTCCCCCAAATAGAGGTGGTGATAAAGACTTCGTTTCATCTGACAGGTGAATCTTTCATTGATGGTGAATTACACTTTGGCAAGTATCAGTTCATTTCCTTGCTATTACAGCCTTTTTCATGCCAGTAACAAAAACACATTTAGAGCTCTCCTGCTTCTGCAGTCCATTCTTCACAACCTCCATGGCAAAGTCTTTTTCCTAGTTCTGCAAATAGCTAGGAGCATGCTGCAGTCAGTGGGGGAGTAAGGCTCTCCCATCCCTGGAAGCCCAGCATTACTGGCTACCTGCTGTGCCTCAGTATAACACCTTTGGGCTAAATACTCATTGCCTTCTCCTGGAAAAAAGCTCCCAGCCCCCACTGCCTTCAGCCACAACTGCCTGAGGGCATCTGAATTAAGCCTTTAAAGCAAAGAAACCCAACAACAACAAAGTATATCCAAGGATGACACGGAGTCTAATTTATTCAAGGAGGAAGCTTGGGAGTCAACAGCCTTGTCTTTTCTACTGGCTGTTATGCTCATCTCAGAGATAAAAACCACAGTCTCTTCTGTCTCTCACTGGCACCTGTCATTCAGGTGAACACAAGGACACTTCCCTGAGCTGCATCAAGGCTTCTTCACTATATGTTTGCAAAACTGGCTCTGAGTGTTTCACTAGCAAGGCCTGTGAGTGACCAGTTGACCCATCAGAGAACAGAAAAACAAGAGCTGATGCTCCCAGGTGGGTCCTTTTTAACTTCCTCAAACAGTAGGTTTTGGATGGAATGAAAATCCCAAATGTCCTCTTGAAAAAGCGCGTGAGAGGGTGGGGAGGGTGGAGAAGGAGTTCAGATAACAGTCTGGAGTATTAACAGGGGAGACCAATGTTTTTGCTGTTGAGTAGTTGCTGTATGTGGGTGGTTTGTTCACAACAGCTGGTTTTGGTGAACTGAGTAATATTTCTGTGCATGTTCATGCATATATTTGTGTCCTTACATAGAGGAAAAACATCCCACTTTCTCAAGATCATCTCATCATCTGGAAAAATTGGAATTTGACAATCATCAATTAGAAATAGAAAAGAACCCTGCTCCCCACCAGCAAGTATGCAATTTCTACCACTAGGCCAAGATTTTTCTAGATAATGACAGCATTAGAAACAACCCCACAAGCATGTGAGGTATGTCTGGTAAAGCACTTAAATAAAAAAATGGTCTTGCAGCATTCTGCTGGGTAAAATGAGTGCCCTGCAACACAATCAGACCTCGGAGTGGGGGGGCACACTCCTGCAAGGAGAGATGACACCTCTATGCTGAACACAGCAGGGGCCTATTTATTTTACAGAATTGGGCTATCCTCCCCCTGATCCAGACAGCATCAATCTTGCAGCAGCAGCAGCAGGAGGTAGGGTAGGTTTTGCACTGACCACCTACCTTCTGGTACAGCTGGAAATCCAGGAACAATATAGTTTCCAACGTTATTAATCAGATTTCAAGACCAGTGCCAAGCCCTGTGCAGCTAACAGCTGAGCTACAGAGATTCTGTCTCTCCTTTTACAGGATTATTGTAAAATAATTTCCCTCCATGACCAGTTTAGGCTGTGCTAATGCACAGTCATAAATGAGACATTGGCTTCTAAAGTTCTTCCTACCCTTAGGGTGGCAGATGAAAGAATGGCTCACAGCTTTGTTCTGCCACAACATGCCTGGAAGTGTTGAGAGACATGCTTTCCTTACAGGGAAATTTCCACTGTCTCCTTGGATTTGCAAGTTTGCAACCTACCTGTAGAGTGTAAAAGAAATGCTGGGCTGACCAAAACAGATGTAAGAAATTGATTTGCTCATGCCATTCAAGCAGCAAGAGCTGTTCTGCTGATGTGTGTGTCTGTGGGAAAGAGAACAGTGACTTCCACCTTTAACATAAACCTTGTGGCTTTTTTTCAGCAACTCAGCAAGCATGCCCAAGCCCGGGATAACAGAAATACCTTTTATAAACCTGAATATCATCTGTGTAAAAAAAAGTGATCAGCGTAAGGGAAGTTCATGACACTGTGTTGAAAAGGATGTTGCTCAGACTAATCCAGCTGCTCAAGCAGATTTCTCCTTCAACACTGCCTATGACTTAAGTCCTCAGTATAATGCCACTATTTTTATGACTCAGCAGTCAGCAATGGAATAAATTAATTCAGGGGATGTTCCAGATAATGAGGAGTTTGTCCTGCAGCAAAAAAGTCTCCAATGAAGAATAAAATATTAGAGGCCTGGAGTATGCAGCGATTAGCAGATTTTGATAATTGGTGAGAATGGAAATGAGAAAACAAAGGTGAAAGAAAGTGAAATACTTTATGATTGCATTATCTAACAATTAACATTCCTATGCATAGGGATGCATAACATCCCCTGCATATTAAAGCACAGCATTTCCCATAAAAGTATCTTGGATTCACTTGCTTATAATATTCAGAGTGATGAAGAGTTAAAATGAAAGTGATTCAGGACATTTCCAAGAAGAAGGCTAACAAAATGCATTTGTCCCATTTCAAGCATGTCTTAGTTTTTTGTCTGAGACACTTCCTCACACCATACCAACTGGAAATCTAGCTTTTATGGGACCACACTTTACGACTTTGAAAAATTATAGACTGCATAGGTCTGTGGAGGCTTATTAGCACTTACAGGACAAAAAGCCATCCGCAAATCATCCCAGGGAAGTCCTGGCTGAGTATGTTCCATGCCCTTGCCGCTGCTGGAGCACGCATCTCCAGCACAGGTGGTGGCCAAGCCCACCCTGCATTGCAGTGGGAGGCTGCACTGAGCTGAGAGCAAAGTGGGGTTTATCTCATTAAGTGATGACCACCACGCTGGCTGTGAAGCAGGATGGCAGGAGCAGTGGTTGTGACAGTCAACTGTGGGAGGAAGGAGGTAAACCTGTTTGAAGTATATACTGTGACTGGGCCTGGAATAGCTGGGGGAGGAGGTGGTGTAAGAGGGAAAGATGATGTGACTGAGGCAGAAGCAGGAAGTGGGGAGGAGGCTGATTTTCTGAATCAACAATGAACAGCAATGAGGACAGAGAGAAGGATTAAGCCACCGAGGATTCAGGGTTTGGGAGCAGCTGTTGGACAGGAAAGAAGGTGAGGGAGTAGGGAAAAGAGCAGAAGTGAAAAAAATGTGTGATAGCAGGACAAGCCAGGTGACTGGGACGGGGACAGAGGTAGGGTGTGGGCATGAGTTGAGGTGGGATGCAATTAGTGGAGGAAAGAGTGGGGAGAGGAAAGATCCTAACTTGACAGTGGTAGGACAGGGAGCAGAGGAGGTAGCAAAGGAGTCGTTTGCTTTCAAACGTCTGAAAAAAGAATAGGATTGGAGAGAACATGGATGGCAAGAAGCAAAAACCTTCTGGTGGTACATATTGCTCTCCAGAATATGGGATAGAACCAAGGCATCCTTAGATTTTCATCTCATCTGCTCCCAGCACATGGATCTGAAAGGTAAGTTTCTGGTGCTTCCCCTCCCACTGCCAACCTACCCTTTGTTAGTTGGAGAGGTCACAGTCACCTTGGTTTTCTCTGTAAGTCCCTGGAAGAGGTCTTTGTTGGGGGGCTGTTACAAGTGGTGAATATGCATATCAGGGCATCCTTGCTAAGATGAGTTGGCTTTAAAACAAACTGATCCTAAAAAGCAGGACACTGTAGTCTGTGCCAAAATGGCTCTGAAATCAAGCATTCAAAAGTTACAGAAGACTGGAATTAAAACAATGTGCACAAACTTAATTTGGCTTAATATTGGCATGTATGACTTTGTGGAAAAGAGGCCTGGAAGGGACCTCAAGGAGCCATCTGTGGACTCCAGTCCATCTCTTTCTCCCAAGGCAGGAAAAATTATTCCTAGACCATTCTTGACAAATGTTTCTCTAATCTTCTTTTGTGAGACAGACATTAATTACAGGATCACATATTTTTTTCTTAATGGCATCCTGCCTTAGTGCATAAAATATACTGGGACCATGCTGTGAAGGAGACTGGGAACACAGCTGGAGAAAGGACAGACTCATGGTTCAGCTTGTGGACTGCTGCCCTGGAGAACACTCTGTGCTTCAGAGTTCCTGGGTGGTCATGTAAATCCATATTCTCCTAGGCAGTCATTAATTGTGTTTTGTCCATTTTCTGGGTGCACAGTTTGAAAATACTGACTCTGATTTATTTGTCCATGCTTGGTGCCCTGTTTCGATACAGTCTTAGGGCTTTAATTTTACCACCACCACCCAGACTGCCCAGACCTTGTGGCATTGGGAAATAAAACTGAAGTTCTTGTGTGCTGTACTCAGCATTGTCATCTGTCACTCTTCTCCCACTTCTCATCTGACCCTGCCCTGTGCACTCTGACAGCTTCTGTCTCCCTGGACCTTGTTTACTCTGCTGAAAGCATGTGTATGGAACCTCATAGTCAGGAATGTGATTCCCAGATCCTCTATTTTTTTTTTTAAAGGACAATTCTTCTGACTATTTTGTTAAGTTCAGGTTTCTCCACCACCACCTCATCCTCAGAGGTACATTAATTCAGTGCATTTAATTACACCAATAATTAATAATTACCTCAGGGAAAATTCAGCAAAATGCACAAGAACCAAGAGCATACAGGACACCAGGAACTACTGTAGTGGATCACAGGATCATCACAGGAATGCAGAGGTTGGAAGTGACCTCTGGAGATCATCTAGTTCAACTGCCTCTTATTCAAGGTGGGTCAGCTACACCTGGTTATCCAGGACCGGGTCCAGTCACATTTTGTACATTTCCAGAGATGGAATCATAGAATGATTTGGGTTGAAAGGAACCTTATAGATCACCTTGTTCCAACCCCCCTGCTGTGGCAGGGACACCTTCCACTACACCAACATGCTCAATGCCCCTTCCAACCTGGCCTTGAACACTGCCTCCACAACTTCTCTGGGCAACTTCCTTCAGTGCCTCACCACCCTCACAGTAAAGAATTAGATACACAGTGAAGATGACACTCTACGACCTTTCCAGGTCTTTGATAACCCACAGAGTAAAAAGATGTTTTCTGGTGTTCAGGTGGAGTTTCGTGTTTTAAATAAGTCCTACTGCTTCTTGCCCTGTCAGCAGGCACCTCTATCCCTCTTCTTCATTCCCTCCCACTAGATATTTATACATATTGATGAGATTCCCCCTAAGCCTTTTGTTCTCTGGGATGAAGATTCCCAGCACTCTGTCTTCCCTCACATGAAATGTGCTGCAGTCCCTTAATCATCTTTGTGCCTTTTGCTGGAGTCACTCCAGTAAGTCCATGTCTTTTTTGTACTGAGAAGGCCAGAACTGGGTACAGGATTCCATGTGTGGCCTCACCAGTGCTGAGCAGAGGGGAAAGATCACTTGTCTTGACTTACTGACAATGCTTTTCCTAATGCAGCTTAGGATGTTGCTGTCTGTCCTTGCTGTGAGGCAACAGAGCTGGCTCATGGCCTCCAGGACCCCTCAGGTCCTTCTCTGCAGAGTCCCCAGCCTACACAGGTGCATGGGGTTATTCTTTCCCACGTGCAGGTATTTGCATTTCCCTTTGTTGATCTTCATGTGATTCCTCTCTGATCAATTCCCCAGCCTGTCCAGTTTGCTCTGAATGGCAGCACATCATCTGGTGTGTCAGCTCCTCCCAGCTTTGTGTAATCTGTAAATTTGCCAAAGATGTACTTTTTCACTTCATCCAGCTCATTAATGATGATGTCAGAAAGTATAAGGTCTGGTAACAGAATATACATCCAGTGACTGGCCTCTAGCTGGACTTTGTGCCACTGACCACAACACTCTCAGTCCATCCATTCAGTCATTTTTTGATCCCCCTCACTGCCCACTTAGGTAACTCATACTTTGTCTATGGGGATGTTATGGGAGACAGTGTCAAAAGCCTTAATAAAGCCAATGCAGACAACATCACTGCTCTCCTCACATTCACAAAGACACTCATTGTGCTGTGGAAGGCCGTTGTGTTGATTAGGTCTGATTTCCCCTTTGTAAACCCATGCTGACCACATTTGATCACCTCCTTGTTCTTAGTGTGTATGGAAACGGTCTCCATCATTTCTTGCTCCATTGCCTTATTAGGGATTGAGGTGAGGCTGGCCAGACTCTAATTTCCCAGATCCTCCTTCTGGTCCTTGTTAACGATAGGAGTGGCTTTTGGCTTTCTTCCAGGACTCAGGAACCTCTTCTCATCAGTGTGATCTTTCAAAGAATGGCCTTTCAATTACATTATCCAGTTTCCTCAGCACTTTTGGCCCCCTTGCTCAGGTGGCCTGAGATTGTTGAAGGACACCGTCACCAGGAAGGCTTCCTCCTGGGCCACCTGCCCCTGCTTCCACCTTTTGTGCATTTCCTTTTAATGTGAGAGTTGAGTCATGACCTCTTTGCTCATCCACACTTTGCTTGATTTTCTTCTTGTCAGGATGAACTACTCTTGAGCTTTGAGGAGATGACTAAACAGCTCAACTTTTGGTTTCTAGTACAAGATCTTGATCCTTACTGTGGCCAGAGCAAGATGTCTCAGAGCATTTTATAAGTGTTCCCATATATCCACACTTAGAGAGTGATTTGAATTCAAACAGCATGTTTCATACCCTTTACCAAAACAAGAGATCAGTGTTACCCAGATTCTTGCCCACCAGTGATATCCTGCATCTTTCAGAGTCCAGTTAGAAATGTAACTGTCTTCCTGTCACCTCGTGGGAGGCTTCTTACTCCAGAGGCCGCTTACCAGGCAGGTCTTTCTAGAGTCCTTCCATGGGTGTAGAGAAGAGACAGGCTCCTCTAGGGGAAGTTTAAAAGCAACCACACTTGAGAACTAGAATCATCTCCTGAGAAGTGTCTCACCTTCCAGTGACTAGAACAAACGCCTATTTTAAGTGCCTGAAATATACAGTAACTGCTTAATTTAAAAATACTCCCTTCTACTGCTTTTGAAAGTGCCACCTTTCCTGTTAACTGCATTGTGCCCTTGTTCCCGTGCTGTGAGGCAAAGAGAATATCTTTTTGAATTCAGAATGGCATCATCAGCTTCATATGGCTTAAATCCAGTCCAATTAAAAATACATAAATGTGGCACTTCCCTTAAGTCAGATGTCCTGAAATGACTCCTTTATAAAAAGGCGTTGTTAATTCTGCCAGGCCTTTTCTGCTTGCAGATTCTTTTCTTAGGGGTCATTTGTAGTGTCTCCTGCTTCAATCACGCTAACCTGGTTTAAGCTCACCCATTTCCTTTCTGTGTCCTTACATGCTTGCTCACTGTTGCCTGTTGAGTTCAGCCTTGCTCACGCTGCTGGCTTGCAGCCTCTGCAGGGTCTGAGAGGAGTGCTCATCCAAGTCTTGCAGAACAGTATGTGAGCAACAGCGGCTGGGCTCGATCAGGAGATAAGCTTTGCTGACTATTAGCAAAACAATGGACTGTACGCTCAGTGCTGCTAAATACACAAAATAAACAGGGAGAGGAAAAAAATAAGTTCCTCGCAACAATCACAGTCACAAAATGTTCAGGAGGAAATGAGATTCTGGAAAAGATTGGTTGGTGCTTTTTTTTTTTTTTTTTTAGGAATGCAATTGTTTCCATTGATTTCTAGGGCTTTTTGGTGCTTTCATGCTACTGGTTTCTTGTTTCCAACCAGTTAGATCTTGCTGCCTGATCCTGAATCTTGCCTTTTAGAAAGGCGTTTGAATTATGTCTAATAGGCTGAAGCAAAAGCAACATGAGTTGTTTGCCTGATCAAATTAGGAGGTATGCAGAGTGTAAAAGATTTTACAATGTCAAGCAGTCTACAGGTTATTAGGGGAAAGAAGCATGTTTTATGGGAAACATCCAGGACTCATGTTTTAAAGACACAGCAAAGTCTTCTCTGTTCTGATTCCTGTGCCTACTTTAAAGTTTTGTGTTTGCAGACCCTGCAACCTGTCCACATATTTGCTAACTTTTTATACTTGGTAGCTCAGTTTCAGTGCCATATTTTCCCAGATGTTTTAGAGATTTGAGAGAGAGCTCTCCTTTTAAAAACAGCTGTCTCTCCATCTCAGGGCAAGGACAGTGTCAACACCAGATGTACAATGCAAGATGCAGCAACAATTAGTAACCATTTGCCAGCCAAAGATGAAGAAAGTAGTGTGCGGTGGTGATTAGTGAGCAGTCAGGGACGGGGATCATTAAATCAATTACAGTGCTTGGCAAAAACTCAATGAAGTATATGAAAATACTGTTACATTTTTGGCCATTTCATAATTAGCTGCGCATTTTCTCCCAGGTTCTGAAGATAATCACTGGTTTTAATTCAGGGCTGCAAACTAGAGACCCTGGTTCATAGGTGAGACATAGAACAGTGCGAGGTCTCTGCTGTAGCTGATGTATGTAGAATGACCAAGGTTTGATGGCTCTATTCAGCCATTTTGCTATGTGTTGGCTATTGCAGAGCAATCATTTCTCTCTGCAGACATACTATAGCACGGTTTGCCTCGTGGATATCAAGAATGGCTCTAACCCACCAAACACCATTGTCCTTTTCCTCCCTCGCAGATCTGGCTGTCCTGGGGAGACCTGTACCCATTCAGTTATTTTCAGCCAGGGTAAAAACAGCTGCAACAGCAAGAGCTGGATGAGCATTTCACTGCAGTTAAGGATGGTAATTTTGTTCTGCAGGGAGCCCTTCCAGCAAGGACAGCATCCCAGGCAGGCTTTACCAGGCATGTTGCTGCTTTCTTTGCTTCTTTGGTGATGCAGACATCTATTCTCAACAGCCTTTTCTCCTGTTGGCACCTTGCACCATGTGCAATGCTTTCTTTCCAAAAGCTATTTCAGTAGGAACTAGCAAATCCTCTTCCTGCATTTGTGAGAAAGCACAATAAACCTCATCATCCTGGTGCAACATCCCCCAGCTGTCTGAAGGAGGAAGTGGAGGAAAATCTCCTTTGTTAGCTGTTGTGCCTGGCTCCCTGTACAACTTCTAGGTCACTGTGATGACTTGGAAAGACAGCCTGGCTCTTCTCCCCTGCACATTCCCCTCCCACACATCTATCAAGATCCAGCTAAAGAGTAGTCCTAATTGTGAGGCTGTAGTTAAGGCTGTCTATCCCTCCAAAATTTTCTCAAAAGAATTGAAGGCTTCAGGAATCAGACTGGCTTTAACTTTCTTTACTTTGAAAGTCTCCTCAACAGGCAGTTTGGAAGTTGATTGGGGAAGCAGGGAAATTGCAAGCATGGGACATTCAAGGGGCCTTCCGCCAACACTGCAGTACAGATGCAGCAAATGGATGTCAGTCTTGGGCTGCTTGACTGAATCTGATGTGAGTGAGATGATACACACAGAAAAGACCAAAATTTTTTCTAGATTTGAACTCTTCCAGATTCCTGAGGAAATGGGCACAGATTTTGCTTTCCAGAAAGCAAGAATCTGGAAGACTTGTCAAAAGCTCATTAGACTTATAGAGCTTCTCTGGTTCTGGACACCGTTGTTTTCCAGGGTTACCTATGAAGACAGCGTGGTCAGACAAATGCTGGGGCAAAGGTAACTGTCCAACTGAACAAGATGTTCTCCTGGCATGATGGGAAACCTGATGCTTTTGTCAAGAACCAGTGGATAAAACCAACCTTAAACCCGTGCAGAATGTGCCCAGGGAGAACTTAATTCCACAGAAGGATGCATTTGCCTGCTTACTGAGTCACTGATGTTTTCCACATGTTGCAATATTGCCATGAACTTGTGTTTGGTGTCTTTGCTCATTTGACTCCACTACAAATTTGGAATACAGAAGTTGTTTGTAGCTTCTGTTACATTGAACTGTTTGGACCACTCAGCTTTATCGATTCTAGCAAACTTACCTGGAGTCTTGCAAGGCCTAGGAGCACCCATGCATATCCAGATCAGTGAAATATCAGCTGTCTTCTGAAGCAATTGTTGGTGATGACATATTTTGTGACAGGAAGTGATTGCAAAATAGTGGGTTCTCAGGATTAAAAACTTATGTGCTGCTCAGAAACATGAATTCAACTGATATATTCTAAACATAGATTCCTTTGGGTTTTGTTCTGGGACAAAAATCAAAATCAGTTTTCAGGATTTATTGTTTAATCATTAATGCCTGGGCAGTCAGTAAATTTGTTACTGTTACAATCTCTGATTTTCCACTGGAAAAAAAAGAGCAAAGTTAAAGTTCAACCATAACTATTGAGTTTGCCCATGCCAATCAAACAAGAGACAAGCCATTACAATGTCTCACTAAATTGTTCTCTCGATAATTGCCTTGGCAATATTAAGGAGTTAGATACAAGACTGGTAGATCCATTAATATAATTTAGATTGTCTAGCATAGCAAGGTTCAAAACAGCCTTAAATGATTGAATCCTTATCAGACTAGCAGAGGTAGCCCTCTCACTGTGCTTTTTGGTGGAATGACCCAGTAAGAGCTGCAAGGTAAGGAAACAGAAAATCTTCCTGCTGATCACCTGAAAAGGAAGCGATGGAGAAAAAAAAAAAGCAGGAGTTCCCTGTGCAGGAACATGTCTACTGGTTCCTGTTGGAGCAGGCCTATTTGATGTCTGATAAGAATGACTGCAGTTTATTGATGATATATGAAATGCAAACAGACAAATGAAAACCCCTAAACAAGCTAACAAAACCCCTCCCCTACTCTTCTCCTGAGCTCCTTAGAACTTTGTTCTACCCAGAAGTTGTACCAATTTTCCAATTCACTGCCACCTTATGGCATTTCAGAGAGATAACACCTCAGTAATTTCTGTCGGACACTTCATGTATTCAAGCAACCTTCCTGGGAACTTGCACATTACAGAAACACGGCAGCTGTAAAACTGCCCCGTGCATCCAGACTTGGAACAATATTAATGCTTGAGATGCTGGATTATAATAGCTTGTGAAAACTGATCATTAAAACGTCAATTCTATTTATATTTGCAGATTCTAAAGGGAGGTCATTTCATCAGCCAAGGGGCCAAAAATAAATACGGACTTTGCAATGTTGTCAAAAGAGAATCTTTCGTCTAAAAAAGCAACTAGCTCACTCATGACTCTCACAAATGGTTTTAATTGTCAGTCCATTTTTGAAATTGAGGATGAAAGCTTAATAGATGCCCTTATTGTGTGTTTAGGGTTTTTCTGAGAGTAGTCTTAGCTAAAGAAAGAATCTATGAAAAGACTACCAGAAATTGGAGGTGCTTTATACTTTTCCATCCCCTCAAATATATCACAATTTTCCTTTAAAACACACTTGTGGTTTCCTGGTGGATGAGAAGATGCTACAACTTGAACGGACAGGCTTTGGAGACTTGGTTGCTTAATTATGACTTGGAAATATGTGCAGGATTGCCAAATATGAAGTACTGCAGCTGGGATTTTTGTGATATGCATTCCCCCTGTGGATGGATAGGCTTGGTACTCAGAAAAGTGTTATTAGTAGCAACCAAGTTGTGGTTTTGATACAAATTACTTTGGTATTGAAGAGGAAACTGTGATTTTAGAGAATGGCTATACCAGATAAAGGAGGACAAGCACAAAGTTATTTTCATGAAGTAGCTTGTTCTCTGTCAGTGAATGAAGCTGATTGCCCATTTTTATTATCAGGTTGTAGACTCATTACAAAGCTTTAAGGGACATTTTTCAAATGGGCACCATCAGTGTAAATTATGCATCGGTCTGATTTTTATTTACCACTATCATGAGTAACAGCAAATGCTGAAAAGCAAAGAGCACACCCTCCCCCAGACTGCCAACTTTTTCAAGAAACAAAGCTCGGCTGTCTCTCCTAAGTCAGTTCTGTTTATGTAGTCGTTTGAAAGAACTTTGTCAGAAAATAAGAAAATGTGATTTGTGTTAGCATTTTCATGCCCAAAGCCAGAAAAAATAATGACTAGAATGCCTGGTGGTACATTTCAGGTAGAAGAGAGCTGGGCCACTGCCTGCTGGCATATTTACTTTGTCGTTTTATGTAAGAATGCTCTTCAGAGAGCTAACCCAATCTGTAACCCTAATTTTTGACAACAGGTCTGCCAAACAGGAGAGAAAATGTCATTTTCACTGTTGGTAGCTCATTGAAGCTGCATCTAAGCAACATTTGACACATTGGTGTCTCAGAGGGGGGCTGGGGCAATGAGTACGGTAGGGTGGCTTGGGGTGGCTGCAGTACCACTCCTATGCTATGACTTCGGAGGCTCTTTTAGCCCTTGCTAGGGCACACCTGTTAGGTTCCCCGCTGTACAGAGCTGCACAGGTAGATCCTGAAGAATCAAACCTTAAACAGTCCCATGGCCTTTGTAATAGGTAAAACTATTCATCATTTATCAGGCAGGAAAAAAGTCTTCCAACAAGTCAAGCACCCTGGGGCGAGCAAAGTGCTGAATAGGACCATTTTGAGAGACTAGGTTTGTTTTTGGCTTTGGAAAACAGCTCTTGTAAAGGATAAATTTTAGCTGCCTTTGTCCAGGTCTTTGTTTGGTCACATAGCAATGGTGTTCTGAACAGGGCTGGGAAAAAAGTAAACCTGGCAATATTTTGATGCCTTGAAAAGAAAACAGCAGCTCTTAGTTAGTCTCTAACACTGGCAAAATAGGTTTTCTGCTAGTCCAAATTATTTTGTTTGTAGTATAAACTATTCTGGCAAGATCACTTCTGTTTTTTAATGGCATAAGCAAGTGGTGCTCAGTTTTTGCTGATGTCTGCTGAGTAATTTCACTGAGGCCACAGCAGGCAGCAGTGCTCCAGCGCCGGCTTTGCCCGGGCTGGGAGCCCCTGCCCCTAGGGATGCTCCAGAGCCCTGGAGGACAAGTTCTTCCAGAACAGTGCCTGGAACTCTGGCCAGGGCCAAGCTCAATCTACCTATGGTGGCAGTGGGACCGAACTGTGAGGGTGTTTAGTGGCTCAATACTACAAACTGTGTTTCCTCTGAGGAAGCCTTGCTGTTAACAGCTGAATTGGGAGGATTTTCTATGAGAGCCTTGATCTTCTTTCCCTGCTTGGCCCAGTTTGTGCAGAATGGGTTCACCATCGCTTCATGAACCACATCCACAACTGCTC
The DNA here is from genome assembly GCA_013390045.1 of Picathartes gymnocephalus. NCBI lineage: Eukaryota > Metazoa > Chordata > Aves > Passeriformes > Picathartidae > Picathartes > Picathartes gymnocephalus. The sequence goes on along the minus strand of WEKY01058420.1, from coordinate 57,426 downwards.
CTGTCTCCGGCCAGGTTGGAGAGGGACTGTTTACAAGACCTTGCCGTGACCAGGCAAAGGGGAATGGCATCAAACTGAAAGAGGGTAGGGTTAGATTAGGTATTAGGAAGAAATTCTTTACCATGAGGGTAGCGAGACACTGGAGCAGGCTACCCGTAAAAGTTGTGGATGGCCCATCCCTGGAAATGTTCCCGGCCAGGCTGGATGGGCTTGGAGCAACCTGGTCTAGTGGAAGGGGTTCCTGTCCATGGCAGGGGCGTGGGAACTGAAGGGTCTTTAAGATCCGTTCCACCGCAAACCATTCTATGATTCTATGACAGCCCTGCGCGCGTCAGCGCCATTTCCTTCACGGCTCACTGAAGCAGAACCGCAACACCTCTGTGCCTGACGGCTTTTAGGCACAAACCCCACAATCTCGACTTTCATTCCACGCTGCCCCAAGCACCCTCCCGGTGGGACGGGCCACGGGGGCGCGCCTGAGGGGCGGTGCCCGGCCGCGCTGCGCATGCGCGCTGCCCTTCCCCGGCCCCCACAGAGGTGAGCGGCCGTGCCCCGTCGGGAGCGGGCGCGCCCGTGGCCCCGCGCCTCGCGATTGGTCCCCTGCAGGCAGCCTCATCGCCGCCAGCCAATCGCGGCTCGCGGTCGCTCTCCCCCTCGGGCTGCGGCTTGAAGGCGTCCCAGGGCTGGGTGACGGAGGCAGCGCGCTCCCTGATTGGCTCTCCCTCCTCGGCTCCACTCGGGTTGGCCCGGCGATAGCCGGAAGGGAGCCCTCCTTCCCATTGGCCACCCGCCCGCGCTGCTAGGGCGGCGGCGGCGTGCTCCGATTGGGTCTCAGCTTCACTTCGGGGAGAATCGGTCGCGCTCGCAGTAGTTCCGTGATTGGTTCCGGCCTGTTAGAGGCATTCCTGTAACGGCCTCAGGATTGGTCCCGAGAAGGCTCGGGCGTTTCCGTAACGGCCTCAGGCCGAGGGCTCGCGGGCGCGCCGGGTTCTTCGGCCGGGTATTCACAGACGGCGCTTACGACTGCTCCACAGCGTGGGGCGGTGGCGGGCACAGGCGGCTGCGCGGCTTTGGTGCACGCACAGAGCGCAGCGGCGGCAGCCCGGCACGCAGCGGAGGGAGCAGCGGGGACAAAGGGACTGATCGGCAGGAACGGGGAGGGGGGCCCGGCGGGAGACTTCAGCCAGGCGGACGAATCCTATGTGCCTTGGGCGCCTGGGGAAGCAGCAGCAAAAGCAGCAACCGCCGCCAGCGCTCTGAAGCCGGGCTGAGGAGGAGCAGGGAAGCCGCCGCCGTCATGGCCCGTGCCGTCGCCGCCGGCCGCCACCCGCAGTGCAGCGTGCCCTGCCTGAGCCGCCGCCAGCTGCCCGTGCGGGCGCAATGAGCGGCCGCACCACCGAAGCCACCGCCGCCACAGCGCCGCACTGAGCAGCAGCGCCAGCGAGCAGCGAGGCCGCCCGGCCGCCTCACCCCCCTCCGCGCGCCGCGGATCCCGCCGCCACCACCGGATCCTATTGCGACTCGTGGCCGCATCGCCTCCGCTCGGTGGTGCCCCGAGATCCCTCCGCCGGGGAAAAAATAGTCCCGTTGCCTGCCGCCTCCCTCAGAGGCGAGGGAGAAGGAGAGGAACGGGGAGGGGGGAAGGAAGAGAAGGAAGAAAAAGAAGAAAAGGGAAAAAAAAGAGATAAAGGAAATAAAAGGAGAGAAACGCGGCGGCGGCGGGATCGGAGGAGCCGGGCCGCGAGCCTCCGCCCCATGTGACTGGCGCCCGGGGTGGGGGCAGCGAGGCCCAGCGAACCCCCCTCGCTCAGGAGCGGCGCCGGGGGGAGGCGGCTCTCGGACCCACCGGCGCGGCCGGGAAGGATGGTCGTGTGAGGAGCGGGCGGCGTGAGGAGGAGGCAGGAGAAGAAGAAGCAGCCGCTGGGCGACAGAGACCGAAAGGGGAGGGGGCTTCCCCGGGGGGGGAAGGGGGGGTCCCGGCGTTTCATGTGGCGCGTCCCACCCGTCTCCTGCAGCTGAGCGAGAGAGGGAGCGGCAGGCGGGCCCGCCGGGGCGAGGCGGAGGGCGAAGGCAGGAAGAGGAGAGAGGTGATCGCCGTTGGGGCAGAGCGGGAGAGACCATGTCCGGGCGGCCCAGGACCACCTCCTTCGCGGAGAGCTGCAAGCCGGTGCAGCAGCCCTCGGCCTTCGGCAGCATGAAAGTCAGCCGTGAGTATCCTGCCCCCCTCGGGTGGGGGGGTGAGGGCTGGCGAGGCTGCCCCCGCCTTTCGCTCAGGCGGCGAGCAGCGAAGGGATCCCGGCCCCGGCCTCGGCAGCTCCTTTCTCTCCCCTTCCTTCCCCCCCCCTCCATTAACCTTGAATAGGCGCACGCCGCCGCTCCGTTCGGGGCCTGCTGGACGGAAAATCCCGGTGGGTTTGTCCTCGTCTTTAGCTCCTGGTTGCTCCCAGCGGCCTCTGGCTCATTAAAAAGCCATTTTTCCCCCCTTTGTGAAACGGTTTGGGAGCTCCTTAGCCTGTATTTCCTTTTCATTTCCCCCCTCCTCCCCTCGAAAGGAGGAAACGAATTGCGGACACACAGGTATGACCGTGGCGTTCACGTTCATTATGTGGTTTTTTGAGGTTTTTTTTAAGCACTCCTGGCCGTTAAGGGGAGAGAGCATGGAAGGTTTTTCCATGCACCCGTAGATCGGGTGTGAGCACCTTTTAGTCCT
>WEKY01058420.1:843-35768 GCA_013390045.1 Picathartes gymnocephalus | reverse complement strand
TTTTTTTTTTTTGTGAAAACCAAAAATACGTAGCCTTTTTGATGTAGAACCACCTGGTTTAGTTCACCAAACCTGCAGGCGTAATCTGAGGTGCTGTGGCATGTCAGTTGCTGCATGTATCTGAGGGTGATGTTCTGCCTTGTAGTGAGGCCATAAAATAACCACAGTTACTATGAAGGTGTGAAATTTTGCATTTGAATTTTGTGTGTGGCCAGCTGTGGCTCTCCTTGGTTTCCTCTGACTGCTAGTACATTTCCTGCTGGTGGCTCCAGAAAGAGGAATTGAGGTAATTTTGCCTGTGTCTGTCTTTAAAATGTAAATTCAACTTAAATGATCATCTGCACTCTAGGAATGTAGCTGTTTATTTTGGCCTAATTTTTTAAGTATGCTTTGCCCTTTGTTTGCTGACAAACTGGGCTCTCAATCTGATTTTTATGTAAAAAATTGTAGCCAAAGAAATAAGAATTCTAATATTATTGGTTGATATTTGAAAATATAAAATTTTAGATAAACATTTTATTCTTCGAATAATTTCCAGTAAGAGCTAGCTGCTTGATCTTGGTTAGAAGCAGTACAGAGCCCATGGACTGTATGTCCCTCTGCCTCCAAACCTTGGCCTTCATGTTTCCTTGTGTGTTCAAATTCATTGTTTTGCCTCCATACTTCTCCCAGTATACACCCAAATTAGAGTTGCTTTTGGCTGTGATTCAGGGATCAGAATTTACTGTTTTCCAGAAAAAAATAACATGTTTTTACTCAGAATTCCTTGAAATACAATCTGGCTGCATGCCATTGTTCTGAATATGAAGCTAAAACAGTACTTAAATAAAAATGCCCGCCTTCAAAATTTCCTATTTTCCTCTTTTCCCAAAGAAAATATTGTTAGATTGCCATAAGAAGCATTCTTCATTGTGGTAGACTGTTACTGGAAAAAAACAGTGATTCTGAAAGTCAATGATTATCTATAGGATAAGAGATTTTTGTTTGATATTTTGATGTCTGAAGTGATAGCCATAATTACTGTTCTAAGGGCTGAAGGGTTTCATGTCTTTCAGTGTAACTCAGAAAAAATGCAAATATATTTGAGCTTTGTAAACTTTCTTAAAGAACCATGATAGCTGGGATCTCTAGCTGATGTGAAATATTAGGCTTTTTGAGTCATCTCAGAGGACTCAATTTCTTTCATATTTATAACATATATCCACTTAAAAATTCTCAGAACATGCAGTGTGCTTAGGGAAAGCCACTGCTAATTTGTTGAGGCAACGCTAGATCATTTACACAGCAGAGTGGTTGAATCCTTGCTTTAATGGTTAAAAAATTGCTATACAATTAAATGTCTCAAATAACAAATAATTTTTTGTTTAAACTTTAAAAATATGTTCAGTATATTAGGTTGTCTTTAGGAAACTTTTATTCCAGCAGTAAGCTGGTGAGTTTCTGTTACTTTAGAATATTGAAATAATGGTGCACTGAATTTTCTGCTATGGAAAGAGTTGTGAAGTATGTATTTATTACTTTTTAGGAGTTGTTTCTTAGGTTGTGGTAACAGCTCTAAATATGTCACCTTCGGAGTTATCAGAGTATTAAACCATTTTCTTTGAGCCTCTGTATGGCAACTACGTACCAAATCTAATTGCTGATAAAATCTTGACTTCCACTCAAGTTCCTGCTTTGTTGGCTCTGTCTTGTGATTTAGTTGCCTATATGTGGAAGTCTGAGGTCCAAAAAAAGGTAAAATACATACTTTTCTTTCAAAGAGTTGTCTTATGACATGATGAGTCTTCAGTGCAGAATTTAATTTTCATTTCTAGGGTTGCTGCACAGTAGCTGCAAGGCTTTGCAGGGCACTTGAGTCAAATGTGTTGCTCAGTGCCCTGAGCTGGTGGAAACGTGCAGAAGTTAGTGTTAGTTCATTGTGGTAGTACATACTTTGAAGCTGAAGGAGTTTATAAAAGTTGGAAGCTGTGTAGACACCAAACACCTTATTCATGAGTTGTGGAAAGTCACGTCTTTTGAAGAGGCTCTGGTCTCATGATTTTATTTTTTTCATACAACTGTGCTTTACTTCAGCAGTGACAATGTTATTTCATTGCAGTCAAGCTCTGCTACAGGCAGAGGAAAAGTTGTTGGACTTAGAGATGTTTAGTCTAAGCCAGCTGTTCCTGAATTTGGGTCACTAAATGGATTGATCTATGGTTGGCAGGGTGCTGCGTGCTGGGGAGGTTCCAGCTGCAGTAAACCTCTCTATGGTTACTAATTTTTTACCTTACGGTAATGATGGGAACCATTATCCAGTGTTTTACCTGAGTTTGTGGTAAAATCAGCTTGTGGTGTTGTGGTAGCTTTTTACGTATTCTTGCTTGATTTGATATTATAGATGGGCAGTGTTGAAGTTTACAGCTTCCGTGGCTGAGCATGTGCATTTCTGATCGGCAAAAGGCACCAAGCTTTTCTGAGATGCTATGTTTTGTATAGCATTTTGTCTTTTCATTCCATGTGGTGTACATTTTTATATTGATTTTATAGAAGTGGTATAACAAATATGTGGGATGTATATGATGTGTCTTATCCTAAACTCAAGGTATACCAAAGTTGTTAAAATAATAGTTTTTAGAATTAAAAATATTAGGTAATATTCTCTATTTTTATTGCTTTAATTGACTTAAAACTGCAACATGTTGGGTAAAATGGCATCTTTATTTAAAAGCAGGTGTTAGTTCCTCTTTCGGTTCATAATTTTTTCCCCCTTCATCTGTTCACATGTGCATCTATAAAACAGAAGATGCAATTTTACTATATTCTGGGATGTTGAGGTTCCAAGTCCCTTGTTATTACAGTTTGTGTTGTGCAGCAAGCAGCCCTGTACAGTCTTTGGCTGATGGGAAAACCATGTTGGTGGAGAAACCTACATCTGTCCTTTTTCTCAGATCCTTAATGATGTGGTGTGCCATGTATAGCAAGTTCTTTTGGTAGAAGTCTTAGATATGATATAGGTTGATGACTGAATCAACAAAGACTGTGATTTGAAGAAGCAATGAGGAGTTCTTTAATAATGTGTTTATGAAATGAGTAGTTGTTCTGGTCTGTTTAGACAATGTTCTGCTCAGTTATTAGGTTGTGTCTTTTAACTGTGATTATAAAGCCAACCTTTTCCTTGTTGTGGAGATAAAGCAGTTGAATTGACCTTGGCTAATCAGGTCAAGGTATATATAAAGGTGAGTTGTGTATACCTGATTTGAAGTGAGAATATCTGTGTGTAACGTGTCTTGCTTTAATCTTACCTAATTTACTCTTTCCTCTGCCCTGTGTAGATAAGACCTTGGGATGTTTTTTGTATTATGATTTACTAGTTCAGGCAGCTGGTTATGTTGATAATACAGACCAGGAAGCAAATACTTACTGCATAGGTACCTCACAAGGTGAAGTATCCAGAATTTAGGCATTCAGAGTAAATTAGGCAACATATACATAGGTCTTCAGGTCATCAAGTTGGACAAAATGTGTGTGGTAAATCAAACTATTAGGCTTAATGAGATAAGATATCAGTGTTCAGTGCATGTTTTTACTAGAAGTTGAAGACCAGCAAAGAATCAAAGGTATTACCAGGTGTCCTCATAACCTAATTTTTCCCCACAAACATTAACATATTTTTTCCTTTTTTTTCCTTTCTTTCTCTTTTTTTCTTCTGTCTTCAAATTACCACTAGAGGTTGGGACAGGGCACTTTGACATTAGTGAACTGACATTCAGCTGTAACCAAGTAGAGCTGTAGCTGCCTTGAATTGACCCTAACCGGTGACGTTATTATGTGTGAATGAGCTCATAGGCACCACCACGCACTTCTAAGAATGTGCCACTGTGGAGTCATTCATAGTTCAGAGTCCTCTCTGTTGAATTTCACATCCTCCTTCAAAATGTTTACAGGCAGAGGCACCAGGGTAAGCAGACAGAAATAGAAAACCAAATTGTCAGTTCTGTAAATCTTGAACACTTTGAAACATGTTGGCTTAGCTTTTGGTATGCTTAAAGCAGCAGTCTGTTCTAAATGTAAAGGTTAGGAAATTACTTGTTCTGCTTGCTGTCCTCTTGATTAGGAGAAATTGACTTTTTTTTTTTTTTTTTCCTGAAGATACCTTTGTCTCATTTAGAGCTATTTCCTATTTAGGGATGTGTTCTGCTAGAGCATGTGTGAATGCCAATTTCCCAGGCTGTGTGTAGGTTGGTTCCTGCCTGTCTCTGAAGTATTTCTCCCAGAAAACCTAGAGCACTAGTGGGTTGGTGACTTTGCTGTTGAAATCTGTTAGGTGGCAGTAGCATTAAGAAAATGGAAGTAATCAGTCCTCAGCAGTTTGTAATTCTCCATAGGGTGTAGAATTGAGGTAGATTGGTCAAGTAGTAGATTGGCCATCTCTTTAATGTAGATGGGTCTGCTTTGTCTGTTTTGCTTTGTTGCAAAAAAAGAAAAAAAAAAAAAAAACCAACCAAAGATTACTATACCACTTTGGAGATTATGGTTTAGAAATAAGTTCTCATGTTAGAGTTACATTTATTTATAACCTCAGATAGTTTTATAATATTTTTATCTGTTGCTACTTTTATTATGGCCTGTTATACATAGATGTAGGTAGCAACTGGTGGCAGAGGTGTCCACTGGTACAACTAAAGCACATCTGGCTTGCAGTTATAATTCAGTTTGCAGTCTGAATGTCCACTTCATACACAAATAGGTGTAAACACAGAGTTACCATACTGCCAAAGACATAGCTCTCACTATTACAAGTTTCTTAAGGGTGTGTTGTTTGAGATATTAAAACACATGGGGTGAGGCAGGATGGGTAAAGAAACGTAAATCGAATGTAGGTGGAAACAGCCCAGCAATCCTTCAAAGCAAAATTTGAGAAGTTTGTGGGCAGCAGTTTATGTAGCACAGATTTCTGAGCAGTTGTGTTGGGTTTGTGTGGATGTGTTTTGGTAGCAGGGAGGCTACAGGGGTGGCTTCTGTGAGAACCTGCCAGAAGCTTCTCCCATGTCCAATAGAGCCAGTGCCAGCTGGCTCCAAAATAGACTAGCTGCTGGCCAAGGCCATCAGTGATGGTGATAGTAGCTCTGTGATGACATTTTTAAGAAGGGGAAAAATACTTATGCAATAGGAATGGTAGAGTGGAGTGAGAATATATGACAATCAACTCTGCAGACCAAGATCAGTGCAGAAGGAGGGTGAGGCGGTGCTCCAGATGCTGGAGCAGAGACTTGCCTGCAGCCTGTGGTGAAGACCATGGTGAGGCAGGTTGTTCCCACTGAGGTCCATGGGAGAGCAGAGATCCACCTACAGTCCATGGACGAACCCATGCTGGAACAGGTGGATGCCCAAAGGAGGCTGTGGCCCTGTGGGAAGCAGGCTCCTGGCAGGACCTGTGGAGAGAGGACCCTGTGCTGGAGCAGGTTTGCTGGCAGGACTTGTGACCCCGGAGGAGACATGAACTGGAGCAGTTTGTGAAGAACTGCAGCCTGTGGGCACTACTGGCATTGAAGAAGTTCATGGAGGACGATTTCCAGTGAGAGGGACACCACGCTGGTGGTAGAGTGTGAGGCCTTCTTCCCTGAGGAGGAAGGAATGGCAGAGACAACATGAGATGAACCAACTGCAATCACCATTTCCTGTCTCCCTGCACTGCTGTGGGGAAAGAGGTGGAGAACATTGGGAGTAAAGTTAAGCCCGTAAAGAAGGGAGGGTAGGGAGAAGGTGTTTTTAAGATTCGTTTTTATTTCTCATTATCTTACTCTGGTTTGATTGGTAATAAATTAATTTTTCACCAAATTTAGTTTATTTTGTCTGTGACAGAAATGGAGTAGTGATCTCTCCCTCTACTTATCTCAACCTGTCAACTTTTAGTTATATTTTTTGTCTCCCTTGCCCAGCTGAGAAAGAGGAGTAGTAGAGCAGCTGTGGTAGGCACCTGGTATCCGGCTGGAGTCAACCCACCACAGCATTGGTGATGCCTCCTTTATAAGGATTTGCCCAGTCTTTCTTATTAGTATGCTGTAACTTGGTGACCTTTCCTTCATCCTCTCACAGGCAGAGAAGGCATAGATCTTGACTTGTCTGGAGCAGAGCATGTTTTTGCTGGTGCCTGGTATGTGTATGCTGCTCCGTTGGATCCCTGCTGCCAACCAGGATGAAAGAGCTGGAGGAGTATTCCTGGTTTGCTGGTTGACAGGGGATCCAAAATGTCTCTGAGATTTCTGCTCTATCAGACTAGGCTGGTAATGGCCAATGAGGTCCAGGTCTTTTTGTGGTGGGGAGGAAAAACAGATGGGCAAACTAGTGACCAAATAAGCTTAATTAGCTCAGAGAATGAGTTTAAGAGCTGTAGGGTAACCAAAATTCTGAATCTACAGAAAAAAAACAGAGTAGAGTACAAAACACAGAAAAGTAGAGATAAGCTTTGCTTATAATTTGTCCCTTCAGGCAAAAGTTTAATTTTTTTATCCAACATATCAATTTGCAAGTCATATTTTAATCCCTGTCATTACACCGAGTGCCTTGCAAGCATTTCCTAATGAATCTATCATGGAACATTGCCTTCTAAAGAAACTTTCAACCAGAAGGACTGGATCACTGTGTGAGACTTTCAGTTCAGTCCTGAGGTCTAGCCCAGTTTTTACTTTTGCTGTCTTTATCCCAGTTTTGAGTCTTGCGTTAAGTCTCAGGACAGTTTTTCATTAATTGTGGAGAGACAAAAGATTCATAGTATTCCTGTATGGCAATGCCTGGTGTGAGGTGAAGTCTAAACAAATGCTTGGTTGCTGCGGAAAGCTGTGTGGTCAGATTGTGCCAGTATAGAGAAAAATTATCTTACATGCAATTTCTTATTTCATGTGGAACTGGCTATACCAATGTAAAAATGCCTTTATAACCTTATGATTTTATCCATGGTAGGGTTCTTACTGTCCAGGCAATACTGCTGTCTGATGTAGGCAAACAGTGTTTTGTCCAGTGCCTTGGCTCAAACAAGTGATTAATGGCCTTTTCCTATCTTATCAGATATTCTGAGGCCAGTTAGAGCTTGTGAAGCCCTTGTGTATTACAGTGGTAGGAACCTGAGGGTATGAACACGTGAGCAACCATTGCAGGTCAGCTGAGTGAAATGTTACGATAGCTCTGTGTGTTCATTCAGAGCCAGAGAAAAAGAAAGTAAATAAAGGACAGTGAAACTGTCTCAGGATGACTGTGCAGGTGGAAAGCTGTAGCACACTATTCTATAGTAAGTTCAATCACATCATTTCTACATGGTGGGTTGTTTGCATGTCTTTTTCCTGAAGGAGAAAGTCCCAGTCCACCTGAGACTATTCCTTCATAAGATTTTTGAGAAGGAAAGTGTAGCATAGATTACAAGTGTTTTATACGTAGGACCCAGTTTCTGTGGTAACATGTGGGGGCAGTAAGAAGTCTCTTGTACCAGGATAGGAGGGCACTGCCAGGATATAATCCTTTCTGGGGACATGCTCCAATTCCTCCCCTTGAGGTCGGAGGTATGGGTTGCAACGTGCATCGCTGTACAGGACTTCTCTGTACACTCAAGGGAATGTTATGAAGGACTGCTTAAAATTTATACAAATCTACTTTTTCTGAAGGTCATCATGTAGCTGGAAAATAGTTCATAAATAGTGTGTGGTAACAATTTTTTTTCGTCTTTTTAGTTAAGTATTGAGATGCTGTAATCCAGTATGCATTGTTCTATACAAGTTTCAAGTAATTTAGGTAGGAAGAGGTAGGGCAGCTTCATCTCAGTACTTCTGGAAGGTAGTGACTAAACATCCTCTTCCTTTCCTTGCTCCTGAATCCCTGCTGAGTACAGTTACTTCATATTCTATGTCTGTGGTCTCCTCCCCTCTTCCACATTTGTTAGTTTTAATCTGTTTATGGGAGAGATGAAATCTTTTGAGTGTAGTTCTGAGAAGTCTGGGTGGTTTCCTTTCAAGCCAGAGGTCCTCCCTACTGAGATTCGCCAGTATGCTGCCATCTGAACTGAATCAACAATCTGAACTCGAAGCCTGACTGCTTAGTCCCTTTCATCTGTTTTGTGTTTTCAGTCTTGCTCAGGCATGGCAGTTTTCCCTTTGTCTTCCTTGTCTAAATAACCATTTCTTACCAGTTGATTGAAAGTAATTTCATTACTATATTTTAAAACTTTTAATAAGGGATGTGGCATTTTATTTTTCTCCTTTTTCTTTTGTAAGCATACTCTCATATTCCTTTTTGGCACATTTGCTCTCTTAGTTTTCCGTCGTTGTTCTCTGTCTGCCTTCTACAAAACACGTTCCTTTTTCTTTCTCTTAAGGTATCACTGCTTCTGTGGCTACTGAGCTTTCCTTTGTTGACTTGGCATCTTGCACATCAGCTTTTGTTGTTACTAATGAAGTTTCCTTTCTTGTTTCTGTTTGTGAAGCGTGTGGGATGCCATTCTTTCAGTGCAGTCTGTTGTGTGATACATTGGCTGTAACTCTTGTTTTTGTCACTACTTGTTTACCACTTCAAGTAAAGATTATGAAAAATGGTGTCTATCCTGACTTGAGGATGAGTCATACTCACACATAATAGAAGGCTAGTTTTTCATCACTTGAACAAATGAGTTTTGGTCATAGTATCTGTAACAAAACACCTGATGTGAAACTTCTGATAAAGTCAGTTTTGACAAGCCGGATGCCTCTGGAATCAGTGAATTATAATGAAATAAATTACAATAACAAACTAATGAGCTACTTTTCTCTGTCAGCACCTTGCTCATGAGACAAGAGAGAGCCAGCAGACTGTTCTTCTAAGCCTTTCTATTTTTCTGAGGAGTGGCGACCAAATAAATGGATGCCCTCAAGAGGGCATTGAAATGACAAGTCTCTATTGTAATGGTTTTTCTACTCATAGGGCACACCTCTGGTGTATTTTAGGCCTAGAAATTACTTTCTGAAGAGGCCTACTCAGGTCAGAACCTGTTTCAGTTTACCCCTGAAAGTCTTTTAAATCAATGACATTATGTAACAGATACTGAGCTACCTTCCCTCTTTTCTGTTCAGTGATTTTTCATGAACAACAAAGAGTAGCAGTAACTTGTATGGGAGGTCCAAAAATGCCCTTACTTGTTTTTGGACCCTTTGAAGTAATTGATATATATTTGTATTTGCAGATTTTTCTCATGCTATCAAAATGGGCTTCCACTACTGGCTGTATTCCTACTCCTTCCTATATGGTCTCACTGGAGCTTAAATGACTACACAGCGAGCTGGTTGAACTTGATTATTCATCAGAAAGTTGACTCTGAGAGTAAACAGTTTTCTGCCGGGGTAGCGAGTTGAATTGGCTTATTTTTGTAGCTATGATGACAAGGGATGGGACAGACTGTATGGCTGGGGGGAGAGGGAGGACAGAAAGGAGTGTCTCTTCTGATGACAGCCAAATATTAAGTATTAGGTCACCTTAGCAGCCTTGTTTAACCACACCCGTAACAGCATAGTTGAAGACTAAAGGCACTTACATGTTTGTCCTGGAGGGCTGGCAGACATCCTTCCTTGAGTAGCAGTTTCCTTCCTTAGATGGAAACCTGCAGTCAGATTTTCAGACACAGGTCTGTGTGCAGATCACTTTCATCATACAGTGGTGACAGTAGGTTAAAACCGTGCTTAGAGCTGAGGTTTGCTGTGGCAGGGGCTGGAAAACACTAATGAAACAGTTTTTCATGTTGCATTCATACTGATAGTTGAAAAAACCAGAGACAGCCAAGACTGGTGGTTTTTTGAAAGTCAAAGTCTCTAGTTATGCCTGAAAACAGCAAGGCTCCAGCTTCATTCAGTTAATAACACTTTCTTCTGAATTTTTTTCTATATCTTCTTACCGTCCCTTTCTCTTCCACCAACAAACAAATGAGGGTGAGGTGCTTGTTTCAGGTACCAGTGAAGATTGCCCTTTGATTACAGATTGTGTCAACTATAAGGAAAGGAGGGGAATGGAAGATGGGTGTACTTGCTAAAGAAATCCTGGCAGTACCTAGAGATCTCTGTTGGCATTACCATTGCTTTTTAAGATAATGGAATAGGTAAACAGGCTTCAGACAAGCCCTGGTATGTGGTGAGCTGTACTTGGCAGCTGGTTACTTGTACCTGGAGTTTTCTTGGAAGAGCAGCTATTCTGGTACACCAATTGACGTGCTGAATGTAGAAACTTCTGGTCAGGTTTTATATTTAGGGATTATCTTAAATATAGTCATGATGTCTAGTCAGATACTGCTGTCTGTATATGACCTAATTAAAATATGTGGTTCGTATTTTGTGTATACTAGTCACATTTTGTGACTAGTTTAAAGGTGGAATTAACAGCATTTCAAAGTCTGATAGACTTTTGGTGCAGCAATATTAAGTTGATTTTTTTTATAACTGCAAGTAATTCTTGGGAGTGATTTTTATGAAGGAAGTGATTTTGGTGTTTAAGGGCATATCAGATTTTCAGCTTTTTCCTTTGCAAGGCGGATATCAAGCCTAGCAGAGACTAGCTGAAAGTTAGCATTTAAAGTAATTTTATGCACGAGGCTTTCACCTCATGTGCTGAAACTTGTACTTAAAGGGAAGAATTTGAAAGCTCATTCTTAAAGCTCACATTCTTCAGCCTGTTCTAGTGATGGTATAGCATTTCTTGTAAGTACACTCAGCTTGGAAAAACCAGTCAAAAGAAGCTGATTTCTGAAATTAAGCAAGCAGTTCCAAAAATGATGCACAATCAGTTCTGCTGTTTGCCATCATCAAAGTAAACAGCTTCTCTCTTCCAAATTGGCATTTGGAGATGTGGCAATCCAATTAGAAGTGCAAAGCTGTCTTAGTTGAGACGCTCACAAGGAAGTTAAGTGTTTTCTGTAAGCATTAGCTTTTGTTCCACACGGGTAGCTGGAGAGTGGGGAGGTAGTGCAGGATAATACTCTTTCTTACTTCATACTTCATCATTCTGCTGGTGTTCTTAAGTGTGTATAATTCATGTTTATATATTTTACAGGATGTTTATATCGTGTTGAATGCTGTGATAAGTGTGCAATTGTGATATGACAGTGTAGTGCATGAGCCTGTCTTTTTCTGAAAACTTGTCTGTATTATAAAGACATTTTTAACAAGTGTGTGAATTACAGGATGAAATGAACACTGTGTATGAGTCGAGGGGTTCTTTAGGTAAATAGGTCTAGAACTTAGTATCCCTTTTGGGAGAGGATAGTATGTTTTGCTCTACAAGAAATAGAAATGTTTTGAGTTGCTTTGTTTCTGATGTACAGAAATACAGTTTACTCAGTGCTTTCTAGTCCATCCTTTAAAAAAGCACCTATGCCAAAGGCATTAAAAATGGCACTCAAAAGCTGCTATAATTGCTCCTGTAAACTTGGATTAGGAGCTTTCAACTTCCCTATGAGTTCTGGAAACTTTACAAGCGCTTGCTCAACCTCTGAAAGAATATGTTGCAAAGAAGTGTTCTCTTGAGCTGTATGCACGTGCAAGTAGCAAAGCGGCACAGTGGGTGATGTACCTGGCAATAACACTGCATGGAGAGGACACCAATCTTACCAGTCTGAATGGGTCGTTGGCTGCCAGGTGGTTTGCCTTCAGGGGTTGGAAGGAGCTTTTAAAACGTAGCCTGAGGTGAAAATTGACTTGGATTTTAATGTAATGACAGTCTAATAATTAGCTTTGTGAAAGCAGTTTCCAACTTGCTACCTGGTGACCTTCTGTCTGGTCCTGGCATCAGACTGGTTACTGCAGGTATGGTCTGTTATCTCTGGCTAATGTGTTTCAGGAGTGACAGAGCTGATGAGGGGACAGCAGCTGTGTGTGCCCTGTGGTCTGTAGTGCTTTGCAGTGTGGGAACTGATTTCTTGCACCCTGGCCTTTAGATGGGATGACTTTAAATTCTGGGAGGATTTAAAGCCTAAAATGAATAATTGTTGTTCCTATGCCATAGGATATTTGTGACTGCTTGATAAATTTGCAGTAAGTTCACTAACTCTGCTGGGAAAAGGGTTATGCTGTTTGCACACCTGTGTGCAGAAGTATGGGATAGGGAAAAAGCAGGACAGGAGAAGAGCTGGAAGGAGCAAAATAGATCTGAAGAGCAGTTGGAATAAATGGAGAAAGGGTATGGAAATACAAATAATAAAACTGGGTAGAATAAGGTTCAGGTGGGCATAACTGGTCTTGAACATTATGCAAGTGTGTTTGAAACATTCATTTTAGTTTAAATTTAGTAAGCCCACCAGATTTATGAAGCAAATGTAGTGCAGTTTTATAGGAATTTGAACTTGTGCTTGCCCTCTGAGTAAACCTAAATGTGCTGAGCTCTAGTTGGCCATGTTTTGCATTAAAACAATCAGAAACTGCCTGTTGTACCTACTGTTGTAATTGTCAACTGTTCACAAACAGAATTGCGACACTCCATGGCTTGAGATGGGACAAGGAAGTATTCCCCAGGGTTCTTGCTTGATTATGAGATGTGGGTTGCTTTTAAGGAGGGCTGAGTCTATTGTATGATCAAGTGATTTCAGACTCTATAAAAGAGAATGCTGCCTATTCCAAATAGTAGTAATAACCACAGGGCTTTGTGGCCTTTTTAACTTCAAGGGATTTTATTAGTTTTTTCTTATCTGTTAATTGGTTGACAGAATCTCAGTGTTTGTATTAATTCCTGGACTTCTTTGGTGTTATGTGTTGTCTCTATCCGTTACATTAATAGTAATTCTTAGTGTTTTCCTTTCTATTTTTATTGCTTTGATTTCTGTTTGGAAAAGCCCCCAAATTACCGGTTGCAATATTTCTCCAAACAATATGGTAAACTTAAGTGAATAGAAGATTCTATAGATAGATTGCCATACAATTAAAACAGCCATGGAAAGCCTTCCTTCCCAGTTCTTCCAGTTGAATGTGTGATGATAAAAATAGTGCAGAAATTGATCATCTTGCTGATTTCTGTTCACTGGAAGAAGACTTGGTCATGTCATAGAACAAAACTGCTATTTCATTTGGAGTTGTAATATTTTTGATACTCACATCTAACTTTTTTAGAAGAAGAACATGATTTAAGTGTTGGAGTTAATAACAGAAGTTACCCTGTTAAACTGTTAAAGAATATGTGGTCAGGCATAAGTAACACAAGACAAAATAAAATGAGCTGAAGTCATGTAAGCAGAAGATGTAGGTGGCCTCTGGTAACAGGTTCAGTGACTTCAGTACTGTGATATCATAAACATTATCTTCAGAAAACTGCTTACATTTTAAGAATAAAAATGTGCAGTGCATGTAGTAAAGCATTAACAAGTCAGCATTTAGTGTTAGTATATGGAAAATCCTGAGTTACATACTTAGAATGGCTAGGATATATTGCAAAACCCCATAATCTTAACATTGTTCTCAATATCTACCCACCAAAACACTGAGGTTTTCAATGTCCTGTGAACCAGAACATCTGTGTAACTTGTGAAACAAACAAAAATTCATTATTTTTTCAAGCTGCTTTTATTGTGGTCAGTGATAAGGATTTAAATTGTATGCATGTAATGATTACAAATTGGATTTTGAACAGTGTATTCTTTCCGTCATGCCTTTGCAAGATGGCAGTTCCATCCATATCCTTTTGAAGAAGTTGGGAAGGTTGCATCCTGCTCCACAAGACTCTTAACATGGCTGAACTTCTCTTTATGCTTGGACTTGAAATACTCTTTCAGAAAGTTGTAAATCTAAATTTTGCAGCAGTGTTGGGTCAAAACAAATGAAATCAATACCAGTTAGTGAATAATTTACTGGATTTTAGTGGATTGTCATTTAGGATTTTTCTTTTACAGGTAAGGTTGACTTTTTCTTATTTTGGTTTGGTGTTTGTTTCTTTTCCAACCCAAGTACAAAGTGAGCAAAGATATTAGAAAGGACGTTTGTCATAGTTAAATGAAGTGTAGTATTTGAGAATTGTTGACTTCCAAAGTACCCTAGTTTAAATACATGGACAGAAACTGACTTAACATTTTTCCTAATTTAACTCGTTAATAAAACAGAACTGTTGCTTTTATACTTGCTTGTTGCAAAATGTGTGAATGTGTTGTTAAGTGTTTAAAATTACAATTGAAGCATTTAAGTGGAGATGAAACCCTTGGTCTTTAGTGCCTTTTTAGTGTTTGGGGTATTCACAAATGCTGTTATTCCTAAGGGAGAGGTTGTTCTTTGTGGCTGTAGAGCTTCAGGCTGACTTCTTTTTTGCCACTTAAATGGGTAATTTCTTTCACTAGAATCTAAAGACATGGAAAAGCCCCAAATAATTTTTCTTAAAATTTCTCTGTTGTTGTTGTGGATGCTTGTTCCTCACGGTCTGCAAATAGAGTGAGAGAGGGCATGATACTGTAGCAGATTCTGCTGGTAGATGCTTTGGTCTCCCCACAGCTTCCCAGGGCCCTGGAAGGTGTCACTGAAATCCATTTCCAACAGGGCTCAGGGTGCTGACCCAAAGCAAGAATTGCACTGGATCGCTTGGTCCTACAAGCACGGCTGTTTTCACATCCAGCATGACTGATCAGAGCAGGTACTTGCTCAGGGTCTATCTGTGTTGCCAGGTCTCTGCTCACTCCAGTACCTGACCTCTGGGTAAGAGTTTTATTCTGTGCAAGCTCTTGTCTCAAGGCAAAAAGATATTTGTGTACTCCAAGCCTGTCTTCTATGTTATCCATCACAGCATCATGTAGTATTGAAAGCTGTTTTCAGACCATCTTGTAAAGAACAAGATAAAAATAATTTTACAGTGTGCTGGTCCTGTACTACTGCCCCAAAACTCAGTCCAGAGGGGGGAGTGAGCTCTGCCCAGCTACAGAGGACCCAGTAATAGAGGTTTGGGTTGGAAGAGCAAGCTGTAGAGCTGTTCAGAAGCAGAAATTAGGATGAGAGCCTCACTACCTCACTGCTCTGTGGCACTCATTTCCAAGGCAGAGGGGAGTACCAGTGAGGCTCCTGTATTTGTCAGTACTTGAAACCAGGCATGTGCACATGCTTGACGTGGCCTTGTCTCTTTTGAAGAAACTTCTGTGGCTGAGATACTGGCCAGTGTCTCAGTATTTTAAGCTTGTTATTTCTCTTCCTCCTAATTTAAGATCTACCTGGAGAGGATAGGCATTCATGAAGAAACAAATAGCCTTTTAAAGGTGTGTTTTACTTCGGATAGAATTCCCTTGAGATGACATGAGGGAGCAATAACTAAGGTTGGTCACACAGCTGGGAGCAGGCAGCCCACTTCTAACCCGGGCTGGGTTTGCTGGCATTGAAGCTCTCAGAGATGGAGCCTGTGGCACAGAGGTGTGTAGCTGTTCTGGAAGCAAGCTTTTCTTGTCTCTTAAGTATCCAGAGTAATGTGTAATTGAAATAACTACTCTTTGTGTCTTCTCATTCTTCTCTATCCTGAAAACCAAGCTTCTCACCACATCTGCTTTAGAATCTGTACTTTTCTGAGGCAGGTCTCCTTGTATGAATACAATGAAAATTAGATAATGAAATTGTACTTTAATAAGTTTTCCTGGTATATTAAACCAGTTTGAAATATTTAATATTAACATTTTTCTTTTCCAGTTTTGATTTAGAAGGTAGGAAATACCATACAGAGTCAGGTATTTGGTGTTTGTATAGCCAAATATGCAGTCTTCAGCTGTGGCACTCACATTGCTGTTTAGGGAGTACAAGTGAGCATGGCCATTCTGTGACTCACTATCCTCCCACGTTTCTAGGATCCAGTCATCAGACTGGGAACATTAGAGGCTGCATCCTTGTCTGCTCCCTTTAGTATCTGCTCACAATCCTGAGGTAACAGATTTCCAAAGTTCTTCAGCAGCTATGTTGATCTTACCTACGGCCATCAAGTATTTACTGCCATTCAAGTAAGCTTTGAATGTATTACACCCTCCCACCCCCATCATCTTGCATTCAGATTGAAGAGCCCCAGCCTTTTCAGTCTTTTCTTGCAAGGTAGCTGCTCTATCTTTAATCCTTTAATTGACTATTTCTATACCTTTTACAATTCTGCTTGGCCCTGCTAGTATGCTATTCCTGTCTTCACATCTTGGTTCTTAAGACTGCAGTGCACTAAGGTTTTTACATAGCAGCACAATTACTTTCTACCTTGTTCTGAGTTCTTCCAGAACTGGTTATGTCCAATATCTAGATGATATTTTAGTGCATGTTGCACAGTGAGCCTGTAATTTCAGTACTGTCAATGATGACTTCAGGATCACTTCTTTGTATTGTAAATTGAGTATGGAAGCCTAATGTGGTTTTTTTTTTTCCTCCCCCCTGCTATTTATTTTTGTAGATATGTTTGCATTCTGCATTGAAGCTCATCCACCACATTTTACTTACTCAGTTTAGTGAGGGCCTTCCAGAGCTCACAGTTAACTGCCATTGCAGCTGGCTGACCTGAAAAAGCTTAGCCTTATCTGCAGACTTGGAGAATTTCACTGTGCACTTCTATCTAGGTCAGTAATGTTGAATGATTCCTAGCAATGCGGCCAGACCAGCTCCACTATTGACTCTTCTCTGTAGTGGAAAGTTGGCTATTAAGTCTCACTATTGCTTCCTAGTCTTTAGCCAGCTTTTTGCCTACAATTGGATCTTTTCTCTATAGCCTTGACTTTTTGCCATAGACTGTTAAAGGAGTCGTCTGGACTTTCTGAAAGTCCAAATATGTGTTTTCCTTGGATTTCTTTTACCTGTTTGCTTGGAGTGGCAGCAGGATTTCTCTTAGCCAAACACATATTCAATTTGTTTCAGCAGGTTGTTTGCTATGCTCTTAATATTGGCAAGCTTGCCATGGATGGAGATTGCATTTACCCATCTGTACCCTAGAGACTGCCACTGGAGAATTTTTTGGAGAGCCAGTTGTTGGAGAACTTGAGAAAAACTTGCAAGTAATGAGAAGTTTCCTCTCCTGATTCAGTGTGCCCAGAAGCATAGGTTTGGATAATACAAAAACTCAGTTATAATTAGAGCAGTCCTGCATATTTTTAACTGCACTGTGTTACAGGGCGTATTAGACCCAAACTGGGCAGATGGCTTCATGTAAATATGTATGTTACTTAACAGTTCTAGTAAGTTAATTCTGCTGAAATGAAAAAAAAAAAGTAGACAATTGCTGAGCCATTCCTAGTCTCTTGTGTTAAATGTAAGTCTTTTCTGATAGTGACAAGAATTATCTGTATTAAGACTAACAAACCTCTTACCTCTTGCTGCCTTTTTTTTTTTTTTTTTTTTTTTTTTTCTTCCAGTACAGATTTACATTAGTTTTCCTAGTGGGAAAGGCTGTCTGACCCTGACCTGTTCAATTCCCCAGCTAGTGAGATGATCCAGACTTGCAAGTATATTTTTTTAATTAGAAAACACAGGTTGCTTTCCTTTTCTTCATTGATATTTATAGCATAGCCACACAAACATTTTCATCAGCGTGGTTTAGTGTGTGATGAGTTATGGTAGAGGGGAGAGCTGGCACAGCGTGTAGGAGACTTTTTAATCTGATTTTTAAGCTACCAGACAAAAGCAACATGCAACTACAATATCAGCTCTGTGTAAAACCCATCAAGTTAGGAGTTCTAATCCTGTTCTTCATAGAAAATGGCTTTGCAGTTGTGGCTTCTGTGATGATTGTGGTATTATTTTCATTAAGTTCGCTGCTGCTTTTTTTCTCATACAGTGTCATTGTTTAAGTGCAAATATGTGATACGCAGTAAATGTTGACTTGTGGCCATAGGGTACAGTAATAGAATATTGAACCCCTGTAGCATTGCTTTGGTCTAGAAAGAATTGTGTTTGTGACAGTAAGTCATTATTGAATCCTGATAGGAAGTATGGATGACAGCAAATTGCTTTTCTAGTTGAATTAAGCTTTATTTTATATTCAAATTGCTCTCATTGATGCTGAAGCTGCAATAATAGAATGTGAAAGAACACACACATGTAGAACTGCAGTACCAGCATGTGATTACCTGCTTGCAAGGGATGTTCTAGTGCCGAAGCTCAGCCGTCGTTTTGAAGATGGGAATGATGGCTGTGAAACCCTGGAGTTCTGCTTGTCTCTTGGAAGCTTACAAGCATCTGTATATTCACCAATTTCTGTCATAAGGGAAAAATCCTGTTAAGTGTTTTGTTTCACATAATTGGACTGGTTTACGGTAATTTGTGGATTCTGTGTTGTGTCGATCATGGCCACAGATTAAACTGAATGTATTTTGTAGACAGTATTGCATTGATCTGTCCATTGTGGATTCTGTGGAGACTTCTATATCTGATGGGGTAAATGGTAGGAGTAGGGATTGTGAAATCAAAAGGATTGACTTAGACCTATTAAAAACCAGTGTGTATCTAATCCGCTGTGTTGAAAACCACAGCAGTGGTATTCTCAGGATGTTTTTTTAATTGTGCGGAAATCCGTGAATGCTGTCCTTGTTTGTTCTGGTGACTGATTTTTTTTTTTTTTTTTTTTTTTTTGTGTGTCGTGTTTTTTTTTTTTTTTTTTTTTTTACCTAGTGATATTTCTTAGATGAGCATTAAGACCCAAGATACTTTATGGTTTTGTTCACAGTGTTTTCAAAGCCTGTGTTTGGGAAATGTGTTCCTATCTTAGCTGTAAATCTTTCTGTCTTAATATATCAAGGAAATAATGAACTTCTTGGTTTTAAGAAATGTCTGTATGGTTAACTTGACAGAGCTTTCTTGTTTCATAAGCCATATTGTGCTTCCAAGCATTAAAGGCCACAGGTCTTGTAATGACCAAAGGCATTTTCTCCTCTAGATACAATTGTTAATTCTGTAATAAAATGCCCTGGCTTTCTGCTCTTGAGGCCTAGTTTTGTGTCTAGCCTCTTTGGTGATCAAGAAACCTTTTGAAGTACTTGGAATTATGGAGGAAGCAAATTTTTATTCATCCTATACAAGTATGTTACCTCATGTCCATTTATTCATCTGATCCCAGTTTTCTGAGGAATAATTCTGCTACCGTGGCAAATGAGCTAAGAGTAAAGGTAGATGAAGATCCGTTGTTGGGATAGATGGCAATCAACTGTTTAACTAAAACGCCATCTTTGAGTAATGTCAATATTGCCATAATCTTTGGTGTTGGGAAGGTAAATTTGGGTTTGAATATTTCCCACCCATCTACTTTTGATGAACCCACACATTAATCACTTCTGATCAAGAGCAATACATATAAATAGCTGAAGGTTTTTCTTTGTTGCTTTGTTTGTGATGCAGGCAGCAGGCATCACATCCAGTAGTTCCTGTCTGCTGTGTTAGCTGTCAGACTGTTCAGATGTGACAGACTGGAAGGAGCAGTATTTGGATTAAAAAGTAGATAGTATTTTCAGGTCATCTTACAGAGAAAATAAGTATTTTGCAAACATTATCACTAATTATAAAATTGTGTACCAACTCAATTACGTGCTTCAAGGAAAATACCGGAGAAGAGCTGGCTCTTTTAATTGCACGCTGAATTGTAGGGCTGTTTGATTTTATCAAGGATCAAAAGAGAAATATTAGATGTTTTCTTCCATGCAAGTGTAAAGAAAAACAGAATCCTGGGTTCTTTTCTTGGCAGATAAAGGGCAATTACTAATTTGATTGTTATAAAAACATGTTTATTCAGAAGAATATTTTTACTAGAAGAAAAAAGTGTACTTTGTCATAACTTTATCTAAGCTGAAACACGAGCAATTTTTTCTGCTCTTTGTTGGGTTTTGACGTAGCTTTTTAAGACAATGAGTCTCATCTTGCCTTTGCCAAAATCCTTCTCTGATAAGTTTGATTTACGCATTCATTATCTCCTGCAGTGCGAGGCTGTAATGTCTTAATGAAATTTCATTGTGGCTTTGTGGTTGAGTGACTGCTACTGTGGAAAATAACTTCTTTTCAAGACTTCCTGTCTCAGCCAAACATGCCAGCGTTCAAGCATGTTCTGTATGCTCCTTTTAAAGAATTACTTTCTTCTCAACTCTTAGTCACTGCCACTTGATCTTTATTTTATGTTGTTGTGACCCTTTCCTATCCCCAAAGTCATGCTAAATGTTTTTGATCTTAATTTCAGTCTATTTAAAGACACCACTTTACATTGTATTGTTTCTGTCCTACTGGAAGATGAAGGATGAATTTATTAACAAGATGGAGACTAATCCCATGTAATAAAAGTGCCTGGATGCTGGGTAATATGCACATGCCTTAGCCATCCTGGGCTTTGAATGGAATTGTCACTACTTGCTACTGTAGATGTTGAGAAGAATTTCAGCTTTCTACTAGATAGTCTTACACTGGTATGCTTTAGAGATGTCCCTTCTCCTTGTGCCTGTGTGGAAATGGTTAGTTGGCTCACTGTGGGTATTATCTTTAGCTCCTGGGCTAGGTTTGCAAACTCTGGAAGAAAAATCCAGAGGTACTGCCTCTGGCTTAGGAATTTCCCAAGCCACCTATAGCTGAGGTCTGCGAGAGTGTGCTGGGGTAGCTGTGCCTGCAAATTTGTCCTGTTTTATACACTAAACACTATTTGCAGCTGTAAGACAAGGGAAAATGGGGTGGATGAAGCCATGCTTTCTCTGTTATGTGCTTTCTTTATCGTGATCAATATCATATTTGAGTATCTTTTTCTTTTAATGTGAGCCCTTCTAATAAAGGAATTGTGTTCTTCAAAGCGCTTTGCTAGGTACTGTTTTCTGAGGCAGGTAATGAAACCTTTGTCTGCAGGAACATTAGGTTGTTCCTCTGTATGTGCTCTCCTCTGAGATGGATGTCTCTGATATTGTGTTGGAAGTAGCCTCCTTACCTGGACCAAGATAAAGCATTGCCATTATTCTCTAGCTGTAACAGGTGTAGAGAAATATTAGGCTCCATTGTTTCCTTTTAAAAATGGAAATCTTCTGCATGTACTCAGTCCTGGCTTCATAATACGTGATTTATCTTGCCTGAGATTCCTGGAATGAGGGTATATGCAATAAGAGAAGGAGAAACTAGCCATGTTGAGAACTAAGTCTGTTTTCTCTTCCCTCCAAGACAATCAAGCTTGTAATTAAGAAAAATTGCTGCACTGCTGGCAAGAAAGCCTAGGTGACTTCAAAACCTACATAGATTTGGAACAGCAGCCCTTGAAAAACCCCTGCTTCTGCATAGGTATATGACTTTTGCAGATATATGTATAGATAGGTATAGACATATAACATAAATGTTTGTTGCCTTAAGAATTGTTCTTGTTTTTTTAGGCTTATCTTTTAGTTAGTATCACTTACTTTCTGCTTCCTGATATCCTCAAGAGTGATACTGTCTTTGTCCGGTATGGAAAGCGGAAGAATTTGGGAAAGGTCTGATTTTGCTACTTATTTTTTCTCTTACCCACATAATTGAGGGGAATTTTTGCTAACTCTTCTCCCTGTTTCCAGATACCTGTCTCTATTTGAGGATTGCAAGTCTCAGCAGTCTTCCTTAACAAACTATTACAGGAACAGTTTGAAAATCTCAGCTGTATGTGTATTTTTCCCTGAAAGCCTCTCTCTGGTCATATGCTGGCAGAAGGGAATTAAATCTCCAGATGTTTGGGCTCGTTCTTAAGAGAAATTACTTTTGTTCATGTTTTTCTTTCTGGAGGAAACTAATTCCCATTTGGTAGGATTTTATTTTACTAAAATCTGCGTATTGCAATAAAATGTTTGTAAACATCTTCTAGAGTTTGAATTACATTACTGTCCTTTCACTGGGGAAAAATTCGTATTGAAGTAGATGTATTGTTTCTGAGAGAGGAAAAATAAACTTCTTAGTAGGTTTAAGAAGCCATAGGATAAGATGATACTTTCTATTACCTAAAGCATGCATTTTAAGGCAATATAGTTACTCCGAAGAATAAAGGTCTGTGCTGGTGTAATGTGACTTGGTTGTTGCAGTTTTTTAAACAGAGAAATATTTTTCAGTTGTTTGACTATGAGCTTGTGCTTTGCTTTGAGAAGGCAGAGGATGTGGTGCCCAGGTGCTTCCACTGTGGTTCACCCAGGCCCTCAGCTTGGCTGATTCAGCATCTCCTTGGCACAGGCTGTCATGGCAAAGAATTGCTCCGGCTGCTTCCATCTCCTTCCTCTGCCAGCCCGAGTGCTCACGTTGCTTTGGGCAGGCTGTTCTGTTTCTCCGGAAGCAGTTGGGATGCAGTTCACCTGAGAGCAGTCATTTGATACCTGGTAGGAGGGCAATGCGGTGTCAGGGCATGGGGAAGGGATGGGAGGGCCGGGATTGCCCCTCCGGAGGCAGCCTCCTCCACAGGCTGCAGCTCCGCCATGCCATTGGGTGTGGCTTTGTGTTACACTTAGCGTGGCTTTCCTGGGAGTGCAGGCAGTAAGGAACAGGCTTGTTCCCAGTTACTCCTTTCCTCAGATCTAGCAGCTGCCTGTCCTCGAGATGAGTCAGTTTGTCTTGCTGATTTGAGGCTTGCTTTATTTTGAAGATAGATAAGCTTGTCAGATCAGTAGGCTAAACTGACTCATCCTCAGGCTACAAGATTGCCAGATTTGCTATGGCAGGAACATGAAAGTGGGAAGTAAGACCATCTTTTTTTGACAGTAGCCCCCACTTTGATCAGATTACGTATAATGTGAAAATGAGCTGTAGTTTCTCTGGTTACCCTAAATAGCTTTAAATATGTCCAACACTTAGTTCTCTTGCTCCACTATTTTTATTACCTTAGAAAATAAATACGTTTTGAAAGCAGGACTTGCCCATGGTGAATAGCTTATGCATCTGGCTTCTAAAATGCTGCCTCATTGGTAATAATAGCTCCTTCACCAAGATAGCTACTCCTGCCATGGAGAATATCTGCATTGCACTGATGGCATGCCTACAGTTTCCTGATGTTAATTGAGACAACGTTCTCTTTGAATTCCAAACCATCTTTAACCTAAACTGACTTGTTCCCTTTCTGTGCTGTTCTGTGGCACAATCTAAAGCAGTAATTCGAGATGAATGCGGAGGCTGTGGAGTCTCTTAAAGCTGATCTGTGCTCTGCAGCATGAATTGAACAGTGTAGCACAACTTGATTTTGCTCTCTGAAGAAATAATTGCAATGTCTCTTTTGGTCTTAAAATGGTGTTCAGCCTTAGGTCAGGGTAATCTTAGGGATTCAGGCTGGCTACTACTTATTTTTGACTTCTTTTATTCACTGTACTTCCTATCCAAGGTGGATGTTGGTTCTGAACACCTGGCAGTTCTCTTACTCCTCCTCCAATCTTAAAATATAGTCACCAAATGCATTTTCATAATTAGCTTCATCTGTCTTTCTCTTTGGGATTTGGTTGCTGTCTCAGATTCCAAACAATCTGTTTCTCATTGTGATTTTGATCTGTCTCATTCACTGTCTGGGCTGGACTCTGGGCTCAAGATGCTATTTCTTGGAGGCAGAGAGAATAGCATGACAAGTACATACTGTATTTCTGTGCTGTGTTCAGTGAAGCTGAAGAGTAAGAAAACATGTCAGGTCCTAATTGGACAACATATTTATGGAGTACTTGACAGAAAGGAGAAATTGCAAAGGGAAGGAGAGTCCTCTGATATTCCAGAGAGCAGAAAAATGTGTTTGAATCCAGGGCTCTCGCAAGGGGAAAGCTTCGTCCTCTGCCCTGCCAGGAAAGCTTTGCAGGTTAAGTGGGTGTTACTGTTCATTGCACCTGGGCTTCCAAGTCCAGCTGTGATACCCATAAATACAGAAATTGCTCTTCTTTTTTTAGACAGAATTTTCAAGGTTTGAGGGTGCACCTTTGTGATAAGGATTGGCTTCACAGTGTGGCAGAAGGGACCTGCTAAGGAAACTCAGCAGATGTAGAAGTGCTTGCTTCGTGCCCTGCTTCTTTCTCCACAGTCTGGCAAGACTTGCAGAGGCCACAGAGAGCTACCCAGAGGCTCTGCTGGCCTGGGCTGCTTGCAGAAGTGGTGACAGCAAATGTTTCACACCCCTGGAGAACTCACTTGTGGGTTCTGTCAGTTCAGTGTTAGCATGCTTACAGTTGTGCTCCAAACTGTCTCCTTGATTCTCTCTCTACTCTTGCTTCTGCTTCCCTGCACTTTTGAATATTAGCATTTTGGGGAGTTGGGATGTTTTGCATTTTTTTCACCTGTGTTTTTGCTGTTCCTTACCTTCACTTTATTTTCTTCTTTCTTTAGCCTATTTCCTTTTTGGTCTCTCCCTCCCAGTGGGGGCAGGAACTGTCTCTTATTCCTGTTGCTGTGCCTAGCGCAGTGGGATCCTATTCACACTTCATACTTAAGCACTGCTGTAATTAACACGATTGAAAGATGTTTTATTTAAACCTCCAGTAGGAGAATAGAGACTCCCTCTAAGATGTATTAAGATATTCTTAATTTGTGCAAGTGTGTGGTATGGGGGGGTCTTGGCAACTTGCAGCTACTGGAGGTGGCTTTCTGTGGTTTTTGCTTAATGGTACGGTGTTACGCATTTGAAGCCTCTTGGTGGATGCAAAGAGAGAATGTAAAGGAAAAAAACAGTGTTGATGTCTGTTCTCAGGGGTCAGAGATGTGCTTCTCTCAGTGATTCATACATTTAACTGGATTCAGAAACTCCAACAAATGCAGTTAGAGCTGAGCCAGGGAGGTCTCCAGCAAGTAGACAGCCTCCCTACTTAAGCAGTTTGCAAGAAACTACTTCAGTGAGAGGTTTGCCAGATATTTTGATGGGAAGATTGTAGACCACCTGGGAATCCCCCAGATGAGCTGTTCATTATTTGGTATTCTTTGAGGGGTGGGAGTTCGGGAGTCTCTGACAGTGGTCTTAAAGTAGGCGTGTCAGTAGGTGACCAACAATGGATTCACTCATCAGCCCTGCTAGAAGACACTGATAGACTCGTTCAGGGTCAGCTGTTGAATGGCACTAACAAGTGGATAAACACGATCTGTTTGTAACTCGAGGTTCTGCGTGTCAGGGCTCAGTTACAGGGGTTTATAAGTTACTACATGTCAGCTAAACTGCTATAGCTGTCTTTGACAACTATTTGCTAAATCATGTTCCCTGATGGCGTAAGAGGAAAGAATTACTAAAGGAAACTTCAAATAAGCAATCATATAGGCTGTATAGGCTGAATTTCTCAGCTAGCAATTAACTCAGAGCTAAAAAGCAAAGGAGAATACTACTGAGGCCACAGTCTTATGCTAAAATGATGTCATACTGTTTCTGTTCATGTCGCTTGTGCTGCATTTAACCTGTAAGCTTTTTGGGGCTGAAATGATCTGATCTAAGATTATAAAAAAAAAATCTGTTATGATCGCTTTGATACTTGGTTCCTAATCTGTGGAATCACCTTATCTAAATTGAAAGTTGATTTATATAGCTAAGTATCTTTTGTGGGGTGGGTTCTTCTGCATGTGGGTGGAAAGAGAGGAGAACAGAAAGAGGGCCTACTAAAAATAACTAGTTAACAAGCATGAGACTGCTTATGAAATCCCACTGGCAGCTAGTGTTTAGATTACCTTAATTTTATGTTTGTGTTTTTTTCCAAAGCAGAAATATAAGTGTAAGCATTCTTGTGGATATTTTGTTCAGTTACAGAAAAAAAATTCTTTTTATGGTACTCCCTAAGGTAATTGTGCAGAATTTTTTCCCCACCTGAGCGTTAACTGCAGCTTTCTTCCTTAGAAGTTTTGGTCTATGTTTGCCATGACAGAAAGAGTACTTGAAGCAAGCTCTGTGTTAATGAGAGAGAGATGGTTAACACAGACCTTAAATGTGCCTCAGAAAGATCTGGGCACCACCTTACACAGTGGTAGTAAGGACATCTTATAGCAAAATTAATCTTTTTTCAGACACTGCAAGTAAACATCCCTTCTGGATTCAGCTGTTTGGTTTATAAATCAGTGGGGTGTTAACTTGCTGGGATTTCATGGTGGCCGATGTAAGCAGCTGATTATTGGAATCCCATCTGCCACAGTTGGATCCAGGGAGGTCATCTGATGGCCAATGTGATAGGCATCTGGGCTAGATCAACAGGGCTCTTCCCATCCTTTTTCCTCTTGTGTTTTTTTGTTTTGTTTTTTAAACTATTCAGAGTCAAGTTTGTAGTGGACTAGAGTAGCACAATTGTGTGGCCAATGCTGTGCTGTGCTCACTTTGACTTCGGTGGTTAAGATAGAAAAACCTGTGGAAAGTCAGTGTCTTGCAACTTCATGTGACCTTTTAGTGGACATTTTAACAAGCTTATCATGTGAATGTTCTGGGACCTGCTCACTGCCCTGCTTATTCTTTAAAGGCTTGTTTACAGTCTTTGGCATTAAGCTTTCAAAGGGGGTGAGTTGAAGGCCCCCTCCAAAAGTCTATGATTACCTCTAAAGAAAGACTTCAAGCCCCAGTGGCATTTTGAATATGTGAACTGGGATGCAGTAAATGCAGATGTTGTTCCTTCTGCTAAATTTTAGTTTTTCTTTTTTATCAACAGATAAATAATCGGGGGTATATGTCCCTGCATCTTGATGTAATTTTATGTGTTTATTACATCAAATATAGACATATGAGGCATGCCATTACTTGTCACAGTCTGCTGGAAATACGTTTAGTTTCTTTTTCCTTTCTTAGTGACACATTGACCTCAAAAAGAGGTCAGTTGAGTTACACAGTGTCATTTGTATAATAAAGTTATATCACCTTTCTAAACTGTTTACTTTTTATTTTGTAGTGTGAGTATAGTTTATTTCACTGGACAGAAGTTCCATTTTTCAGTTCTTTCTTGCATAAACTTAACACTTAGTACTTTGAATTTGCCATTTCAGAAACTGCTGAGCAAAATGTAGAGCTACTGTTTTTGAAGTTACAGGTTTTGCCTTCTGCAAGGTAATTAAAAAAAAATTTTTTTTTTCAAATGATTGACATGTAAAAAACATTGTTATTTGGTGCAAGTAGAATGAACATTTTCCCTTCTTTCCTTTGTGTCCAGCTAGAGGCAATGGCAACTTTGATTTCAGGGTGTTTAGAAGCCTTTTACCTTGGTGATTTTTGACTTGGCAGTTGTTGCTGAAGTTTGCCCTGATTATTTGTGTTGGGATTGAGCTCAAGTGAATTGACAGATAATTAACTGTACCTATCATTTGATCATTAGCAATAAAGCCAGAGTGACCTGTCACTCTTCACATTTTCATTATTTATTATGTTATTGATTGTGGTTTTGTTTAAATTGAATGGAGATTTTGGATTTTGAGTGTTGCAGAAAGCAGCATATTTAATATTGAGTTATGACACCATTGCATTAGTGCTGAGTTGAAAGAAATTATTTATCTGGGTATTGAACCTTTCTGACCTTCTTAAAACCCTAAGAAACATTACTTTCATCCTGTGCATGCTTTCTTATTTCAAGCCTAGCAGTTGCAGTTCAGCAATATTTTTTAAGAAAGGATTCCAATCTAAAATAAAAATCTGTGTTGCAAAAATAACCCAATCTTTCAGAGTTTGTAATAAGGAAATGATTTTTTCCTAAGTTTTGTCCACCTACAGTTCTGTCCTAAACTCTTGCAATTTGTTTCTAGTAATTATTTACAATATTTTTCCTCTACCTGCAGATCAGAGCTCTCTCTGAAATGTCTGTTCCTTCTTCCTTTTAGAGATAATCCTCCAGCTTTCTCTTCGACTTAAATTGTTTGCGCTCTCAAATCTCACTCAAAGTAATGTATTTTTGCTCACCTTATGATGTCTGAGGCTTCTTTCTAAATCTCTAGTGTTTTGAAGTATCACTGCTGAATTTCAGCTGTAAGGATTGAGCATGCTATTCCAGAAGCTGTTCAATGGGTGTGAAATAGCAAGGAGAATTTTTTGTTTTGGTTTGGTTTTTTTGTTTTGTTTTTGTTTGTTTGTTTGGGTGTTTTTTGGTTGGTTGGTTGGTTTTGGGTTTTTTTTTTGGTCTGATGTTCTGGTTGTACATCTAAGGATTTCAGTAGCAACGTGTGCTTCTGTCTGTGCTGGGATGTCTTGCAAGTTAGAGTTGATGACTCTACTCTTCGGATGACTTTACTCAATTTGGCTGCATGGCTTATCTTGGGTTCTGGATCCCTCTGCTTAGTTTGTGCCTGGGTTACTAATGAAGGCAGTTGCTTTTTCACTGATCTCTACCCTGTGCATAACTCTCTAAGTCTTTTGTCTTAGTAGTTCATGGCTTTTCTTTCAGGTTATTGATAAAAGCAGTAAGTGTGAGGGCAAAAATGTATGATGGTGCACCTCCTACTGTATTTTATTAGATCTTAGCTATGTTGGACTTATGGGCTAGTGTATTATAATTTGATTAATAATCACTTTTCTTTCTGTAAATGTGTTTCTTCATTAATTTGGGATGTGATGGCAAGTCAGAAACCCTACAGAAGTCACAGTGCTTGTGCATCAATTTTTTTTTTTTTTTTCCTTCCCTCCCCCAAAACTGTTAGTTGTCTCTAACAGTATGGAATCCATCAGTCCAGTCTCTGTGAAGTACCTTGCTAGTTCTTTATTCATTATCAAAGTAACTGGTGTGGTACTTAAGCCAAAATTGTTGTCAAAATAACAGGATTGTATGAATAATCCCATCCATCTTTGGAGTTCTCTGAGCGTTGTGATTCCTTTCAAAAATCACTTCTCAGACTTCTTAGTTAGCTCTTCCAAAATCCTTGGGTACAAATCGTGAGATTCTTCTGATCTTAAGTCATGTCATGTCTAATGGCCACTCTTTTATTGCAGTGTTCAGTTACAGTCAGGAAGTCAAGTGACATTTTCTGTACTAAAACAAGCATGTGTGTGTATGTATATATTTACCTTATCTGGGTGATGATTGGCACACTTACAGGTGTTTTGTTCCATGTTTGACCTGAACTGTTTTTGAAATTCCAAGGACTGCTTTTGTTCGGAGTGAATTGAAAAACCAGACCACATTGTGTTTTGTAAGACTCCTTTCTTTGATTCCATGAGTTTTTTTGATTTGGTCCATGAATATTCGTTTCAGGAAGGCTAGAGGGGGACATTTTATGAGGGCACATAGTGATAGGGCAAGGGGGCATGGATTAAAACTGAGAACTTGAGATTATACATAAAAATTCCTTTCTGTTTGAGGGTGGTGAGATACTGGATCAGGTTGCTCAGAGAAGTTGTGGATGCCCCATCCCTGAAAGTGTTGAAAGCCACACTGGATGGGGCTTAAAATAGCCTGGTCAGATGGAGGTTCCCGGCTGATGCTGGGGGAGTTGGAACTGGATGAGCTTTAAGGTCCCTTCCAACCCAAACCATTCTATGATTCTGTATGGTTCTAGGATTTTTATCTTGTACTGTCTCCCACTAGGTAGCATTCATGCAGTTCACTGATGAAGAAAGGAAGCTGTCTAGTAAAACACTTAATAAATACCATTTTATTACTTTCTCTGTACTGACTCATAATAATTAGCTCTGTGTGAAACTAACTTTTTAAAAAATGTAGTAGGAAAAATTAATTAGAAAAAGAAAATTAGTTGTGATTTCTACTGCTGACTGTCTTTCCTCAAGCATACATTGGCCATGTTAAAGACTTTCAGAGCAGCTGCTGACCTCTTTCCTTCACGTGCCATGAACAGTTATCCAAGAAGTAGGTGTTTTATTCCATAGCCTCATCTGATGATCAGCCTCAGATTCTAGCAGACACCTCAAGAAAAGTTTTCTGTTAAAACATTTGTTTCACAAAGTAACAAGATCTTATCTGCAACGGAGAGGAGCTATTGCAGTTCTGATAGACTTCTATCCCCCTCTGCTTGCTCATTTCTTTCTAGGTAGTTGTGTCTGCTGCTCGTTGTAACCTAATCCCATTGGCCGGGGCTGGATCCAGCCGTGTCAGGTTTCTGTGGAAGTGACTCCTTGACTGTATTAAGCATTGAGCAAATGAAGATGAAACAGTGCGGCAAAGCCTTGTGAAGGGGAGAAGTAGTCAAGTGACTTAGTATTGAGCCATATCTTAATGGGGAGGTGATACTGAGATTTGAAAGAAATCAGTGAAGATATTTCAGTGAACACAGCTACGTGACCTCAGACATTGTACATAGTGTGTTGTAGGTCTGTGAAGTTTTCTTTTATGACTTAAAAATAACCTAAGTAATAGCTAATGGAAAAGCCTGTGAGATGCCAGTGAGGAGGAATGTAGCAGTTGGAGGAGGGAAGGCAGAAGAAATAGGTAAAGTCAAAAGAAAGGATATGGTGGAGTTTGTAGACAGTGAAAAGGATCAAGGTTGCTTTTGAAGTAGGAGTAAAGCTGTAATCGTTGTACTAATACATTGTTTCTTCACTTTGCTGTAAAACACATGGAAGAGGAGGAAGAGGGCACACATATATAGTTGAGAGGAAAAAAGGAATCTTAGATCTCTGTATGTGCATTAAAGTGTGTTTTTACTGCTCACTCAGACACTAGACAGCTAAAGGGATGTAGGGCAGACATAATTCTGGACTTTCTCCAGGTCCATTCAGTAGTAGGTGTGTGTGGGTGATCAATAGCAAAGGATGCCTTTCATGGTCCTTTAGGACTGAAGTGAATTTTATTGAATGACACCTCATTTGGTACAGGCCAAAAGTATACCTGCAGTACACTTACAGATGATCACCTTTGAGCTAGTAATAGGAATCAGCAGCTGGCAGGGTATATGTTGTGGGGGGTTTTTTGTTGATTTTTTTTGCCGTTGTTGTTTTTTGGGGTTTTTGTTTTGTTTTGTTTTTTGGGGGTTTTTTGAGATGTAAAAATAGGGTTGTAGCTTGCACTGATGGTCTGTGGTCTTCTAAGTGGAATATATTCATTTCTCCCCACAAACTGCTGAGTATTCTCTGCTTTCAACAGCGCTTTCAGTGCTTTTACCTAATGCTTGTGATTTGTCCCATGCGGTCATCATGTGCTAAAGGTAGGAAGTGAACTAGATCAATCAGAGCACTTGGAAGTTGAAATGTCTTTGTTTTCAGTTTCACATCAGAATTGTGGAAAAAGCCCTTCATCAAAAAAACCTAAACCCAAATACCACATCATGGATGTTAAACATTAGTAGTGTGTGGAAATGTTTTAAGGGTTTCCGTGAAACATACCAAGTGCAAGTACAAGTGTATTATAGTGAGATAACTATTTATTTTTCCTGGTGCTTCTACCCTGGATGTTATAAAGGTAGATGTTATAAAGGGTGTTATAAAGGCATCGATGATGGTTATACAGTTACATGAATTTGCTTTTTTGTTACAGTAAAGCAAGGTCATATTGCTGTCGGCCCTAGAAAGCAGCAGCTTCTGAACATGTGCTAGTGATGCTTTTTATGTGAGCTGTGCTATAAGACCTGTTTAGTATTTTATTATTTAGCCCTTCCTTCTTTAGTTTTTCTGTGTAATGTCCTAGTTCTATTGTAGACCTTACAGTTGAAGGTGCCGAGGGTATTGTGTGTTTGATGGTGCCTGCCTATCCACTGGGGACACCGCATCTGACAGCCCTAAACAAATTAAGAGGTGGAGGGAATGAGATGAGAACTATCTAGGCTTCTCTTTAAGATTTGCTGTGATATAATGCTTCTTGGTGTTTGCTGTTAGGAATCTCTTTGGAGGTACTGAAGATTGCTGAGCAGGGCTGTTTCCTCTCTGCTATCTTCCATCATGCTGAAGCTAAACCCAACATTTCTGAAAGCTGTTTAGTGAACTCCTGTATGTGCTGTTTGGCTGGCAAGTAAGTGCTTGCTGTCCAGACAATTAAAATGGGGATAACCATTCTGAACTGTGTATGATCTTGTGAGCAGTACCTACATCTGTGGAGTGCGAGGAATGGCAAAACAGGCTTGGGCCTCTGGATGCTGCTGTGATACAAGCACATTATTTGAATGCTTTGAGAAGCAGTGAGATCTCTTACTCGTGGAAATCAAAGCTGTCAAGGGTACAAGGTGAATTTTACCCCTATAGTCCCTCAGGTTCAACAGTAGTGTAATGGAACATAACTGAAAATCTAACAGGCTTAACTTTTATAAAGATTGGAGTTGTTATGGTGTGTGTTGTGAATTGGTTTGCAAAAACTGTTGTTTCCTGAAAGCAGGAAACTGGGAGAAACCGCTATGAGGCTTTATGCTCTGTAAATTCTGGTAAAGAAACAAAGTAATTCTTGGTGTAGTGTTTAAAGTGTTACTGCATACACTTGAGCAAGTTTAGTTAAGCGCTGTTTTCCAGTGGACTTAAAGGGAAGTGTCTAAAGCTGACTGTTTTCTTATTTGAGCTCTTCAAAAGTTGGCTGGGTGATTGCAGCCTGAAATTCAGGGTTTGCTTTTGTGGACAAGGAGAGAGTTGCAGCTCTGAAGAAAGTCCTTAGAGCAGATCTCTTGATACCAAGTACTTCAAATCTCAACCAGTGTTGCCAGGGACAATTATTTTTACGTCTAAGAGTTCATTAGTCTTGATTTTTGGAAAAATGGAGAACAGAACTCATTAAAAATAATCTCAATACTGCGGTCTAGTGAACCCTACCAGAAAAAATGCCCCTCAAAATTTAGCAGGTAAGGGATTACCTTTCATTTGATGACGGTTGCTGCAGTAAAGCAAATGTAACTTATTTGTATATTTGATGAGTTAGAACGCTAATCATAGAATACTTGGGCAAATAAAATGCAGTGCTGCTATGAGAGTTACACTTTCAACTTGTTTACAAAAAAAAAGGTTTCTTTGTTTTCTGGCTTCCTTCCTTTTATTTCTTACCATTATCAAAGTGGAGAGTAAATTTTCCATGCAGCTAGTATGCTTCCATTTATACTTCTCTTTCCCTGTAAGAAGACATTCATCTGTCTAGTGTTCCCTGCTACCCCCTGCCCCATTTTCTCTAAATCTATAAATCTGCATCTCACCTTCTCATCACTCTTATGGGGAAGGGCTATACCTACTCTGTATTGCTTGGCAAGTAATTGGCACCCTTAGCACTAATGTCCTTTATTTATTTTTGGTTTAATTTGTTTCAAGGAGCTGTTGTAATCATAAAAGGAGACAATTTGTAAGAACCTAAAAGGCAACATAGGAGATGAATAGCAGTTAATGTGGGTTTTTCAGGAGGAAATTGTCAAGCCACCTGCTTTTCTTCTGAATATTACAGGTACAGAAGACGTAGTAGTAGGTGTGGGTATCTTCTTAAATTTTCAAACTAATTTTCTCATGAGAAATCTAGGAAAACAATGGACTACAGGAAATCCCATGC
This sequence comes from Picathartes gymnocephalus, assembly GCA_013390045.1. Taxonomy (NCBI): domain Eukaryota; kingdom Metazoa; phylum Chordata; class Aves; order Passeriformes; family Picathartidae; genus Picathartes; species Picathartes gymnocephalus. Next base: position 2,542 of record WEKY01058420.1, on the reverse strand, counting down.
ATACAAAATGATTTGATTATTTTGTTTGAGCAGGAGGTTCACGAAAAAAATAGGATGAGGCATTTCATGGGTTTTTGCAGGGCCTTTAGGCAGTCTTACAGGATTCACCAGTTTTCACCAATTTCTTAGGTAAATTTCGTGTAGCATTGGGAAATGGATCTCCTGATAGTGGCTATGCTTGAAGGATGTGACAAGCTGGCAAGAGAGTTCAGTAATCTTGGATGCAGTTCAGTCAGGACAAATGCAGAATATTAGACTTTGATAAGAGCAGTCAGGTGTGTAAGTGGAAGGTGGATGAGGATTGGACAGGAAGCAGCTCTGCAGAGGAGTTTGGTACACAAGCTGATCATGAGGTTGCAGCATTGCACAAGCTGCAAACATTGTGCTGGGCTGTACAAACAAGTGTGTTGTAAGTCAGACACAAGAAGTCACCAGCATGCTGGGTAGAGCTGAGATAAGCTATCTCTGCAGAGTGTGGTTTTAGGTGCTGTACCTGAGATGTTTTTAGCAGTGAGGGGAGAGGTTCCCCAAAGAGAAGTAACTTCTCCGTCATAATACCTTGCAGAACAAGGAGCATTTTGCCTAAGCTGCACTAAAGCTATTGATCAAGCTATCTGTTGGAAAGATTTTTTGAAATGCATGAAGGGTGAAGAGAATACCTGGAGAAAGTCTTGGAGAGAAGGTTTCTTAATAAGCAGATGTGATGAGCATTTCTTGAGTTCAGTTTCTGTAGACTTGTGGTGACTGCTATGGAACAGCAGGTTCTGGTTTTTCTTGCAGCCCTATTTGTTCTGTAATCTGAGCCCGATGGGCTCTTCAGTGTAACTGAAGGGCAAGAAATGCTCAGAGTGTGCTTGTGAAATGCCTAAAGCTTTGGTCCTATTATGAACAAAATCAGACTTCGAACAGGGAGAAGCGCTGTTGGTAGTAACAGTGGGGCTAAGAGTAAGTTATAGTATCTTGAGTCTTTTGATGGGAAGGTGCCTGTGAAACCCACAGCTGCTTCATCCACACCAAAGCACATTCACGTCTGCAGCTTCCACTGCATTCTTGCATCCTGAGCACTGTCCCTGGCTATGTTCTGGTTCATGTTGAGATACCAGCTAAGTGCCTGCCGTTGTCATCCTTCTCGCCCTTCTTCCCCTGCCCCAGCAAGTGCCTCCCTTCTTTGCAAGGAAGTCCAGACATGGAAGATGGGAAGAACAGGACTGTGCCATCTGATGCAGTCTAGGTTTCACCACAGGTGCACACAGCCAGGTTTGACAAAGGTTGTGCTTCCTAGCGCTGCAAGCTGAAGCTTTACATGTGGGTGGATTTGTAACAAACTTAAAGTGCTCCTGTTTTTTGTTATCTGATGCAGTCTAGGTTTCACCACAGGTGCACACAGCCAGGTTTGACAAAGGTTGTGCTTCCTAGCGCTGCAAGCTGAAGCTTTACATGTGGGTGGATTTGTAACAAACTTAAAGTGCTCCTGTTTTTTGTTGCCAGCTAAATGCCTGTAAAGATCAGAGCACTGCTCTGAGCTCATACTGGCAGTTTGGTTTCTTCAGTTATAGGAAAAATATGGGAAAAGGCTTAAATTTTGGTAATACAAACAATACTGTGTTTAATATTTCTTACTTTATAATCAGGTGTAGGGATAAGTACTTGGCTTCTTTCTGTGTTACGTTTTATTGTTTAATTATTTGCTTCTGGAGAG
>WEKY01058419.1:184560-218351 GCA_013390045.1 Picathartes gymnocephalus | reverse complement strand
AGTATAACTACATTCAGAGAGCTCAATATAAAACCTCATGGATCAAAACACATTAGTTCAATTATCCAAGTTTCAAGTCCGATTACAAATTTTCGTGTGAAGATAATTACAGTGCAGCTGTCACTTCTAAAAAGGCCTGCTGTACATAATGAATTGTCCTCTTATGGCTTATGGAATGAAGGGAAGTGTTATTAGCCAAGTTCTGTAATATACATATTAGAGCAGGAAAAGTTCTCTCTTGCTAAACCAAAAAGGACTGAAAACCGGCCATCTTTATGACAGAAAAAGCAGAAGTTTAATAAGATGTAGTAATGTTAATTTATAATTTGCCATCCCAATAATTATGCTTTCATAATGGGTGTATCTCTTCAAGAAGCATGACTAGATGTGAATTTCTAATTATAAGGACTAGAGAATATGTCATACAGACTCTAGGAGGAAATCAAAGCAGCATTGAGTTCTGAAGATGATGTTAGATCCAGAAGAAATGTCATTAAAATGGAATTTGAATGTTCTTGGAGTGATCTGTCATTCTGTAGAACCCAAGGGAAGTTGTACCAACTAAATGCGCATCTTATTTACAATTTTTAAACATTTGAATGAAAAAAGCCCATTAGTAAAATTACTCCCCATCTATGTGTGTCTTACAAACTTAATTTAATACTGTGAATTCCTCTGGAAACTCTCTGGACATGAGGTACAATGTTTTAAACACAATGATTTTGAGTCCAATGAAATAGATGTGGGTGGGTAAGCCACTTCTTTTCCAGTGTCTCACTTTTACAAGGTGGTGAAAAGCAAGAATAATACTACTGACTTCTTTCTGCAAAGCACCTCCAGGTCTACAGGTAAAAAAATAACTTAAAAAATTTCATGTCTCTGTCAAATCCAGATATAAATCCAGGAGACATTACAGTGAAATTTTCCAAGGAGAAAAGGTCCATATTAAGCTTTTCTCACCAGAACACTGGACCTTTGTTAAGAAAAGCTGACTGGTTCTGAATGCATTTTCATCAGCTCGCTAAAGGGCACCGGTACAGATCTGCCTCTTCCTTAGACTGCCCATTCTGTCCCTGATCCAGCAATGTCCGTCACACACTTTTAACTGAAAACATGTGTCTTATTCATTTTAATTGAATCTATTCAGATGTTTAACATTCCCCCTCGTTAAGTCATTTGCTGGAACAGGAGCAGAGTTGCTTAGCAAAGGACAGTATCAGGCACACCATGTCCACCCATCTCCCAGAGGCCAGGAGAACAAGAAATTCTATGTCATATTAAGAGACTAAAATTCCTCTTTTGTGGTGAGGATTATCTATGTGCTGCTATTGTTGGTCATTCTTGCTCAAAAAATCCCTCATAAATTGCACCTGGACTCAAAAGAAGATAACCAAGAAGATAGCTTATACAAATGGCCCTGGAACATTGCAAAAGAAGGGTGTGACATAAATGGGAAGATTTGCAATGGTGCACACTACTTGTTTCTATCTTTGGTCACATGTAAAGAGATGAAAATTATCAACCTATTTTGTCCCTTGGTTGAAAGAATTTTTTTGGTGGCACAGGTTCAAGCCTGAATGTAGCAACCCCCAGACCTCAGAGTAGTATAATACTCAATCCTTGGACAGATTTGGTTTCAGTTAAGCTGTAGTCTGCAGTCTGCTCTTGTAGCAGGGAGAGGTAGAATTTGGCTGTAACATATTCTCAAAGTACAGTCAAATTAAGCTCTTTGGTGTACCACATAATCACAAATAATTATTGTATACATACTTGAAAGCATATTCTCGTTATGTTCAGCACATGGAACTCCCACTGACATTAATGGGAATTCCATGCCTGAATCTAAAAGACACCCATGTGTGTGGGTTTGGGTTTTGTGTGTTCTTCCCCTATTTTTGAGAGTCACAATAATCTTCTAATGAAGATTTAGGCTTGGGTCTTGAAAGACCTGGGTTCAATCTGCCACTAGGTTGTTGTGAGACTTCAGGCAAGTTATTTCACTTTTCTAGTCTCTGTTCCACAAACATTAACAAATACAATGCTACTTCCTCACCTTACCCCTCCCTCCTCTTGCCCTCTTTATCTCATCTTCTTATTTGAAACTCTGGGTTTATCCAGCAACTTTTCATCTGCTTGTTCTTGTGCATGAGGGGCACAGATTTCACTTGACTATTCAAAGCACTATCGGAGTAGAGACAATAAAAATAGCCTTGTAAGGATGTTCAGAAACATGTTAAAAACCCTGATCAACCATTACATTTGGCAATGTCAAAAGAAATTTGCTTCAGACTTACAGAAAAAAATTCTGCCCTCGGTTGGTCTCTAAGTCCACTACACTTTCAGTATTTGCCCTATTGCTTTCAAAGAGTTTTTAGCAATTGTCACAGGCACCAGCATTAGATCTGAGAGAGAAAAAGCCTTTGATTTTCAGTTGATTATCTAAAGGCATGGGACACAGTAAACACACATCACAAAAATCAATGACAGCACATGGCAGTAAATCCCAAGTAAAAGACATTCTTCTAGAAGAAGTATTATTCAATTTGGGCAGAAATAGTTCTCAAAAAGGACTATATCCTAATCTATACATCCTCTCGCTTGGCTTGAACACATCCTGATAATAAAAAATACACACAGGTATGCATTGGCAGCCATTCTTTATGGTCTTCCAGAGAACATCATCAGTGTTATTTATACTTGGAGTGAAAAGGCAGAGATCAGCCCAATATTCATGAAAACAATAGAAGGGTATAGTTAGTACTGTTGGAAAGAATGTCAAGAAGCAACGTTGCTATTTGGTTAGCTTAACCCTGAAAAGAAGGAGAGAAGCCAGAACAATATATATTTGCAAGGGTTTATTCTGACAATGTGTTTCGCTGTTCAGTTATTTCAGTTATTTTTCCTCCTTAAATGCCAGTACTGTTTTTTAAAGTCTAATCTCAGGTATTAAACAACAACCTGCTTAAAAAACAGTACAGTACATCTGAAAACAGTAAACTACTGGTGGGATTGTTTCTAGGAGGGCAGGGTCCATGGAAACTGCTGTTTAAGTTGGCAGGACACCTCTACGTCATAGTAGAAAAAATGTCCCTGTTATAAAACATTTCTCTTGTTAGCAAGCGCTGCACGTAAAGGGGCAGCTGTACTTCGCTTACCTCACGTGTGACTCTTCCGTTGTTATCAAAGTCGTACAGTGTGAAGGTCCACTCTTGCCTGTTATCTTCCTCTACAGACACATCACATTGCAATTCCTAAGAAACACGCAAAGAGCAGCTGATTACCTACAGCAAAAGGCCTGCTTGCAGAGGACACTCTCTGTAGAAGGAGGCTGGTTCCTTTCTTCCTTCTCCCCTCCCTTGTTTTCAGGACATGTCCTGGAGAGGCCTCTGTCCACCACAGCAAAGAGGTCCCATCATAATCACATAACACTCCTAACTCACTGGGCTACACCTCAAGGAATTCACAACATGCTTTCTACTACATTGTAGAAAATAGGAAAAGGTACAAGAAAACTACTTCCTGAAGCTCTTGAAACATAGTAAGATTCGCCACCAAAATGTGAGAAGGAAAACTAAGCTTAACTCAGGAAGAGGAAGACAACAGAAGCAGACTCACAGGAGGAGGTGGCACACCACAGGGCCAGGAGTAAGGATTAATGCAGCATGGACACAAATCTCCACTAGAGACATCTGTCCTCAACACAGACACCTGACAGGCAAAGGTTGTCAGGGTTAGTGCAGTACAACATCACACCACTGAAGCTCCGGAAATGGAGCCTGCCTTAGAGCTGGCAAGAACAACCTGGGAGTAGTGCCTGCTCCTTGTTTTAACTATGCTTCTCTTAGTGAGAGTGTGACCTGTGGAAAGCCTGAAAGAATCAATTTGTTAAAGGGGAAAAAAATCCCAAACCAAAACCAAGAACAAAGGATGCACTTTGACTGACTCCAGTCATCTGGGTGCAAATGGTGTGCTGTCTCTCAAGGCTTGTGCAATCAGAATTATCCAGAGCCACAAAAAGGCAAAACAGAGAAGTTACAGCACAATTAAAATGAAAATCACTGTAGGCAACTAAAATAAACAGCTCCAAATAGCTTCAGCATGATAGACCTCAAAATACCTGGTTGATCTGACTTGAAACCAATTCCCTACAGCAGTTATGGGTACCCGTCCCCTGCCGAGTTCAAAGGCAGCCTGCTCTCAGTTGTAACAAGCCCGGCTGAGGGCTGCCAAGTGCCCCACACTCCACTGTGGAAACACAGTCTCGTATTACATAAACATTCCCGGCACCTTTAAAAGCCAAATCACTTTCACCTCAGATTCAGACCTCTTGTCGCAACATTTGCGTTTCTGATTCTTTTATACCTTTGAAGCATTTACCAGTCTCTTAGCTCCCAGCTTACATTGCTGGAAAGCTTTCATTTGTAGAACAAGGGAAAAAAATATCAATACTTGGTTTCTTGCCACATATTAATACTTCCCTGTCCCACACTGCCTAACATAACATCTTTATGTGAGGATGTGCTCTGCTTAGTTAAGAGCCATGGAAACCTTCCCTGCATTAGTCACGGTGCCTAGAACCAAGTGCTAACCTTTATGGCACGCCAAGAAGTACTTGGGAACAAACGCAGACTTTGCTGGTACAGTGGAGCTCCAGCTACTCTGGCACCAGCCATGCTGACAGGTGTCCTCCAACGTTCAAATGTCAAGGCACTGTTAACTGCAATTCATCACGCCTTTCCTGTCTGCAAATGTCTGCTACTCGAGGTAGACTATAAAATGTGCCTAGAAAAAGACTCATAGTAGTAGGGGAAAAAAAAAAACCCAACACCTCCCCCCAGAAGGCACAAAAGCAACACCTGAACTATCCATGGGAAACCTGCGTCCCCTTAATCTGCTTTAAAACAATAAAAAATAAATTGTACCAGACTGAGAGGGAAAAGAACACTCAAGCCATGCTGCAAGGTGGCTGCATGTTCTTTAAAACAGCAATTGAAGAAATACAAAGCTCATTACTTAGAGAGGCTGACAGCACCAAAAGGCAGAAGTTTGCTGTGTCTGCTGGAGTGCAGAGATTAATATTTGTGCTGTTTTTTGCTGGTACCAGAATATCTTCCTCCTCACCACGACAGACAACCCTCTAGCTGGGTGACTGCATGTTTCCATACTCATATTTATAAAAACACTCCCTATAGAAACAAAATCTGCCAACTACACACAATGTCTGACAGTTATATGATGTTTGCCAGGCTACAAGGAAATAGCCCATAGGACTCATCACCCTCCTTCTCCTTCTGCCATGTGATCAGAAGGATTTCCCGTGTAGCAGGCCAGGGTTATTTCACTTTGGAGACCTGGGTACAGAAGACCAATCATTGCAGAAGTTTTCACAAGCATCTTTCATATTAGGCAGATTTAACCAAGTGCAATAGTCCATGAAAGTCAATCTAAACATTTGATAATATGGTAGTTGGCATAATAGATAAAGGGTTAAACTGAAAGCTACTTCTTACTGTGCACTTCAGATCCTGCAGAGAAATAATCATCATTTGATTCTCTCCAAACCTGGAAATAAGTGTCACTAATCACCTCATAAGGAGCACCAACAGTAAGGCACTGATTTCTGCCAGTTCTGCTGCCTCCCGTACCCACTACAAACATTGGCAGCAATAAACATGCATCAGATGACATTATTTGGTCCACAGGTTATTTTTCTACCATAATTATGTCAGTACAGTGAAACTTTAAAATACAAAGGACTTACTTCAAATTTCAGTTGCTTCTTGGAACTTGTGCGTGTGTCACTTTCTTTTTCTGCTTTCTTTTCATCTCCACTGCAAACTCCATCTGTCTTCTCTGGAGGCAAAGCAACTGCGAAAAGCATATTTAAGAAAAAATGCTTATAAGGAAATGTCAAAGCAGTCTCATATTTGCAAATCTGTCTTTATATTTAGGGTGAAATTGATATCAGCAAACTAGTATGAGAGGATCATTATACTTGATTTGCTTTTGTGTTCACTACACATCTGGGATAATTTCAGCAGACAATCTACCAACAGCTTTTGGTACACAGCCTCTCCTACAAATATCACTAGAGTCACAGGAAGTTCAAACACAGTATTATGAGAATATAAAATAGCAGAACTGTTACTACAAATAAGTTGAATAATTTGCAAAATATTGAAAGTTTCTGACATATTGCAAAAACCCATCACATTCACCAGCAGTGAGTGAAGTAATGAAGCTGAAATAAAGCCCTCATTCTGTTCCAGTTTCACTCTTCAAACACACACAAACCTTAGAACCTCTCAAGAAGGTAACACTACCTGCCAAAAAGGTTAAGCTGCATTTTTTCAATGCATGAAATAGCACATTTCACTCAAGTTTCAAGTTAAAACATCAGGCACTTGCATAAATCAGTAGCACTCATAAAAAGCATCAATATTAATATCTATCAAAACATAATATATATCAAATATATAACCGAAAGATATATGCTTCTCATATAACCATAACTTAATAGCTGTTCCTTTGGCTCCTGCAGGGGCATTCAGCCTTGCACATGATGAAACCCTGTATCTGAAGAAAACTAATTCTCTCCTCATTAACATTATAAAAATATACACAGATTTTTTAACCCTATTCTCAGACTTTTAGACATGATTTTTTACACATCCACACACCTCTGCCAATGTTATGCCCATACGCCATCACATATAGCAGGAATCCTTCCAACTCCCCAAAACCCAGCAATATTGCAAGAACAATAAACTCAGCATTTTCTCCTCTTGCACTGCAGCATTTGCATTTACCCAAAACCTTTATCCTAATGCTATGTTAGGAACTCTTTCTTGGGGATGCCTTTGTCAGTAGCCTCTCATTAAGTACCAGTTCAATCAAGCCAGATTCATAACAAAAAAGGTGATATGATCCCCTCTAGTTCAGGGTGACCCTTTTCAAACCGGGTTTACTGGCTTTCCTGGTGTTCCACACTGCTGAGCTGCCTCCCAACCATTCTTCCAGGAAAGCAAGTCACTAACATGCTAGAAATTAAGATACTCTATTAGCCATTTTCCAGGACTTCCTTTCATGTTTAAAATAGAAAAAATAGCTTCAAAAAACCAACCAAACAACAACAAAAACCAATTCCACACAAAAATCTCCCACAACTCCCATTACCATAGCTTCGTACTTTCAGAAATTCCAGAAGATTTCTGCCACAAGATACACACTGTCACATTGCAATACATATCACAGTCTCATTTATTTGTCTAAATTTAACACTATTGTATTAGTTTTGTTTGTTTGTTTTCCAAACTCTAGTATGCTATACAAGATGGACATACAGGAATGAAAAGGGAATAAAGTAGAAATACTGACATTGGGAATTTCCTGTCTTTGATACTTACTGGTGGTTTTGATGTTATACTAACACCCAACACACACATGTAATTTGCATTATACCAATGTGATGGTGTTTATTATACACATACTGACATGTTGATATACTTTGATTTCTACTCCAAGTCATGTTAGGATTCCTTACACCAAACATAAGCTAAGTAGGAAGGTCAGACAAAGGAAGATAAAGGTGCTTCACAGCAGTTTTTTCCCTGACTCTTTTAACTAGGCGTTATTGGATGAGTAGGGACTGTTCGAAGCCTTTTGTATAGTGTTTATTACAGGTAAGAAAGGTATTAAAACAAATAATATTTCCAATACATAACTCTGAAGTATGTCTGACAAAATGCCATTTGCTTTATACTCACTTTGCCCATAAATACAACTCCAGATTCCTGGAAGTTCAAAGCTAAGGCCACAAAAAGACCCCCATGCAACAAAAGACAACACTTATTTGTCTACTTTAGTCCAGCTTTGTTGCTTCATTCTAAAATCAACAAGAAATGAAAAGGTAACCTGCGCCTCCATAACAAGGACAGTTACACTGATAGTGGTTCTTCATAGCTGTTAGACACACCCCTAGATTTTCAGTGCCCCATCTGCACCAGTGATTGGTTCTTCACATGCACAGTTATAACCTGATAGAAACTTCTGCAAAAGAGGCTTTTGCAATCCCTCACAATCTTGCTCTAGGGAATGTGAAATAAATGAAAGCTGGGCTGCTATGACCCTTAGATTCTTTAAGACAGTGAACAGCCATTTGGAAAAAAATATCCACTTCTGTTATCACACATTCTTTTAAATGTTTAAAAGTACATGATGGCCAAAAGACTTCCACAGTTGTCTTTTATCTGTTGAGGGTCAGCATCCCAAAGGACAATGGCATGGCAGACTGCATTAGGCATTGCTTTGTGAGGCAGATCCTGCCCAAGGTGACTACTCCCTGCCATAGTGCTCTTGGGTTTTCTGTCAAAGTGTCTTACAGAGCATTCCATCCTTTCCACCACCATGCACTGTGCTGAAAGCCGCTGGCATGTGCACAGAGCACCAGGGTTCCCCAGTCCATCAGGTGCTTCAGAGAGGCACAGCACAGAGGTACCTTCTGCTGTCAGGAGCAGCCCTTACCCGGCACAGCTAACAACCTTTCTGGATGTACAGTCTGTGTGTTCAGATAGGAAGCTTTCACTTTAATGTATAATTTATGTAACAGAGGAAAAAATGTCTACTGACAAATTAGTCTTTTCAAAATACAAGGGTTCAGCTATTGGGGAAGGAGGGGATACATCTTGCAGTACCCTCCTTGGGAGAGTTTAAGTACTGTATGCCAGAAATTATCCTCTTTGAGCTTCACTGACCTTTGATCTGAAGAACTTATTGGCCGTGCTGCTCTGGGGAATTATCCTTTGAAATCAGTTACTCATTTTGGAGCTCAAATGAAATGGGGGAATCTGGTGATCTCATCCTGATGTCAAGTTTCATTCAGCAAAGAAAAATTAAATCTAACTGACGAAACTTTAAAGGGCAATATGGAGTTACTAAAAAGTATTTACAAGTGATCAAATAATGTGTCTGTGCATATATCCTCATGTGCCTTGTCCAAACCCAATGAACATTTAAAAATACATACTGTTTTGTCTGAGAAGAGGTATTTAGTACCTTGCATGTATACTTAGTTTTGACTATTGACATGTGCTCAATTTCATGAGGGATACAAACACATGCAGAACCTACTTATAAATAAAATGAGAATGTCTGCTTGGGACAGTTAAAACTGGCAGCCTGTAAAGAGAGATCCACCAGTGAGCCCCATGCCAAGGTTCAGATATATTCACAACGTGAACTTCCTTCCAGCTCTGCCAATGATATTAAACTACACCAGACAAGATAGCTATCTCAAAGGACTGTGGAGAATTAATAGACTTGTGTTTCCAAAGTCTAGGCCATCAGAAATAGGTCTGCATACAATGCATCATCTGTGCAAAAATACTTACTTACCCTGCTCAGATAACAAGTCCTGACAAAAAGAACGTGCTACATAGACAAAAGAACACACAGAGAAACTTACTCTTGTGGGAATCCACAACTGGAGGGGGAAAAAAGAATATGTATTGCATCTCATGGGAATAACCATATGCTCTCAAAAACAATATTTCCTAACAGAATGTTTTGTGAATTGAAATATTGCATATGTTTTCTTTATTATGTTCTTTTCTTTTCCATTATTAATGGTCTTGTATTCACTTCTATAACCTTAAGACACTATAAAAATGTGTCTGGACAATATTTGAAATTGGAAAGACAATAAAGGAAAAATATTAACTTGGAGAAATTGTGAAATATCATTCTTTCACGAAAAACAAACTGACTGGCTTACGTGTACTAGCAGATGTTTCTGTCTACAACTGTTAATTACTACCACCCAATTGCTTGTAATTGAAGTTGGGGGAGGAAAAGAGCAAGAGAATGAACACCAGTTTAAAGATATTAAGACTCATCCCAGAAGAATTAGGTCTTTTTCTCAGTTTCTTTGGTTTGTTTGGTTTTTTGGTTGGTTTTTTTTTTTATTCTTAAGGAAAGGGGGTAATAATTCAAAATGCTCCTTAGGAATCACTAAAATATCCCAGAAATGAGGTAAACTGATTGCTGTGCTCTGCGTATGGAATGAGGTTAGAATAGTAAACTTCAGGCAGAAAAAAACCCATTTTTCTCTTGCCTCCATCCTGCATCTGAAAATAACAGAGAAAAAAGAAAACACCAAAATAGAGCTGCACTCAGGTGGAAAAGAGACTGTTTAAACTTTCACCCTCACTCAGGTGGCGTGTCATTCCACATTTCTCAAAGGCTCATTCCAGCAAAGGACCATGTTCTTTGTCAAATGATCTGCCTTCTCAAAGTAAGGACAGCTTCACTCTAGTTTTCAACCATACTTTGTATTTTAGTCAGATGGATTAACAGGATCTTGAGGCCAGAAACAAAGGGTGCAACTCTGATGAATGTCCAAGTCCAGCCTACTGACTCCAAATTTTGCACAGCCGTTAGGAGAACTCGGGCTAAATAGACAAACAACTTCAGAACCTCTTTGGAAGGACAGCCATTCCAAAAGGTATCTGATTGCTACATTACCTTAATTCAAAAAGCAGAACTATGGGAGAAGCTGTGCAATTCCACAGTGGTAAATTGTGACTGGACATTGCCAGTGACATCTTAACTCGATCTTAATGTCAGGGTGATTACTGAGAGAAACCAGAGTGAAGGTAAAACTGGAGAATAGACAGAAGTGCCACCTACGAAAGTCAGCACCTGCCATGCATGAAACCAAACCTTTGAAATGAAATATGAGCCTTCCACTCATGTTGGATAGACTGGATTCCACAGCAATTCTTTAAAACTACTCCCAGAAGCAAAGGGATGGAATTATCTGTACATGGGGAAAAGAACAACAAACCACACACTAGAACCTGAGATTTGTGGGGGAGTAGGATAAAAGCAAAATTTAAAAATTACCTATTAAGACAAGGAGTTGAAGTCATAAGCACTTCTATAACAAGTCAAATTGAACTTTGGCAGCAATATTTGACTGGTGGGATTGAGTGTCAAAGAGCTGGTCAAGTAAAATTCCTATGGACATCAACAGGGTCAGGGTTTGCCTTCCAATTTACAGATCTAGCAGATGCAGCAAAACTTAAGAGACTATGAGAACCAAAAGGATAGAAAGACAATTAATTTCACTGTTTTATCTGAGGTCTCTGATGTCTAAGTTATCTGGTTCTGCCAACATTTTTCTCATTGCAAATCAGGTTTGACAAACAAAACTGACATTCTTCACTGACTGCGCAACAACCAGAGCAATAACAACCACGTTTGAGAGTCTAAATTGAGGAGAAGTCCTTTAATTAAGAATTACATTCACATTCAGATTTCACTTTTAAGTTCTCCTGGAGAACATGGATTAAGAAACATCACCCCCATTAAGCACACTTTGTTTTATTCCACTGATTTGATTGAAATATATCCCTGATGGAGATAACTTTGCTTGAGCAAAGGCGCTCTTCTCCAGTGGCAAATGAACACAGGGAGAACGGGATCAGGGAGAAATATTCCTGTTCCACAGCCACCAGAACAAGCACATAGGAAAACAGGCTCATCCTGGGTCAGTGCCAAAAGCATGTATTCAGCTTTCCCTGACGGAAAGCTGAAGCTGATGAATTAGACACACCCTTCAAAACAACAAAGATCAAGCTGCCTTCTCTGAAACTTACTGTAGGGAAATTAATTGTCCATTTTACGTCCAGTGGGACAAGTCAAAACCAATTTAGAGGAAGCTGTCCTAGCAGTGCCTCCTACCAATTTGGGATGGCTATTTCAACCTGAAAATATGGAGAGAACCCATCCTTCTATTTCATTGTTTCTTGTTGACAGTTGCAACACAAATTAAAGGTTCAATTGCACACCATGGAGAAAAAAAAAGTGTCACAATGTCCCAAGACCTACTGCCAGCACTTCACCAGGAGACAGAGCAGAGGGATAGTGACTCAGACCTTGTGACAACTAGCAAAAAAGTAAAAAAAAAAAACCCAAACCAAACCAAACTCCAATAAAAATAGACAACCAAAATATGTTTTAAATATTCAGATATGGTTCTAACTGACAAGACACTACTAGGACAGTGAGGAATGCCTAAACTGAAATTCACTCAAAGATTCAGAGAAGTTTCTCTCCTGAATAAAATTTAGCCAAACTCACAGATCTGTGCAACACCACCTCCCTTAAAGGTTCAGTTCCTTTTGCCAATCCCAATACTTGGACATTTCTAAGTAGAAGTATTTCCAAACTTTAATGCAGATTCACAAGTTTCTATCTAGGTCTGGCTTTTTTGGTTTGGTGGTTTTAGATTTTGTTTTTTGGGTTTTTTTTGGCTCTTATGCAAGGGAGAGGGGGGTGGATTTTTTTACTACTTCCTTACAAAAATGATTTTGTACTAAAGATACAGCTACAAAAGACAATATGGTCTCTCTCTGCTAGCCAGGGTGTAACTCATACATCCTTAAACACTAAACCTAGATTTCTCACACTCTCCCTGGAGTGAGTTTGCTGAATTTTGCCAGATTATGATTCCCTTTTCCAATTAGTTCCCCAACTGGCTGTATTTCATCAACAGAAATTGCCAGATTAAATGCCTTACTTGACCATCTTCACCCAATACACTTTGATGTTCAGTTCTCAAGCTTCAAAATACCTTTTGGATGAAGATCAGACAGCGCTAAACAGAATTACTAATTAATTAAGCAAAGTTAAATTTTAAACACTGTTTGTTGTGTTAGCCAAAAGCCTGAACAGAACAGTCTTTTTTTTTCCCTTCCTCATTGGAGATCAAAGAAGATAATTTCTCATTCCCCACCCCATCTGAAAAAAAAAGAAGAAGAAGGAGAAAAAAAAAAAAAAAAAGAACACAAAAACAAGGAAGACTCTCCACAAGCTTTGGTCAGAATATTTCATGATGACACCTGTAGAAGCAAAATTTTTGTTTGATCAGTGGACATATCAAAACCGACATGAACAGAATGCAATCTGTTGTATCATTTAACATGGTTAAGTGTTCCTTAAGTGAAAACTGTCACTGTCATATGGACCACTTACCACTTTTTTACAGTATTATACATCCCTGGGGCTCTGAATGGGCCTGCCAAGTGTTGAATTCTGTTACTGAACAGGGACAGATGGGGACATCAACTGATCACTTGTGACTTAAAACAAACGAAAAAAGACCTCTCTTCTCTAAAGCTGGTCCTACACTGATTTTGGTTAGTAACTGGTGACAATTTTGCTTTTTAAAAATCCATTCTCAGTGTAAGTTGCAGACAAGCATCATATAGGATTTTCTATCTTAAATTTCCTTGGCCTCTTTGGATCTTTTCCCCCTGAGATTCACAACGGAGGAAAAAGAAAAAAACCCAGCCCTGGCATAACTCTTTATTCAAATTAAGACTGAGTAGGTAATGTTATTAATAATGTAGGCTTTGATATTAACTCGCTCTCATCTAACTTACATGTTCAATAAGAAAATTGTGTTTCTACCACCTTTGCTGTGATAACGGGGCCTCTAAAAGTATCTGAACTGTAATTTTCAATTCATCAGAATTACTTCCCATGAGGATGAATGTCGCTCTAACCCTCACAGAGATAACCTTTCATAGAGAGCAATGTTGTCGACCCACATCGACATTATTTTGGCTGCGATGAATTAGTTACACATCTGACAACTCTTTAATAGTTAATATTCAGTAGTAGATTCAGTGTTTCCATCCTCATAGCCCTACATATTACTTGAGGCAAGTGGGGAGAATGGAGACTGATCCACAAAACAAGTGAAAAGCATTATTGTGATTAATATTAATAGTCCAGCATATACATGTGCATATATGTCTCTTTCCCTTTTCATATTTATGCATGGGTGAGGAATGGTACTGAGGTGATGCATCAGATACTGCAAAACATGCAGAGAAGTAAATTTCATCAGGGCTTGACCCAACCACCTGAAGTCTGGAGAGTACACAGAATCTCATCAGAGAAAATTCCCACACAGCAAAGGCAGATGTCTGCTCATGACTGGCAATTAGTACAGCCTAAAGACCTCAGCCAGAGATGGAAGCCCACATACTGCTCAAACACAGAAGAGGAGATGGTTTGGAGCATGATTTGGAGCAGCCTTCCAGGAGGAGCCAACCCTTCCTGTTGCTCCAGAAAGCCCATATGTTTGCAACTAAAAATTCAGCTACCCCTTTGGTGGAAGATCCTGTAATATTCTCCTAGACACTGTCACTGTGAATTTACCCTCAGATGCAGCATTTTGAAATCTGGGCAGCAATAACTATGTGCTAGAGGGGCTGGGCAGCTGTCCCTGCAGGGCACAGGTGCCTGGGACAGGGCAGTGGATCCTGCAGGAGCACAGGGAGCGGATGAATCCCAACCCCACTTGGCCAACAATGTCCTGCTACACCTCCACTCTCTTTAAAGGCTCCTCAAAATAGCAAAACAAGGGTCTGCAGCACCACATTTCAGCTTTATGCCTCCACATCCTTAGGACGGATTATAACTCCCTCCCAAAAATACCCTTCAGGCACAGAGTCCAGGGCTGCCTTGGCTTCCCTTGGCAAGTCCCATGCCAGCACCGAGCCCTGAGCGCAGCCCTGGCTGCCAGGCACAGAAATGCTCTCCACTCCTCCAGGGCCCTCTGAAAACTCCTTGGGTAGTGGCTCTCTTACTTCTGGATATTTTGGTTTACAATTACTGTTCCTTTCCTCTCTTTCTGTTACCTTTACAGTTTTAAATCCTTTTTAGTACAAAGTTGAGAACTCTGGATGACGTATTTTATTGGTGAAAGGACCTGGATTACTGGATCAGATTTATAAAGCAAGAAAAAACTGATTGCTGGAAGTTTTTTGGGGTTTTTTTTTGGTAGACTGGGGGTTGGGACTTTCCATCTAACAAGAGCAGCTGGACTCCAATCACTTACAAGAGCAGAAATGTTGCTTCAGGTTCATTTCCACAACCCCACAGTGCTGCATTTATTATTTGCTTTTACTCACAAACTAGTTGTGGTTACAAAAAAAAGCTTGTCTTCCAAACAAATGACATTTTATCTCTTTCTCCACAGGAGAATAAGGTTGACTGCTACTTGTGCTTTGAGGTTTGGATATGATTGAGATGAAACATCTGTTAAGAAAAAAGGTGTGGGGGGACTTTTTTCTGCTAAAAATATCATGCCTTTTTTTTTTTCCACCAAACTTGAAACATGTGATGAAATTCAACTTTTAAAATATAACCCTGGAGCTACTTGAAACTATAAAAGTCTCCTCAGTATCTGAGGCAAGTCAGAATTTCCACTGTTCAAGCTGGGCTTTTATGAAGAGCAGACTTTAGAAAAACCTGTAATCTGTCTAGGTAACAAAGGGCACTTGTTCTGCCTGGTGAGGTAAAACTTTGGGTTTCTGTAGCTACTGCAGCCGAAGTGGAGTTGAAACACACAAAAGCACCCTGACTGATACACACTTTGAATTTGGAACAGCAACTGGCAAAGCAACACTCTTGTCATGGAAATTGCCTGCACAGCTCTGCATCTGCACACCCGAGTGTTTGCAGGGTTCAGAGGGTTGTTGTGGCTAAGCTCACCCAGCCCCAAGGCTCAGGCTTCTATCTAACTTTGCATCTGTCAGGCAGGCCCTCTGTATAAAACAACAGCTCCCAAACTCAGTCCCAGAAATGCAAGCACTGTTCAGTCCTGTCATAATGTGTGTCCCCACACGAGACACCCCGTGATATGAAATCCCTCTGGGCAGAGGGGCATTAACAGAATCATGCACGTGGCATCTGAACAGAAACCTTTTGCAGAAAGCTACCAAAACCCAGCAAAGGCAGCACTCAAGCTCAGTTACCTGGCTCTGTCACAGGTCAGTGAAACACAAAAGAGCTTGCAACATCAGGAATATTCGGGAGGTGCAGCAGGACATATTTCCTATTAAATGCAGTATTCAAGGTTTCTAAAAATGAGCTAAAATGAGCTAAAAATGAGTGCAGTGTTTCATGTAAAGGCAAGGGATCTGAAATAAATATGTTGTCTTCTGAAATATCAAAGGCCAAAACTTTTTTCAATTATAAGGGCAAAAAACTGGAATAATTCTACAAACACCAGCATGAGAGTGTTATCTAGTCCAAAATCTTTGACTGGAAATATGCACCAGCTTCACATGGGTAAAAAAAAAAAAAATAGGAAAAGTAAAGAAAAAGAAAAAGAAAAAGAAAAAGATAAAAAAAGAAAGTCACGAGAGAGTCAGAGAAGAATGGCATTTTGAATTACTTTTCAAAAACATATTTAATAAAACCTCCATGAACTGTGGTCAAACCTACAAGAAAAATAACTGGTAATAATCGTTGCTGGGAAATTAAAAGTAGAAAAGGACCTTTGTTCAAGTAGAATAAATGAAACCACTGGTATTCATCATGTTTCCAGAGAGATTGTTTTCAAACTCCTGACTTGTTCCCGTATTTCATTCTTTGTCCTTGGTGGTGGATGTCCTGGGGCAAAGTTCAATTCCATTATTATACTGCTGCACATGTACAGTAATGCAGCTTTATCTCTGAGCACAGGATCCTCTCTCAGGTACGCCCGGGTCCATCTGTGCCAAGGCACAGCTGAGCTCAGAGCCAGCAGGACAGCCCTGGGCAGGGGTGACGCAGCCCTGGATGGGGGTCAGGCTTTGCCAGGTGTGCCCACAGGGTGCAGCTGGGGCAGGGCTGTGCACAGCCTGCCTCGCTCTGCACTCAGTGTGATGTGACCCCAGAGGAGCAGCTCAGCCACTGTCACTGAGCCCCCATCACTGAGGCCCAGCCCTTTCAAGATGCACGGACAAACCACAAACCTCACATTCCTGGTGCCCATTCCCCAGTCCTGCTACAGGGAGCTCCCTCGAGCTTCACCCCCTGGCACGGGCATCCCGTTGGGTGCCGACAGTCTGCTGCCTGAGATCCACCACTACCTCACTCACCCCTGGGATGCCCAAGGCAAATCCAGGAGCCCTCCTGCCTTTGATGACACCTCCCTGAGCTATGCCCTTTTGGCCTTTGATTCTTCTGCTTCCCTCATGCACCTCGATGGTCTGGCTCTCACATGCTATGAGAGAAGCAGCTCGAGGGATCTGTCGACATAGATTTTTCAGCAGGTGGCTTTTTGCCTCCTGGCAAACCAGTTCACGACGACCACAGAGCTGCAAATAAAGGAATGTTCTTATTGTTAACTGATTATTTTTTAAATGACCACTCAGGAAGAGCATTAGCTTCTCCATGGCAGAAGGAAAAGTTTCCGGTCTTAGGTAGATGAAAAGAACATGGAAAACCAGTATTATTATAAATACCATGCACATAATATTATTTTAAAGCTTTCCATATGTAAGATATTTATTAAGGATCAACTCTACTTTTTTTGAGGTGCTTGTTCACTTCCCTATTATCATTTGGCTTTCTTCAGCTATCATAAAGAATATAGACCACTTGTAAATTTGGAAGGCTTTCTTGTGTACTGTAGTTTGTAACACTCTGTCATATTCTAAGGGACAGACATGGTTGCAGAAAATCCCAAGCTCCATTCTCAGCTTTGCTATGCTGCTCCTGAACCAAACATGCAACTTGCTTTTGTTCAATATAATAACTTTCCAGCTGTGTAGAATGATTTGAACACAGAGATCAATGTGAAACTATTACTTACAGCAGATGTGATCTTCCCAGTCTAATGCAGAGGATTATAACCCAGAAAACTCCCAAACTATAGACAAAACACGTTATCTATCACAGCCTGTTAGGCAGCAGCAGCAGGAGCTGGTGGGGTGTCAGCTAAAGAGAGCAACACGCTCCGTGCACGGAACACGCAGGACACGGGGAGGAGAGCTCATGCCTTCCACACAGCAGCAGCTCAGTGTGAGGAGGAAAGCTCACCCTCTGAGGTGTCCTCACAGCCCACTTTTCACTGCCTTTCTGTGCTCTGCTTGCCAGCATGGGTGGGAGCTGTTAGACACACTGTAAAGGTCCATTTGGAAACACCTGGAGACCGCTAAGTCATTACACACAGGCCATGGGCAACCGTTGGATGGCAACAGTCTTTCATCACTACTGACCTGGCTGCACTTGAAACAGCAGCTCTAGAAGTAAAAGCTTCTGATCCAAATACCAACCCTCCCCAACTGGAACAGCTAATGCTAAGAAACACTTGTACAATTTTCTTTTTTTTTTTTTTTAAAGTGCCTCATGCCGTAAAATTTTCCTCCCACTCATGGCAAGCAGCCTACCTGCTTCTTATAATTTCCTGGATCTGTGCACAACCACAGGAAAACTTCTGCTAATCCTACCAGTCTCATGTTCTTTGGTGACTTTTATTCTAAGTGCCAAACTAAGCAGTTTTCTCTTGGCACTCTCCCCTGCTCCTTCCTCCCCACACCCCACGTCCTTTGCTGCTCCTTCCAACCCACAGTAACCAGCTTATCAGCTGCCAGCCTCAGCAGGGACCTGCTGCTCCTCACACACTGCTGGCTGCTGCCAGTGGGTCACCCTGTGGCCAAAGACACTTTTCAGAGCTGTTTCATGTCATATTGAGCAGGAGCAAAGGATACAGCAGAAACCTCTTGGGAGCTGAAAAAATACAGCCAGTGAGCAAGTGATCAGCAGTCTGAGGTGATCACATAGCAAATACTCATGCATAGCAAATCTATGGTAAGTGCATAGGATTAGCAACAAGTCATTAAAATGCAGAGTTCCCACATAACATCCCAGAAGGCTGACCACAAGAGCACTTTTAAGGTAGAATTATTAACACTCTCTTTGCAATGTCAGGGATAAATAGGTATTTGGTTTAAGAGCCTGAGAGAGAAGAGACCATCATTTTCTGCAAAGCACCAAGCCTGCAACAATAGTACTATACGGGAAATAACAGTGGTGCCAACATAAAGCAAATTTGCCTGTGTGCAGGATGCAATCTGTGCCCTTTCTATAAATACACTGGAATTTCATGTATATAAAGTACAAAAAAATTATTTAAGCTTTAGAAAATAAATAAATAACCATTTCATTATAACTGAAAGCATTAACTAGAGAGAGGAATGCAATTTGAAATAACTGTCTTTTATTACCTATTCATAGCTTCGTGTAGAACAATACATTAATTCATTAGAGTTAAGAGATTAACAAAGTATGGCAAAGTGTCTCCCAGGCAAGTAGAAGGTTAGCTAAAACTAGTTAAAATTCTTGTTCAAATTTTCCTTTGCTGACAAGTTTATAAACAATTTGGGCCCAAGTACCATACCTTACCACCCTTCCTCTGAGCTGACAACCCAACAAATATTCTTACAATTACTAACTTTAGAAAAAAACTCCAGGAACTAAAACCTTCACAGAATCTGTCCTGAATGGAGGGAGAGGAAAGGGAGTTATCTCACAGAGGAGCAGCCCCACTGCGGGGTGCACTGGGGAAGGATGTTCCCCCCTATGCCTCCCCTGCCACTGCAGCCCCAGCTAAGGGAAGCATCCCCCTGGAAGCCAGCGTGCTCCCATCAGTGGGATGTTTGGGATCAGTGTGGAGGGGGCAGCAGGTACAGCTGGGGGGTCCAGGCAGGCTGTCAGAGCTGGGAATAAGATCAGCAGCCTTAAACCACCAGTTCATTCTTCGCTATTGGCTTCTTGTTTGCTAATCAGGTCTTATTAAAGTCAAATGTCAGCTCTTCATGCTGGAACACTGCTAACCATATCTCAGCTCCCACTTGAGCACAGATTCCCTGGGTGCTGGGCAGGAAGACATGAAGGACAGACTGCCCACACCAGTAACAAGTTGAAAAACATAAAACAAGATTAATAATATAATGAATTACTTTTCTGCTTTGCTGAATACAGAATGTTTAACTGCAGGTGTAAAAATTCCATAATGGCTTGTAAATATGTGAAAAGTGCAACCAGTAGTTCTTTTACAGATCTGCTAGATTTTTTTTTTTCCAACAACAACATGTGCTTTGAACTATGCTGGAGGGCTTTCTAATATTAATGGGCAAGAAGATGACCTGAATAATTTGTCCTTTCTGGTACCAGAACGGGGAACATCTTACATCTAGGGATTTAGATACATCTGTCTTGGGAAACATATAAAAAATTGTGTTTGTTGATTCAGGCCAAGGTCTGTCACTACTTTCAGCAGGGCTTTGGATATCATGTTCAGATAAGGCACCAGGAAGGCTTGGATCTTCTCCAGTCTTCTGTTGAGAGAATAATAATCAAGACATCACCCTCAGCTGACAAATGAAACAGGGAACACTGCTATCAGTGTAAGAGGCAGCTCCTCTGACAGCTACAGGACTAGATTGATCTCAAGAGATACAAGATTTCTGATTAGTAGAAATACTTAGGTGATACTTTTCAAGAGAACTGTGACATGAGAAGTCACATTATTGCAAAATAATAAGTTAGTATCAAGGTGAAGCTCAAGACTTCACAATGAACTCCAAAAGGTAGCTGTATCCCACGGGGCTCAGAGAGCTTGTACTGGGACAAGGAAGAAATCATCCCTTTATACAATCAGTCTGCATCAGAGGACTGCATCAAGAGTTCCTTCCTGAGCTGACAAAAAGTTTTTAAATATACAAGTGATAAGATGGAGAAACCCCAGTTCATTTCAGAAAGAGAAGGAGTGGTCAAAATAAGAAAGCTCTCCTGGTCTACAAGTTTTAGCTGCAAACATTTTAAAAGGGTCCAGGGAAAGGAAGTGAAAAAAGTTCTGGAAAACAAGAGCAGGACTCTCAAACAATTCATTAGAAGCTTACTTATGCCTAGAAGACTTGAGGGAGAACATGGATGTCATTACTGAGCACACAAACAGCAGGTATCTTTCTGAATCACCTGCTGGTCTCCATGGCAGAAGAGTGACTTGCTGTTTGATCCTGCACCCAATTCCTGCCTGCCATTTTAGCTTCTCCACCTACACAAAATAGGAAATATCTCCCAATGTCTGTGCTCATTTTTGTGACTTCTGTCAGAGCCACCCCCAGTCATTTAGTTCCAGCAACCCATTATTCTAGCTAGGGATAAGGAAGAGGAAATGGAAGCTCTTTTACCCTACATGTGGAGGGTGATGAAGCACATCCTTCCTGTGCAGAAACTGGGGGACAAGGAAGTTTGAGCATGAGACATTCCTACACAGCCACAGCAGATTGCACAAGTACTCCAAGTCTGGCAAGTGGAAGGCTCTGAAATGCAGTGGGAAATCCCTTGGAATGCAAGATGCAAACAAATCCACTACAGAACTTATATGCAGCATGCCCAATTGTTGTGTTATTAATGAAAGAGGAAGGAGGAAAACATATTAAGAGCAATATGAGACTGAGGTTTCCATTGGTGTCTCTTATCTAAGGAAATCACTGACCGCATAAGAGAAAATCCAAAAATTTCAATTTAGCGACGTGCCCAGCAGCAAAATCAAAGGCAGGTGGTGGATATAATAGACAATGCTGGTCAAACCACTTCTTTCTGCACAGCACTCAATAAACAGCGTTGCTGCTATTGAGTTCTAACCTCTTGTCATGCAGCAACATTGAGTCAACAATCCGCTCTCATGGCTTAATGCTTTTGATGTTTACTTTGTTCTTTGTATAGTTCAAAAGAAAGCACTAATGCACCAGTCCTCTTACCAAATACAATCTTAATCCCAGAATCCCGAGCCTTTTGCTGTTGGCCAGTTAAGTCTGTTAAGACGAAAGGATTTGATCAAGCTTTACATAACAACACAGAAGTTAAATCCAGCAAAGAGAGTTTTTTTATCTGTACTGCTCAGACAGCTAAGAGGGGGGGAAAAAAGAGAGGGAAGGAAAAAAGAGGTAATGAACTTGGCTATGTAAAACAAAATAAGGAATTCAATTATTTCTCATATTGCCACTTTGTATTTTCAGTGAGAGTCTTCTAAAGAATTCAGATTTATTCTCCAATAAAGTTCCTGAGAGAGAAGGCTCTAATGTTCCCCCAAATCAGAACTTTAGCACTTGCTGTGCTTTTTTTGCCAATCTGAGAAATGTTTCTTTTTCATCCCTACCATGTGTTTATGAAGACAGAATACAGTTCACTGATGCATGGTATTTGGTAGAGCATGGTATTTGCCATTCATGTCCTCTCTGAGCTTAGTCTAACCAACCATTTTCTGGGTTACAGGTCCCTGTCTCTGAAGCTGGTGGTGATTTTGATGTTATCTTATGACACACGAGGATATAATCATGCAGCTCATGTGTTATACCAGTACATATGTAAAGATCACGAAGCAGCAAAATAAAGGCAGAACAACTATTTTAGATGGAAAGATCAATTAATGTTCTAGAATATTAATTACATTTTCCCACAAAGAAGCACTTCTGTGCAGAGAAGCGGTACGGCAGTTGCCATCTTGTACCTAAGAATTCAAGCTGTGCCCTGCCAAAGATCTCAAACTATGTTTCAGCTACACTTTATCTAGTATCACAACTTTGTGCTAGTATTAGCACAATCATTAAAGTATGATGCAAGTAAAAAGTCACACAAAAAGAATGGTTTAACACAATGTTTGTAGTATTGTCTGATAATTATAAGATTTTCAATATCTGAATGAAATAGGAAGTGGTTAACACTGCCCCCAGCACGGAAAGCACAGCCTGGAGATCTGAGAGCAGAAGGGACAAGGAGTAAGCTTTGACAACCTGCATGCATCTGCCTGAGCACTGGGTGGGAAGAGTCATCTTCCTCCCGGCTGGAAAGATGCCACAGAACAGCTCTTCCCTGGTGACAGCACACAAAGGATGGACCACTGCCGGTATCTAAATCTGGTCTTCACTACTCAGGTACTTCATAACAAATGAGATCCATCAGAAACAATAACGTGAAACTGCTGAAAGACTGAAATTACGGTTACCTAAAAGGTTTTACACCCTAATAAAAAGAATCTTGCTGCTGACTAGTTTGAAAATATTATATATTGAGCTTTACGTTTGCTATACAAGGTTATGCTACACAGCAAAGAAAGAAATAATCAAGGCAAGGAAAAATAGAATGAGATAAATAAAACAAAATAATTCATCTTGCTGACATTTAATATCCTGTCTGAAGTAGTTTCTCCTATAGTTCTGAAATTAAAATCCTACCCTTTATTAGCATTACGTCCTACTAAGGGGAGATTGGAAAACTGTGGTGAAGTTAAATACAAAACCACTCAACGAACACTGACTGCATCATGGCAAGCATAGTTTGCCTCTGTGATTAACAGTAGCCTACAAGCACCAGCTGAAATTGAGTCCCTATGTTATGGCACATTCAAGACATGCAGTCTTTGTAAACTACAGGGATGAGAGATATTTGGAGTACAAGAATCATGGTCTAGTAACACCCTGCACAGGGAAGGAACTGGAAGGCAGACATTCTTAATGGAGAATCTTTCCTGTTCTGTTTATACAAAAGTTTCTAATATCAGAAACAAATGATTGGATTACAAAAGAATAGAAATTTCCAGATGAAGCTTGACATGGTTCATTGCTCTAAATAAATTTGGCATATTATTTCCACTAGTGTATAATATAAATGCAGCACACGGCCCATGCAACCACTTGCTATACTAGAGAGTTTCTGAAGCCTCATTTCCCTGAAAGGAATGAGCAACAAATTAATCTCCTCCATTCATGAACGCCCACTTGTTCCTGAATCTCAAGGGACCTCAGATGTGTTCTCTGGCAGAATACAACATCCATACTCACAGGCACCAAAGGTCCTTCCCACCACAACGATGACCCCATCTCAACGGCCTGATCACACATAGGGAGATGAGATGGTACGAGAAATTGTCTCAGGCAATAATGATTCCATTCATATTCAAGAAAAATGTGTTGAGTAAGAGTCCCTAGTCCTTATTAGAAATTACTGTGGGAGTTTCCAAGGCTGGTTTGTGTAACCCAGAAGGGAGTGCAGTGTCTCACACAACCCAGTGCTAACAGTGTCACTCATGTGCCACCTCTGCCAGGGACAGTGACATTCACCACTGCTACCAATGTCAAGAGAAGTACCTGCAGAAAATGGTGAGACCTTGAAATGAAACACTTGGTCCCCATGATTCAACTGGGTAACTTTTTTTAGTACTAGTAGTAGCAGATACAGAAATAGTACCCAATTTCCATCTTAACAGTTTTTTCAGGCAAATGACACATCAGTAGATCAAGAACTGCACTCTCAATATATGCATTCTTACACTGATTTATTCACTAACCTACCCCAATACCCCTTTATATTAACCAAAAAATTTTGTTCTTTAAATACCTTCTAGATGAAAGTGTTCATCACCAATAGTGTCTCTGTAGCCTTCCCCAGATAAATCCTGTTTAAAACAAAACAAAACAAATTAACTACAAATATAGTACATATAAAGTGTTGAGGTGTTAGCAATATGTATTCATTATTGCCAGAATTAATTTATAACATGAATGAGAACACAGAAACTGTTTTCCAGGAAAGAAGTGAATCACCTTATTAGTGGCAGTCAATGCATTTGGTGCTATTTTACAATGCTCTGGATATACTTCTGCACAAAAATTTAGTGAAGATGAATTGACTATATGGGGGAAAGAAAAGAAAAGATCATATTTAAATAATTTTACAAAGTAATATTTAGCATTTCAACATTCTTTCAATCAAGAAAGATAAAAAATAACTCTAAATGGAAATGATAAAAGAGAAATAAGCCCTTCACTACACACAGAGGAATGTTATCTCTTGGTTCCACCAACAAACAGAAAACTTCCGTATGCCAGAGGTCACCCAAGAAAAGCAGATACCAGATTCTGACAAGCTGCCTGAGCCCTCAGTCCTGAAATTAATGAAATTCTGTCAGCCCCAGTATGTCTGGAACAATACAGAAGCAGATGCCATAGATATGCAGATGAACTTATCTCAGACCCAAAAAACATTTCTCCAGTGGTGCTGAAGTAGTTATAAAGAGCATCAGTGAGATTTGGAGCTAATCCCAGTTACAAAGACTCTGAAGAGCATTCTTACTCTCTTATGAGCAAACCCTTCCAGCTCCATCACCGCACCCCAGCTAAGCCATAAGCAATGGCAGCTATCCTCATGTCCTGCCTGCTCTCAGCCATCCCAAAGCTTTGGCAGCACCACAGTGTCACTGACCTTACACTGGAATCTGACTCCCTGGATTCTCCACAAACACCCTCTGCCTCTGATAAAGTCATGGTGACAAAGAAGGATATGGGCCTAAAAATCTGGCATGCTGCACTCACAGCCATTCCAGCTGCATCTGCAAAAACAGACCAGCAGCACAGAGCCAGAATTCTCAGCATCAACCTGGAAGTCAACCTTGCAGAGCTTTTAGTATGAGATAAGGATAAGGGAGTAACCTGTGAAAATTAAGGTCTGGTTGTATTCATTAGCTTTATTGTTAAGGAATTTGACCACGATAAAAGCAGTTCACCTCTTTTTCTTGAAAAAGCTGTCAGAGGTTCTTTACCTTCCACATGCCCAAATGTTATTCTTTGAGATTAGTTATAACAGAGTAACTAAGCCACAAAAGCATATCTTAGGAATTCTACAGTATCAATTTCTGCAACAGCATGTTAAAAATTAGATTTCACCAACAATACTGAATACCTAGCCCAGAACCCCTGAAAATAGTGTCTCTGCACGATCACAGCCCCCAAAGTAAAGTTAGAGCTTGCAGAACAAATGTCTCAGAAATGCTGGCAAACTGGCCTGGAATGCTGGGATACAGCACAGCACAGTGCTGCTATAAAAGCTAACATTCTGGATTAACCTTTCCAGGTAGCAAATAACAAAAAACTATTTTGTTCCAGTAAAAAAGGTCTCTTTTTCTGGACATATGTTGATTAATATCAATCATTACCTAAAAAATTATGGAAGGAACAAACAGAGAATGAAAAGAAGACATAAAATGTTGGCATGATGCATCATAGTGCTGCAAGACGTTGATCTTTTCAGGACCATCTAAAACTTAGTATACTTTTATTTGATCAAACTGCCCCCGTCACAATTTTCCATGCAACTGTGAGAGCACACCTCTGCCTGGTCCCATAGATAATGATATATAGAAGTGACTCTACCCTCTCACAATGCTAAATATTAAATAACTGTTTTGTTTGGGGGTTTCTTGTGTTGGAATTCCTGCTCTCTTTGGAAAAAAAATTATTTTCTGTTAACCTGGTCAGCAAATATGAAATGGGTATGTACTTGTGGTCTGTCTCTGAGAATACTATCTAGGTGGTAGCTTTCACCTCCTAAAATTTTAGCTAAGCAAGCATTGTATCTGGGTATCAAACATTGCCTGTTAAAATGATGTCATTAATCTCATGCTCTACAAAACTCTCAAGTCATTAACTGTTGTGATTTTTCATATGTCAAAAGACATCATTTAAAAATAAACATACATTTGTTGATGAAAAATGCACTATCAAGTAACTCACAGGAAAACAGTAGAAGACAGAGTATAAAACAGTAGAGTGAAACATTAATATTCATTATACTAGCTTCCTTATTTCCTCACTTTTAATCATTACATGGGTCTTAAGCAAATATGTTTTATATTCCAGTCTAGTTTCACTCCTTCTCTAGCTCCTAGTTATTTAAGTTAAAGTAGTAACTTAATGCAAGCAAATTTCCAGTAAGTGTTTCTGCCTTAAACCAAATTATTATAAATTAACACATTCTAAAAAGTATTTTTCATGCTGTTGAACCATAATATAACTGTTAGCACATAAATTGACAACCCAACCTGAAACTGATGAGAGTATCATTTGAACATTTAGCGACACATTTAAGCAGACTTCCTCAGCTCCCATTCAAAGGTATTCCTCTGTAGAAGATTCTGACATGCATTATCTGCGAAGGGTGTGGGCAACTCTTAAGATTTTACAGGGAAAAAAAATGCAGGAGAAAAAAAATATATTCTCATTCATCTTATCATCATTAACTTTTCTGTCAAAAAAACTGCAAGAGAGTTACCTGACTATTTTTAGCACCACCGAGATAGGTGTTGCAACCTGGATAAACACCAAAATGCACCTCCCTGAGAAAAAGTTTCTGGGCAGTGTATGTGAACTCACACAATAGAAAAGTATAAAAGGTGAGCAAGCATCAGAGAAAACAATTCTGACTGCAGCTCATCCTGTGTAATATTCTCCCAGTAACACACAAATTGCCTTAAAGTGGATAAAACAGTGCCTCTACCCCCAGCAACCCAAACTCACAAAGTGGGCTAGAGTGAAAGAAAAGGGTCAATGGGTAAAACAGAAATTGTGGCTCAAAAAATTCTAGTGGGAAGCCAGGTAGGAATATTTGACTCTGGGGACAAGTGTGTTCAAGCACCAAGAGGGCACGGGCTCAAGGGGATGGAAAAATCAGGAGCAGCTCTGCATTGGACCAGGCTCTGTCGCAGGGCCCTCAGCAGCCGCGCCACGGCAGCACCGGAGCCCAGCAGCAACAGCATTTGGGGCACAGGCAGTTGTAGATCACTGTCCTGACACCACGTTCTAAATCATAGCACTGCGCTTTCTAACTGGAACACCGAGTCATGAAACAACCAAAACCAGACGTACCCTGTGAAATACTACATAAATGAGGTCAGCGAGCACTTGAAAGAATAAAAGAAAGAAACATTTACACAGAGGGATTATTCCAGCATGCCATTGCTATGGGCTGCTGAATAGGAACCCATTTAGAGTAGGTAGAGTCTCTACCTCACCAGGAATTTCCCAGACAAATAAGTTGGCCTCCATTAGCTACCAACACAACTCAGAGCGAGTGACTAAGATTCGGGCTCAAACTGCTTCAAAACTCAGAACAGCAGACTGCCTGGCCTGGCTCAAAGGACCTCGTGCCCTTTATATCCCACTCTGAGGGGTGCTGCTGTACTCAGCTCAGATTTAAGAGGGTGGGGGTGGAGAGAAGGGTTAATTAGTGCAACTCCCTCAAAAATGTTGCTGAGTATATATATACACGAGGAGAAAAACAACCTTTAAAAGCTCCCACAGCCCAGGGCTTCTATTCAGCTGGGTACAAGTCCAGCAATTGTCACTCACTTCCCACCTTCACTGTGCAGATAACAATGAATTCTAACTTGATGGAAATTTTAAATTTTTTTGTCCTCGATGTCAGGCCTAACTGCCCTGTGCAATCTTCTTCCTGATGCAAGTCCCTGGAGACAAAGACCAGGCACTCACTCTGGGGCTTCCAACTATTGACTTCCTTCTCACAAGCCATCTGAAAATGCTGCAATCCACACACTCACCCTTCATCCTGCCTACATCACCTTTGCTGGCTCCCTTTCTGCTTCTACCTTGAGGTTCAGCTCCTTGACTTCACCTTCCAGGCTCTGCACAGGTGTATTTGCAGTCACATCCCCCAGTCCTGCCTCCTAGTCCCTACACCCACTGGTTGCTCCAGCCTTGCTCTGCAGTTTTACCCCCTCCCCCTGCCCTGCCTCTGCATCTCCATGTCACCCCCACGACACCCAGCACATTTATGGCACACAAGAGCCAAAGCTACTGACTGCAACCAGAGCGTGTATTTCAGCAGCCTGTGCCTGACCTAACACAGTGCTCAATACACTTTTGCCCCAGTGTTAAATACAGACAGATACATCCATGGATATATTAGATATTTCAAAGGATAACCTTTGATTTAAGTGGGTTATCATGATAACAAGCACATTTTTAAAGCTTGGGCCCCCCTACTCCTTCTATTACATCTCAAGTCAATATTGTGTTAATTACCATTTTTCTAAAAGGTGTTGCTCTTCTCAAGTAGAAACAAGTTTCTTTACCTCTCTCCTTCTTCAAACACCTCGTTAAAATCCTTTGATTTAGCCTTAAGATACTGAATTTTCCACATTTTTGGCAGAAAATGTGTAAACTTCCAGTTTAATGAAGTTTTTGTCGAGGAATCATACTTTTTTTTTTTTTTTTTCACTACACATTCAGAATTACAAATCATCAGCCAAAAACCTTTCCACTCTATTTTTAACCATCTGACTGAAATATGGGGTTTTCTCTCTTTATTCTCATATTGATGCAATAAAGTTTTGGAATGAGTGAAGTTGAGGAAATGCATTTCTCAACAGGATTGCAAGGGACAAGATATGTGGTGATTCTAATGTCTTGTCTAGATTTTAAATGGTTTTAAAGTCACTGCCAACAAGAATGCTGTGTCACCTATGCACAAGCTTCAACTCTTGATGTAGAAAAAACAATCCCAAGAAATAGAGGCTCAAGAGAATGAGGATGGCCTTTGGCCTTTCAACCAAACCACTGAGGGCCTGTCAGGTGCCAAGTGGCCGTTCTGAATGTTTCAGGCTCACTTGCAGGAAGCAAGTTTCCAAAATAAGTCTGATTTTCATACAAGTCCTTAGCAGATTGTGAAAACCTCATCTATTGAAGATGCTTCAGAAAACCCATCCAAATCCCAAAGCAGTCATTGTCTTACTTTATTTTTAGTCTTGTCTAGACTTGAAGAGAAAGAGGAAAAAGACTTTTGAAAAAAGGAAGGAACCTTCTTCCCCTTTGGGTATCTGAAATTTCCCATGGACCAAAAACACAGCCATGTGTAACTATGACCAGCTCAAGCCTAAGCTTCAGCACTAGGAAGCCTCCTGACGCCTCAAAAAATGGTGCAGCTTCTGTTAGGCTAATGTAAGTGGAAGCAGATACTCAGTTATCCTGAGGTGGTCATCATTCTTTAAATACAGGTTTATAGCCAGGCTTAAAACTTGAAAATGAAATAAATAAGGAAATAAATCAAATAACTGCTCATAGTCAGACACACGTGGAGAGGACATTGTGCCAGGTCAGCAGCTTCCATGCAGAAGTGTCCATGCAGACAAACATACATGAAGGTAGACATTTATGCACACAATTTTGTGCAATCGCTACTTACAGGCAAAAGAGAGGGATGTACTTAGGGCATGCACCAGCATTTGGAAATGAAGACTTCATTGTAATATTCTCTTTCAAAAATGTTTGAAGATTCCCCTCATAAGCTCTTTCAAATAAACCATACACAATATTACAGTATTCTATTAAGGACAAGAGCTTCCTTTTCTTCTCTGTTCATAAGTAATCTATGAACCCAGGGCCTTACACAGATAAAAGTAAATATGCCAAGCCTCACTATAATGAAAACTGAAACCAGGTGAATACATGTAAGAATTAAAGCATATACCATACAGAAAAACATAGAGGAATACACATTTATGCCTTGTTTTAAACCTAATATTGTTCTTCTACAGCATATTTCCCTTTTTCTTCTGCAATCAGGAGGTCTTACTTTATTGAAGTTTTCCACTCTGGATAATTTAATAATAAAGATAATTCACTAGGATGCAACATTCTGTGGAGAATTCATAAAGCAGCTCACACTTGAAGAAGTCAAGGTGACTCTAATTATTAGACCCATATTAAAATACACACTACAACTGCAATAATGCAGATTGTTCAGCAGAAGAAACAAGCTCAACTTCTATGTTTTCTTTCTCTGAAACAAGAACCTGTGCTCTGTCATTACAGAAGCGTTTTTCTTCCTCCACCCTGCATTGAAGCTTCTCTCAGATAAAATTTCTTCATCATATAATCACAGCAGGTAGAGTTCTTAAGAAAACAGACTTTTCTCCTAAGATCTGTGATAGATTATCTTGGATGGGTTTAACTGCTGTGGCTTAGGATTTTACTGCCTTTATCTGCCTCATTGTCCTCTATGCCCAAAGTTATGGTCTACCTAACAGAGAGAGCAGGGTCTATACCACAGGTACCAAAATTCATCCCTTGGCACCTTAGCATAAAGATCACACTAATCTACCAGCTCCAAAAATAAAATGGTGAAACAAAAATGCCTTCAATTTGGCTGTCTCTGTTCTCTGGGAGCAGTAACTCCTAGCCATAATAACATAGCAACACTGTTTGAAATCACACATCTGTATCCACCAATTTGACAGAATTGGCACTCCTGCAGTCCCATCTCACAGAAGTTACCTGTAGAGCAATTCCAGCTGATGATAAAGACAGCATGGCCAAAAAACCCCACACTCTTAAACTCCAGTCACAAAGAATCATGGACTATTAGAGGCTTATGAGGCAGAAAACATTCCCAATACCTCCATATCCCTGTTACAGGCCCTCAAGTGGGTACCAGGAGCAGTTCTTGCATGATACACTTTTAAGAATAGCCCGTTCATAGGAATATGAACGTGAGCCAGTTGAGGAAGTGAACATGGACAGCAGATTGACACTTGCACAAAAGCCTTCATGGTGGATCTGAATAAGAAAGGAAACATGGTACTTTTTGTTTCAGCTTGCTTGCAACATGCAGCTGAACCTCTCTTCCCCAAAACACATAGACCAGGCCTTCCAACAGGATGAAACACAAATCCTTTCTTCATATTTCTGACCTACTTGTTTTCTCCAGCCTATAGAAATCAGGCAGTAACAACAATGAAACATGCTCTTTGCAAATGGCTTTGTCATCTCTACTGCAGTGAGCAAATGAGCATCCTCTTTCAGTGGTCAGTCACTGCAACCTGCACCCAACAAAGCTACCTGCCTGCTCATTTAACTCATTAACTCATTTAACTATATATAAATATATAGAGGGAAAAAAAAAAAAGACCAGAAACAATAGCTTAAAATACTTGGAACTTTTATTCAATGTATGTTAAGAATTGTACATACTCAGATGACCAATTTAGGATACAGTTTTATTTAGATTATTCCAGTTTCAAGACAGAACATTACTATTTTTATGATGTTTTAATCCTGGATTTCATGGGTCTTTATAAACCCTTGCTAAATGTTTGCAAAGTGACATCTTCCATTAACACTATTATTGGAATTCTGTAACTATTAAGGCTTCTAATTTTTAAGGTGATAGGATAAAACACAGTTTTTCAAGGACTTCTGCCAGATAAGAGATCATATAATTGAAAGCAACTGTTAGAACAGATGTATGGAATCAGCAGTTACTTTCCAACTGAAGGGTCCAGTCACCTTCAAGTAAAAAAGATCATCAGTCTTTGAGATTAAGTAGAGAAGAAACAAGAAATTACTGCTTTTTGCTATATTTAAATTCACTTTGAAGCTACTTCAGAGGAATAAATGAACTCACTCTACAGATCCAGCTATTTACCTTACTTTGTTCTAACTATCCTCTAATCTCCTTGCTGATTGGAAAATCAGTTGTCCCATGTTCCCCAAGATCTTATCTTCAACATAGATTATACTGATGAACATGTCTAAGGACATGAATGAAAGAGGACAAATCTTCATCTTCCTTCCAGCCTGGAGAAGCTCAAAAACTTCTCTGAATTGCTTATTTTGGGCTTCTTCACCACAGCAGACAGATGGGCATAGCTATGTAATAAATCTGATTTTCTGTTCAACTTTCTTTCATGATAGATTTGGTTACCAAGAAATTCTTTAACAGACAGACTTAAGTGCACTGAGGTGATTGTATCCAGGCATGCACTGGGAAGCAAGCTCACAGAAAATGGCTACAGAGCTTGAGTACAGAATAACTTGCTCATTTGAGATGTGATCACCAACTTCAGAGGTCATTACGGCTTTAATATACTGCATTCTGAACCGTTCTTGTGAGAATAGCATGTGTCTTCCTATATGGCTCAGGTTTTCATACAGCACAAGGGCTTAGAGCTCCCCTAGAATGACAATCAATGCTCCTCTATTATGTTTATAGCTCTAAGGCCTTTCCTGCTAATGGATGACGTATATTTATGCAGCTGGAGGAAACCTGGATTCAATAACTGCTCCACCACAGACTCACTGTGTGGTGTAGGGTAAATCACTTAAATCTCTCTGTGCCTTCATTTTTCAACTGTAAAACGGAATTCTTGATGCCCACCTTTGCAAAGAGCTCTGAATCCTCAGGATGAAAACATACCCTGCTAAATAATATTACCTTGTTAGGAAGCACAGGTGTGTGACCCTGGACACATATGCTAATGTTGAGCCATAAATCTGTCAACAGGAGGTGCGGGCAAAACAGATGGTTCACATTCCTTTTTAAACCACCTCTTTGTCCCCAGAGCCCAGGTATGTCAACTAATCATTTTATAACTGGTTGGGGTTTTAATGGGCCAGGAAGTCCCAGGAAAGCACAATGCCATCAACATTAAGGCTAAAAGCAGAGCCAATAGGAGGAAAAGACAGACATAGAGATTTCTTTTCTCCTCTGCGCCCTGGCACGTAGGAGAAGCACTGTAAGGTTCTGCAGAAAAAGATAAAATAAAAAGCAGAACCTATTTCCACACATTCCTGAAAGCAGTCCTGCATCAGTGACCATGCCCAAATGGTGACGGATGCTGCATATATGAAAACAGACACACGCTTTTTAATTACAGGCAATAAAAAGCCACAGATGCACACCGTTTAAAAACCTGATTTAGATGAACAATTGCATGTTGATTCACAAGGATGTCAGAAGGACTACAAGCAAATAAAGAGGTCCCTTCCAAACTTTTTTTTTTTAACTTAAGGGTTCTCTCTATTATTGGAAATTCCGATTCCTTATCTCAATAGCTGAGAACTGAACATATGGCATCTTCCTCAAAAGTGTTACTGTAGCAACAAGGGCTGGGGCAGGATTTGGGCTGGGCAGGCCGGTGACATAGAGTGCTTAGCTGGCAGGGCAAGGCGGCAGGCAGAGCAGAGCAGGCAGAGCAGAGCAGGCAGGGCAGAGCAGGACAAACCAGGCAGGGCAGAGCAGGCAGGGCAGAGCAGGCAGGGCAGAGCAGGCAGGCAGGGCAGGCAGGGCAGGCAGGCAGAGCAGGGCAGAGC
>WEKY01058419.1:149249-184011 GCA_013390045.1 Picathartes gymnocephalus | reverse complement strand
AGGGCAGAGCAGGCAGGCAGAGCAGAGCAGGACAAACCAGGCAGAGCAGGCAGGACAAACCAGGCAGAGCAGGGCAGAGCAGGCAGGCAGGGCAGGCAGAGCAGAGCAGGCAGCACAGACCGTGAAGGCCCGTCTGCCACGCACATTCCCATAAACGGAATCGCAGGGCCAGCGGCCCACATCAAAGCATGGAGTTTAGCAGATTTCCCCTTCCCCTCCCCCTGAGTCTTTGAGACGGAGACTTCATACTGCAGAATTTAATATCTTTTTCCTCCCTCCCCCCATCAGCCCCTTTGTCTGTGTCTCTGTTCTCTAAGAGCTAACAGATGTTGATGCCATATAGTTTCAAAGAAAACTTTTGATGCCCACATAACTCATTACAACTAATATATTCCAAGAATGCTTGTAGCTCAGGAAACACCGGGGTGAAAAAACAGAAGAGAGGGGGCAAATGGCTACACTGAGTAAGCCTTGAGAGAAAATAAATAGTTCACTTCAAAGTCATCAGGGAATTCTTTAACAAGCTCTTTCTTCCGCAAAACACAGAACAAATTCAGCTGAGCCTAGAATTCCCAAAGGAAAAAAATAAACCCAAACCCCACACAAATGGCAAAGCAAGGGGAAGCATCTGAGAGGTCGCCCAGCTCACCCAGCAACAAAGTGCAGCTTTCTCAAAGTTCACTATTCCCAAGCAACCTGCACTGTGCCAGGGCACAAAAGCACCGCTGAAAAGCTGAGACTGTCAACAATAACAACACAGAGAGCCCTAGAAAAAGCTAACCCTGTCCCTCTGCACGAAATGAATGCAGATGGCAACGAGATTGCTCAGTTCATGGGGCGCTGTAAATCTGCCTTAAACACATGAGGATGATGTGTCATAACTGTCACACTAAAATCAAGAAACATCCCCTCATTTAGCAAAAGCAGGTGATTGCATTTTTCAGGGCAGGCAGGTCCATGTTCTTAGCTGTTTTCTAGGATTACATCTAGGATACAAGCCTCCATAAATTTTGCTAGCAGGTCTCCTCCTCTCCTGTGCTGCTTCAGCGCACAGCTGCATCCTCCCCTCCGTTTGGTGAGAAGACCCTCAGGAGTCACCAGGGGTTGGTAGGGAGAAGGGTTGAGAAGAGGGGGGAGGGCGAGAATGCGATTACATCAATTTCCACAGCAGGGGGATCAGATTGCATCATTGTACACAACTTGGGGCCCACTCTTTTATCCCTGATGCAGGCAAATTTCCCATTGAAATCAGTGGGAGACTTGTCTGTGCGAGGACTGCAGAATCGGGTGTCCTGTGATCACAGAATTAAAAAGCAGTAGGAAGCAACACCTGGCAGCACCTCTCTCAGTAGTTCTCTGCCCTCCATCGGGATGGAAATCAAATCACAACAAACAAAAACGTAACACCGATGTTAAATCCCTTCTCCCCTCATATACAAACTCTTAAAAATC
Source organism: Picathartes gymnocephalus (assembly GCA_013390045.1). Taxonomy (NCBI): domain Eukaryota; kingdom Metazoa; phylum Chordata; class Aves; order Passeriformes; family Picathartidae; genus Picathartes; species Picathartes gymnocephalus. Next base: position 182,559 of record WEKY01058419.1, on the reverse strand, counting down.
CACCACTGCAGTTACAGTATAAAAGTCTGTATAAAGTTCCTGCCACTGTACTGCAGATTTCACACAAAGCGAGTAACAATGAGAAAGAAAACATCAGGGGGAGGCATACATTGACATCTCTCATCTCACAACTAGAAAGCAAAGAGTTTTAAAGGTTTTAGACAAGCAGGTGTGTTCTACTGCTTGTTTTTTTCCCAGGGGTTTAGCTGGAAGAGAAGAAACAAAGACAGCCCTACTGCAGCAGCAACAACCCACGGTCTCTTTCTGCATCGTTCAAACAGAAATCATAATACAATAGCATAATATGTATAACTATTATTTTTTCGCTGGTGCTCACTTGCAAGCACCACACTTTGCATCCACTGACATCTGCATGAAAATTCCCCTTGTAGCAACTCGACAGTCTCCCCAGTCTTGCTGCTGCTACTCCCGTTCACACCTTCTTTGCAAAATAATTATCCCTCAAACACACTGGTAAACAGCTTAGGAAAACCAGAACCAAAGTCCTTTATCAGATTTCTTGACGATAAAATGTGGTTCCTCATAAAATGATCCCTTATTATCTCTCCTGCCTCACTGTTTGGGGATAGGTCATTTCCTCTAGGGAATCATAAGGAAGGCATCCTCAAGCCTTGTGGATTTGTAAGTAAAATACCGTATTACTGAGGTCATCCACCACATTTCAGAGCATTAGGAAGCTTCAGCAGGAGAGCAGGGAGCAGAGCTGCTCGGGTAACCCAAATCTAGTCTGTGGCTGAGTGGGGCCAAGGTGGAAAACACCGGGAGAAGACAGGGGATGACACAGTAGTACCAAACACTACTGAGCCCTTAGGGAATCAGAAGATTTGAAATTCTATTCCATAAATTCAAAGCTTTACTGAACTCTCAAAATAAGGCACCTTTAGGATCTGAGTGCTAAGTTTGTTCGAAACTCCCCATCCTCTCCGGACTGAGGGGGCTGTTGAGCAGCTGGGGAGGCTGGGCAGCCTGGGGCAGGCTCAGCTCTGGGGCTGCCTGGGGGCAGGGGCTCCATCACCATCAAACCACAGGTTCTGAGCTGCCAGGGCTGCACTGCGCCAGCACCTGCCTTTGGACTTCCCCGTGTGCATTGCCCGTGGTTTTCACCACTGCCAAATAGCATATTCCAGTGTGGGCTAATTACATGCTCCTGTCCCACATATATCAAGACGCAGTGAGGAAACACCACCCCCCTCCCAAATATCATGAAATATATGATATAACATAAATATTATGTTTGCATTTTCCTGGTTAGGCCTGGTTTTAGTTTCAGCTCAGCCCTATCATGACTATTTTGTGAGAGCAAAATAATTTGGCCTTTAGGATGAAAAAAATAGCAAATAATTAGAAGGAAAAAAACCCGAACCCAAACAAAAAACTTAGTAGCCATTACTTTTAGTGGCTATTGGCAGCAAGAGCTGGAGTTTCCTCCACAGAAGATGAAGCACAACAGGAGCAGCACAATGACTGAGGTTTTACATTAAAAATAGCTTGAATTCCAGTCTGGAGTTCCTCCTAAAGCTGATGATGCTTTGTCTTAGAAATCTGCACCTATAGCAATATTCCTGACTTCATACCATGGTTCTGCTTTCTATACTCAAAACCTTAACTACACAGCAACCAGTTTATCAGCAACCCTGTTGACTCTCTCAGCTGTTTCTACACATTGAAAATTTATGTTCAATAGGTGAAGTTACTTCTGCTAGAATTTGTCAAAAAAACAAAACAAAACAAAAAAAACCCCAAAAAACCAAAAAAAAACCAAAAAACAACAACAACAACAACAAAAAACCCAAAAAAACCCACCACCCCAACAATCCAGAGCACAAAACCTGTCAAGTACTTCTCCTTCAAATGGTCTCAGTAGCAGGAGACCAGCAATATCAAATGCTCTTGGAAACTTTTAATTCCTTTCCACTCTCAAGCAGACAAATTAAACAGAAATAAAATTATTTAATTTTCACAAATTATTTTTTTTTTCACTGTCAAAGATACCATCAAAAGATTTTCAACTGTGTTGCCTTGAACAGTAAAGGTCTAGACAGAAATTATTTAGATATGCACATCTTCCTCAAACAGGACTTCTGGTGATATACAGAAACTGTGGTACAGGTAGGAGGAAAAATACCCTACTTCAGCCAGCCAGGATAGAGCAGATCCACATTTTGATGCAACTCTGACACTCTGGACATGCAAAACCCTAAACTTTGGGCCAATGCTATGGTTTTGTCTCCTGAGCCGGGCAGGATGATGGCCAGAGACATCCAAAGACCTTGGAAGGGGTTTTGTGGCTATTTTTCACGATTTCAGGGAAAATGTTTTTCTGATTGTGTGTGTTGGAGTATGTATGGTTTGTTTGTAACATTGCAACAACAGAAAGGCTCAGGAAAAAAGATTAATTTTGCCAAATACTAAGTTTCCTCTCAAGAAACACTGATGGAAAAACATAATGGAGCCTCACAAATATGGACAGTTCTTGTCCTGAAACAAAGGAATTGAACTTGCAGCGACCCAGCCAAGCCTGGGTTGCTGAAGTACCACGGGAGGTAATATTTATAAGACCTCTTTCAAAGGCTCTTTTAGCCTTGTTCTCCTATTTCCATGAGCAAGAATTACTGTATTGCTTAGCAGTAGTGTATTGCTTAGCCATTACCCTTCTGCAGCACACCCTGGCAGGGAGCACGGCCTGTTCCTCGGGGTGCTACGCGGACACACAAAGCCTCCCCAGCCCAGGAAACACACTCACAAAGGTACACGGGGATTGATTTTTTACCGCCTGCGGGTGCTTGCACTAGAGCAATCCCGCCGAGCTTCTGGCAGTGACCAAGCCCAGAGAAAGGTGCATGCACAGGAGCTGGGCAGCAGAACTGCATCATTCAGCCCAGGGTCCACGAGTGCACAAGACCAGCCCTAGGCCAGGGCTGTATCTCCGGGCACAATGTTACCCGTGCTTTCAGACACAGCGAGGGTACCTGACAAAAGCTGGGCCTGGCATCAGACTCCACACAAAAGGGGAGAGGCCAAAACCAGCACCGTGAGAAGCCAACCAAGCCAAGGATATGGGATCAGCAGGGCTAGCAAGTCCTCAGAGCGCTCCCCTTGGAAAGGTACAGCCCCATTATACAGGTGACATAGGCAACACTGCTCTGTGAGTAGCACAAAACACTTGGACTAAAGTGGAGTCACTTGGGACCACATCAGGTATTTTCTCTTCCCATAGAGGGTGGGAGAAAGCTGAAAGAGACACTGAGGGTACTTCAGTTTCATCACCGATCCACAAAGCCCTCAGCACGTGATTGTGACAGAAACTGGAGTTTTAACAGTCTCATCAGATTACAATCCTGCCTTACTTCCTTTTTTAAACCAATTTAAATCCATCTTTGTGGCAAGGTTTTGTACTCATTTACTATGATTTTTAATATCTTACTTAAACATGAAGGCCTGTGGAAATCCTTTACAATGTTTATACAATTTTAAATGTTTTCCATGAGGACCAGACACATTTGGGAGGGGAGGGAGGAAGGATGACAGCCCAATGCAGATTATGTGGAGAGCAGCAGGCTTGACTGGCCCCATGCAGCTATTAAAGGGACAGCAACATTTTAAAATTCACATTTGCCCAGGAAAGTTTTACCTAGTCTTACGTAAACACCAGAAAGGCATTAAAAGAAGAAGAAAGTCTCAGCATTTCCAGATAGTTCACTTCCACTTTAGAAAGATTGTTTCAATTCAAGCCTGTTAGTCCTTTTAATATGCTCCAGTAAAAAAGAGGAGTGGTGCAAATAATCATGAAAATAAAGGAAAAAAGGAAAACGACAAGGAGACTTTACTACCCCAAGCTACCTTCATTTACATTTTTAAATATAAATTAATTGAAGTATTTCATCACAGTCACTACTGGGATCTCAGTTGACATTATTTTAATGTCAAATGCTGTTTAATGCTGCAAATTTTTAATAGCTTGTATTTAAAGAAGGAAAGAAAATTAACACAAACAGATCTTTCTCACTAGGCACAACTCTTAATTTCAGTCAGAAGAGTCTGTCAGGCAGCCCAGATTGCATCAACAGCTTCATGAGCTCATGACACACCAGCAGCATAGCACAAACTGTTGCCCAAGCAGTCTTGGCAGGACATGCAAACCTTGATTTTGATCCCAGTTTTGCCCTAGTTTTACATTTCTGTAACTGCAGCAGAGCAAAATCAGAGTGGCTGGAAATAAAATTGTGCCTTCACCGGACATTCAAGACCAGCTCGTTTTCTAGTCAGTTACAGCATCAATATCGATATCAAAGTAAATATTTTAACTTAAATTGAAAACTCTTTATATTTCTTTCACAAACAAAATATTAAGAACTTCGGCCTAGAGAAAGATAAAAGGAGCCAATCTCCCCTTTAAATTACCAAGCAAGCCTGGGCTTTGACTCCTTTTTCAATGGGAAGTCAAAACGTCTGACTCCAATCAGTTTGTATAAACCAGCTTTTGTTTTTCCTTTTACCCAAATGACTCCACTCTTAAGGATTTATTGTAACTGGATTGCTTTTCTACCCAGCAGGGAGCTGTAGCACTAGCAAAGCTGTTCCACACAGTAGGTTTTCCGCTGATTGAATTTCTAGACTTTCAGCTCTTCGGAAATGTTTGCTCTTGTACAAGCTGTCAGAAGGAAATTGTGTGCAGTCGATTTTGTCTCAGCTAAAGCCAGGCGGGGTTCCATATGCAGCCAGCCAATGTGGAATTGAAAGGAGGATCAATCAAATTGCAAAGGAAAAAAGGTCTCAGCACAAACAAATAAAAAAACCCCAAAGAAACAAGCCATACAACAAAAAAAGGGCAGAGGGAAGCAGATGAGAATGAAAATAATTCCTGCAAATAGGTGCCCTAAAAAGAACCAGCAACATCCTTTCTTAAAAGGAAAGCTTTTATTTAAAAATCACTAAAATAAGGGCTAGGAGCCGTATGAAGGAGTTGTTCCATTAACCATGCATAAAGCCAACACCATTACATTGTTCCAACTCCAAGCTGCTGTATAACCCCTCATCCCTGGAGCAGCCCATGCTACCAGCAGTGCCCCAGCTGTCAGTACCACAGTCACAGCACAGCCACAGCCACAGCAGCTCTGCCACACGGGCTGCTGGCTCCGTGTAATCAGGAACACACACTGGGAAGATGTAGGAAGCCATTGGAAAGCACCTCAGCTGCCATGCTTGTCACAGGCCATGGAGGGTGATTTAACAAGGAGGATTTTTCAGGCATCACGTTCTCAGGACTGTACAAAGATCCCAAAGTCACCTCCACTCCAAGTGGATCATTGCTGTTCTCTTGCCACGCCCAGGGTCTAATGGTACCAATTGCTGTCTGCACCTGAGGTTTTGTTCTTTGGAAATACAGTAACTGACAGGGTCAGAAGGGCACACACAACCAAGTAAGTCAGAAGCAACAAGCAGAGATTAAGACATCTGTATTAAAGGTCTCATAAAAGAATCTCAATATAAGCAACACTTGCCTGTGGTCTGGTCTGCAATAGCTGATAGTTCTAACTCAACTTCAAGGACAAATTTTGGTTCTAACTGCATTGCAGGCAACAGAAATGCTTTAAGCATAAGCCAATACTTCCAAATGACATAGTAACCCATGAATGTGACAGCACAGGTGAGCATTGGACTGGGAGTCTCTGCCCTGCCAGCAATGGCCAGATAAACCTCACAGTATGTAAGTACACCATAACAGGCCCAGGAGTGGTTACACTGCCACCAGGCACACCATCTTGCCTCTGTGCTGAGGTTTGTGTTGTGACAACCCATTGTTAGAAAAGGTGTGTCACATGTTTTATCTTTTAAGAAATGTTTACATCTAGTGGGCCATTCCTTTTTGACATGCAGTGCAAATCAAAAAGCCATACAAGGGTTTGGTTTTAAATTACTGACTTGACCTTGAAATACTTTTGAGTCCTACTCCCTTGTACTGCTCTGGACTTATCCTCATGTGTAAGTTCAGTAAGTAGCCAGGCAGTGAAGCAGTCTGCAAGGACAGTCATTCTACCTTTAAATGTATAATGGGGAAAAGCACATTGCAAAATATTTTTCTTAGAGCATCCCAAGTGTCTGCAACAGTGACTGGTGAAGAGCCTCAGTGACGGTGCAAAAAGGAACCTTCAGTTTACTGTGCACTGTCTTTCCTCAGAAGACACTATACAGTGAGAGAAGATGACATCTATCATAGAACAAATAATAATAATGAGGATTTTTGCAACAACTCTTCCCCAGTCAGCTGCCTTCCATTAACAGTGGTTTTCTCTCTCAGTTCCTCCCTTATTTCACCTGTTAAGTGTAGCTCAGTGATTTTCCTGCTGGGAGTCTGTTCAGACACGCTTTCCCAACTCAGCACCCTGACAGCCTGACATTTGTGCTCCTAATCAACAATGCACCTCGACAAAGCCCTGATGATGAAAGGAAATATCCTGGCTCCAAAGTCTTCTAAAGGGCCACGTGCCTGACGAAGGCATTCACACCACTATTTACACCATATTTAATGATCCTCATTACTGAATCAGTTGTCTGCTCATGTGAGTCACTGAAGAGTTTCCTCATTTTTGCTTTACCTCTTGGTAGGCTACAGTTCCTCTTCAACCATAAAGGAAAATATTGCAAACAGAAAAGAAAGAGGGCAGTGAGCAAGAAATTCCTGATACACAAGAAGGAAGCACAAGGCTGCAAATGACCTGAAACTTTGATCCGTCTGTCCTCCTGATATTAAGATTTACTCCAGATGTCCCAGGCACTACTGCTAACAGTGCCCCAGCCCAGAGCTGTAACCATGTACAGTAGTTGAACAAAATATTGCCTGAAGATAAAAATTCACTCATAAATCCCAACAAGGGTTATAGAAAGGTTCTCCAGTTAGGACACACTGTCATTTTCAACCAAACACAGATTTGATTCAGAGTGACACAGAATTTAAGATTCAATATTACAAATGCACAACCTTCGGTCTTCTGTGGAAAAACCAGAACAAGGACTGGTTAATTCTTCCCATACACTCTGAGGAGCTTCTGATTGAGTGACAGACTTTTTACCTCATTATCAATTTCTACCAAGTTTCCTATTGCATAATTCGGTTTGAGGGCATGTGGCAGTACAAAGTGTGAAGAATTATTCTGGAACTCACAGACACAACCGAAGCAAGGCAGGTATAGATGCAACACATCTTCTCAACAATCATCCCTAACCAACTACTTAATTTCTTAGATCTATTCCACTTTCAGGTCCTAAAAACCAGGGAACAATATCTGAACTGTCTATCAAAGCTAGTGTTCTTCACTATGACGAGCCTTAAGCATTCTGCAGACTTTGCTCTATTTACCTGCTTTGTATAAAAGCCTGCCATTGCTCTTTTGCTTCTAAAAGAAAAAGTTATGAGAGAGAGAAAGAGAAATGACTGAGTGGAGCAAGAGGGCATTTGGGGATTTTGGAACAGGAGGAGTTCAACTTGGAACCTTACAGCTCACCTCCACCTTCCCCCAGATGAGACACCAACAATCTCACCACACCAACTCACCTGGGCATTGCACTGGAAAATACAAAATTCCTCAAATGACTGGAACAGAAGTTTGAATGTATGAGTCACTCTAGTCTGATGTGTGCAATTATACAAAATACACACTGTGGATTTATTTATTGCTATCTTTAAAAACACAAAAGACATTGAGGATGGAAAAAGTTAAGAGACAAGGCTTAAAGACACACTTAGACTAGAAAACAGATGCAGAGAAGAAATTAAAGGCACCACCAGTAATGGAAGCCTTTGCACAGGCACTAAAGCTTACTCAAATGTATAGTTCTTTTGAAACCAACTTGACTCCTTAAATGAGTAAATTTAAGTTTGCAGGATCAATCATCTAAAATGAATGCTTAAAATAAATGAAAGAGACAAGATATTAGAATAACAGCACATAAAATACTGTATCACCCTAATAGTAATGTTAATCATCCCTCATTAAAAACAAACTTCAAAGAAGTTTCAAAGAAGCCTAAATGGTCATATAGGCAAGATTTAAAAGTGAGAATAGAAACAAGGTTAAGGTATAAAACAGCACATGCAGTGAAAAGGGAATAATCAGAAAGACTAAATCAAACAGAGAAACCAGCAAGGACTGGAAGATGGGATGTATATACACAAAGAACATGACCAGATGTTTAATTCCCGATTTATTCAGAGCCACACCCTGCATACATTTGTCACCTGATGAAAAGACTAAAGCCATGGCCATTACTGTGAATTTCAACGACCTGGGTCTAACTCTTAAGGATATTTCTAGATTTAGAGTTCCAAGGGCTTCCCTTCTAAATGACCGCACACAGGAGCATCTGCAGGGTTTGATCATTAGCTCACAGCAGTTTCTGAGTTCCAAATTTCTTACAATATGGCTCCAACAGCCACAGCCTTATCCAAGTGAGAATGAACTGCTGGGAGTGTGACAAAATGTGGTGCAATGCAGAGACAGATATCCAGTGGAGACTAATATTTCCAAGAAATTATGAACGAATTCTACTGCTCATCTGACAGAAATGAGATAGGCTGCTGGCTGACACCAGAAAACACTGAGAACACTGCCCTAGTGAGAAAAGTTTCTGTGGCATGTCAATGATATTTCCTCAGATCATGTATATGTAAAATATAGGTTAGGTATCAACACCTAGTACATACATTGAATTGCTTTAAACAAAAACAAAACCAAAACAGATTAGCAAGAAGTCAAAAGAAAAAAAAATGGACATGAAGAAAATAATTCCATGGATAATGTCTTTCAGTAAAGCTCTTCTACAATCTTACATGATGGAAAAATGATGAATTCTCTGTCAAATTTCTCTGAACAGATTTCTGCCAACGGTGTCACCCTGCTGCAGCAGCGTGGGCAGTTGAGAGTGCAGGTCCTCACCCAGCACCAGCTCCCCTGTGCTGCCCTGCACTGCCAGCACTACCTGAGCAACCATTCCAAAGCAATCCCCAAAGATCCTAAATGAGCTGTTCCTATACCAGTGTTTCAAGTCCAGACCTCACCCTCGAATGTGCTGTATGGGGCAGAAAGCAGTAACTGTCTCCAGGGACACAGCTCAAACATAGTAATCCAGAACAGGGATGCTAGAAAAAAATAAAGACCTGAGAAGTGGGAAAAGCACATAGATGTAAGCTAGAAAAACACATATCATGGAAGTAAAGGCCCTGAAAGTTACATCAAATTGATGTAAAAATGAACTGCTCAGATGTTCCTTGTAAACCCACAGTCTTTCCAGCCTCTCCAGGGCCAAAGGAGAAACCCCAGCAGCTTGAGTTAGAGGAGTGTCCCTAAAAATTCACCTGTTGCAGGCTCTGCAAACAAGATTTAGAGGGTTTGCAGTGCACAGGAACAGAACTTTGCACAATTTTCTGGTCCATTTGAATTGATGGATGCTGGAGACTCAAATACTGCTGGGAAGCCCCAGGGGAGACAGTCCGTTAACATTGACAAGCTTCTGACTTAGGGAAACCTGAATGCAACCTGTCTTAGATCACAAACACAGTGGTGACAAAACAGATAGTTTTGGCACACCGGTTTAAAAATCCTCTGCCCTGGGATGGGCTGAGGTGTTTCACACAGCCTGGCAGTATATGGATTTCACACTGAAGTCTGAGGTATTCTCCATTTTCTCACATAGTACTAAAAACAGACCATTTTGTCTCAAGTTCATCTGCTTTTATGGCAAATAACTCTGCATACCCGGTATTTATCCATTGTAATGTGGCACCAGAATCCCTGTTAACAGCTTAATTTTGTGAATCTCTTACTCAAGGCCTGCAAAGAAAACTTTGCAGCTGCTGAGCTTGTTATGGGTTGGGTACTCCTTTGCATCCTGACTGAATCTTAAATGTACCCGATAAAGCTCCATTTATTTTAGCTAGGGATATTTCCATAGGCCTGTTTTGATAGGCAGAGCTCCTTCCCCTCTGCTTTAGTGTCTTTTCCATTTAAGAGTAACAAATTTAGAAGTTTAAAAATAAATAAATAAATGGAACAGGAAACTATCATAGCTTCAAAAATCTCACTTTCTGGATAGAATTTAGGACAAGGGACAATATTAACAAATACAATTTGTACCAGACTTTAAAGCCCACATGCTCAGGCCAATGATCACGCACATATACAAATTCACGCTGTGAATTCTCTTACAAGTTTGCTGGAGATAACACACAAAAGCTTGTTAAGAGACCTCTGGGGTTTTTTTGGTTTTTTTTTGATTTGTTTTGTTTTTTAATCACTGTGTTTATTTTTGTTATGCCCTTGCAGTGTGCATTCTGCTCATCTCAGTGAAGCAGGAGGGGAGTGTGAGGAGAACAGGTTTTTCACTGTAACAGAGAATGTCACCGCACCGGGACACTCGGAGTGAGGCGTGCAGCCCTCTGCAGTCAGGGTTGCATTGAAGCCTTCTGAGAACAGCCTGGGGCAGGCAGGTCTGTCACTCTGGGCATGTGAAACTGTACTGCCAGCACACTGCAGCTCCTTTGAACACTTTGTGTGCAGGGTAACCAGGCTGGCTCTGCAGTTCAGCACAGGCAGCTGTCACAGCCCTCCTTGCCTGCTCCACCTGGGGAAGAGTGAAACACAGGCAAGGAAGGAACACGGTTCAAAGGCCTGAGCCTGAAAGTGAATGCTGAAAAAAAAAAACCAAAAAAAAATGAAAAGGAAAAATAAGAACAAAGAAATCTTAAGCTGGCTTGTCTGTTTTTCAATTTATACAACTGTAAACAAATTCAGCGGTTTATTAGTTTATAATGCTTTTTGTGGTCATGTAATTCAAATGTGAGCTTTGATTTAAGAAATGGAATTTGGCAAGAAAGGAGTTTCAAGGCAGCCTACTCACTTTCCCATTAAGAAGATTAAAAAAGAATTCAAAATATTTAACTTTGGGTAATAAGGTCTATACTTGTGTAGCAACTAATCTTGTGCTCATGTACATCCCAATTTGGTACTGCACTTGCTTAACATTAAGCAAGTAAGTAATCTCACTGCCTTCCCGCATACTTCAGGAAACACTAAGTGCTTTGCTGAAATGGGGCCATGATCAGATTTAAACAGTGTCCTTTAATGAGGATTTACTCATTAGAATAAAAGGTCTCCAGAAAAGCCACTCAGCCTGTTAACAGCCAGCCATTCACCTTAAGCAGCAACTTTTTATCTAATTTTGCTTTTAAATAAAGCTATCCTACATTTAAGTGTGGAATCTATAAAGAGTTATTTTAAACAGAACATTTCAAATTCAGCTAAATCTGGGAAAAATCAGAGCCTGGACTCTTAGCTGTATCCGGACTCGCTGTGCCTATATGTAGAAGGCAGCAGCACATAATCCCTTGGTGTGCCACAGCCACTTGGGCATTCAGCCTTAACTCTGAATGTGCTGCCTTGCTTTTCTAATCCAACAGGCAGCATTCATATTTTCTGGCCAAGTTCTTTTCAGTTATGATTTTTTTCAGATTTCAGTTGTTACTTGCATGCAAAAGGAATTGAATTCAAACCTTAATGCTACAATAGGCTCTAATTGTATATACCACATACTTTTAAACACTAATCATTCTCAAGAGCAGCAACTGAGAAATAGCCTCACTTGGCCTTGAAAATACAGGATGTAGTTAGGAATAAGGGAAAAATTTACTGAGAAATATTGTGTACCTCCTTATCTCCAACTCAGAAATAAGGCCAGTATTTTACACTGTGAACACTCATTATTTTCTTTAAATCAGGTTTAGGTCTTTATCACAATTACTGTTATCTGCTATTGCTGTAGCAGTGCCCTCTTGCAGGCGTTACTGCAGAAAAGGTCTTCATTGCACAGAAAGTTACCATAAAGAAGAAATTACATTATCCCACCTCCACACACAGCAATGCCCATCCATTTAGCTGTTTAGAAAAACATTAGCAAAGCCACAGAAGCTGGAGCTTTTATAGCCAGTACAGATTTAATTTTCCCAGTGGGAAGAGGGGAAAGCTTTTCCTGAGCAGGTACATCTGCACACTCCAGAGAGGCTGCCTGGCCTTACTCCCACAGCATTACTGCTGGATGGGCTGGTGTGCAAAAGGAAGCTCTGCTGGATTAAACAGGAGGCTTGGTTTTACACAGAGTTCAAGTGCAAAAACCCACATGGACATTTATTTCGTGTGGTTTATTTTTATTTGGCTTAATTGATTGTGAATCATTTAAAGCCAAATAAAAAAGATAGCCAGAATCCTTAATGCCCACAATAGTCTTCACCATTCAATCCAAATTAAAGTAGCAATTTATTTAAACTAAAGTTCTTGTGTATGAACAAGGCCAAAGCTAATCAAGTGTTGTCTCATCACAATCCCAGCAAACAGTCTGAGTGGAGATAATGGCAAGCTCTGCTTCCTGCCACAGCAACTAGCAATGAGGGAGGGAGGCTCTTCAGCCCAGAGGAAGACCAGTTTAGACTACACAGGGAAGACAGAGAGGGGCTTTCTGCTAGGTGGGGCTGGCAAATCTATTTCTGCACCAAAGGAATAGCCCCCTCAATGTCCCTCCTGTGTTGTCGAACCCGACCTGTGTGAAATTTGAGAATGGATATAAATCACAGGGAGAAAAAGTAATAAAAAGCTCCCGGCAGACTTGATGACATGTTGATAATGTTCTCGTCCTGGAGTCAGGGTGACACCAGCCCAAAGATGATATATAGAACTAAGCCCACATACCGACGATTTACTGGCCTAACGACAGTTTTCATTGATCAGAGGCCAACAATTACTGGATTCCTTCCCACTGCCTATTTCAGTATCAGGCTCTGGCGTACAATCAAAACACTAGCCCTGCTTCTCCACAGTTCATGTGCCAACTTTGCAGTGGATGCTCAAGCCAAGCAAGAATGATATGCAAATCTGGCAGGTGTTTGGGGCATACCAGTGCTGCTCAAAAACCCAGCCATAAAAAAGGAAACGGCAGACAGGCCAGGGGAGTCCCGATCTGCTGCAGAAAGGCTGCAGGCTCTGTACAGTACACAGTAAACAAGTCCCAGAAACTGGAGACATGGCTTTCAGGCAGCAACAGAAAAACTCAATTATTTTATCTCAGTATAAACAAAGCACATTCTTTATATCCCCTCCAGATTGTCTAAAGGCCTCTCTTGCCACTGCAGCTTATTTCAAAAAGAACAAGAACTTACAAACAAATAGAGCAATCGGTGCTTGTACCAATCACATAGCATTCCTTTGTATTTTGTTTTGCTTTGTGCCTTGAAGTAGGGAACCGGTAGAAAGAGATTTCCTTCCCAACTGTATGGAAAATGGATGTGTCAAACTGAATTAATATCTGCAATAGCACATTCAAATGGCCATGATTAAGCTGCTGGAACGAGATGAATCAATGTGGGAAAGGTGCTGGCAAAGAAATATTTTTCCAGGATATTACTGTCTCTTACAGACAGGCAAGTACGTGTAATTTGTCTTGGTCTATCAGGATTTACCTATCTGTCCCACAGTTAGCATAGGGGAATGCTGCAACTTTCCAAAAGCTTCTATCCACCTTCTTTGGGACCCAAAGAAAAGTTGGGAAAAGCTCCAAAGAACTCCTGCTAAAAGATGTAATTTCCTTACCATAAAACTCATGCATTTAGAAACAGCACAGGAGCTCAGACTGATACTACAGGATCTTTGTATAACACTTTCTAAAACACATGCCACTAAATACTTTCCATCTCTCTTGACCTTCTATCATCTTTCTCTTTTTCTCTAATCTGATGTGGCCAAGTTTTTCAACAGAAACAAAAGCAGCTCAAGAGTTGAGAAAGAGAATTTTTAAGAAGAGAGACAATAGAAAGTGTCTTCTTAAGAACAAATATCTTTTTAAAAACTTATTTCTGCAATTTCATGACACATCAGAGTTGGGTGACTACATTTAAGGCAACATACAGGTAGAAAGACAATATGATTTTGAAGCAACTCAGAAGATTTGGGGTGTTCTACATTTCAGTAGTATCTACATAAAATGAAGCTATCATGAAAAATACTGTCAACATCTTGGAAGAACAACCACCATCCAGGCCAACCTGAAATTTGCATAGTTTCAACCACATCATCTTTGTTTTAAGGAAAAAATTGATATAACACACTTAAAATATTTAACCCACTTCCACAAAAGGGGAAAGGGTGTAATTACAAAGAAAAAATAAAGCAGCTGAGTATTCAGAAGATGCTACCAGCATGTACTCTGGAAAGAAAGGGAGTTTTCCTCTATTCAACCTTCCCAAAAGTAACTTTTCAGAAGAGAGTTCAGGTGGTTTCAACACAAGTAGACTTTTATAAAGAGAATTAACTTCTCTAAAAAAATATTTTGCAGAAAGGAAGACCCCCTAAAAGTAGAAGAGCCTGATATGTGCTCCCCTATTCAATACTGGCTGTAAAGCTCTTCCTTGCTGCCTCAACTTCTAACTTCGCTTAGACATGGGGGCTAAAATGCCATATTATTTACTCCCAAAATGTGACAGGCCAGTCACCACAATTATTTGCATTGCAGCCACGCCTACACTGCCCTGGCGAGGAGCTGGAACCCTCTCACGCTGAGCACTGAAGCACCACTGAACTGAGGGCTGAGCGTGCTGTCCTGGGTGCAAGGGACTCCTTGCCATCCCACAGGAAAAGCATTCCCCCAGGAATCAGCACCACCCTGCCCCAGACTATCACAGAGGGGAGCAGCTCTGCACGAGGCTCTCTAAAGACAAGCCACAGCCAGAGCAGCTCAGGTACTAAAAATACATTTATTTTTTGCCCAATGCAGAGAGGTTGTTAGAAAGAGTTTCTCTATCTTTTCCCTTCTAAAAGATTAAATAGAGAATGAACAAAATGGAAGCAGAGCTGAGGAACATGCTTTTGTTTTCCTTCTTATGAAAGGGGCAAGAATTTATTTGAGGGTCCCCATGGAACACATACTTCTTTCAGCCTCTTTCCATTCAGTTGCAGTACTCAACTGGATCTTAACACTCTCCTGCAACTGTTGAAACCAACCATCTTTAGTAGTTCCACATCTCTATTTTCTTTTTTATTTTTCATTCCTGGACAGGGATTATTTCAACAGCATATTTCAGTGTGGAAGGAGAAGGTGGCATTGGAAAACACTTTCTATCAGGAACAGATATTCATTAATCTGAGCCCAAAAATTAATGGAAAGCCCCACCTGAAACATTGGATCTGCCTGTCTGCATCACACATCTCCTGGGAGGAAATACAGGACACAGCTCACTGAGAGGAGTGTTATGTGTTATGGGTGTTTGAATTAATTCTCAGCATATTTTGACCATGTATCCAGAGGCCATAGTAAATTTGTTGAAGTATGTTTTCCCCAACCCTTTCATGTCACTGTTCTTTCCTCCTTTCACTAATATTTAGACATTCTGGTGTTCATCAGCATGCCCTCCTGGTCAGGCAGGCATCTGTTTCAGCTTCAGGTGGTCCATGGGGAAAAATCGAAGCTTTTTTGTTCAAAGAGGCCAAATTATCACCTGAAGAGGGTCGCCAGATCAGAACATCTGTATGTAGTAAATAGGTGTGTTTCTAAATATCAGATTTTTAGAAATGAAATAATCTACAAATGTAAAGGTGAAAGATTTATTCATACCACTTACTTCAAATAGCAACCCTACAAATCAAGGTTAAAAAACTTCTTTTCAGATATAAGTCTTTCCCAAGGGACTTGCTTTACGTACATGGTACTCCTATGCTGTTCACTAAACACCAAATGCAATGATAGGGCCAAATGCCATTATATCAACTTATTTTTATGTCTGTACACAGATAGTATCATGGTAAACAATCAATCTTCTCTCTCAGTTGCTGAAAGTGCCATACTCACAGAAGTGCAGTCTCTGACAGTTTTTCAGGGCCTCTTCTCGTGGATTTATTTGCTGCATTTTATTGATCTTTGATGAATCTGGATTATGACAGTGAACTATTGTATGCACTGTGTGTTGAAATCACGTCAACACTGAGTTTATTTTATATCTTTAGTGACATATGAATGATTTACAATTTTTTCCTAAGCAGCAGGAGACTGTTTGATGCTGTTCCAAACTGTCCTGGACAGTAACTACTCACACTTCTGAAATGTAAGAGTACTGTAGAAGCTACCAGAAGCTCTGGCATTGCCTACAGACAAAGGCAGCTATGAGGACATCCCACTCAGCAGCACTGTCCAGAAGTGGAAGGTTAGGTTAAGTGTGCAGTCAGGCAAAGGAAGTTTGTATTGAGCATATAGATCAAAATCTCCTCAGTAGGACTCTTCCGCCCCTTCACTCAGGGCTTTTCTTTTGGCTGGTGCAAGTTAAATTTTTCCAGCTTGGATTCAGAAGATGGGTTACCTAGTGAAAACCTGTGGAGTAAAAGCAGTCCAAAAGCTATTTGTCAGCCTTCAGAATTTGTTCCTGCATCTTTATTATGGCTGATCTCTCCTATTTCTCCTCTTCCCCCCTGTTTCTATTTCTTATTTCAGATCTCAGCCTTTTCACCACATTAGCTTTTCTTTTTCTGGACAGTTGGTGGTTTGTGTTTATGGACAGGAGTCAACATACATCAAAACATTCTTACATGCCAAACCTCACAGACCTAAAATGTGTGCCTAAACTGAGAAACACAAGAAATAAATTTGCGGAATTAAACTTCCAGTAATTTACCAGATCAGTTCCTCTAACTTCATCTTCATCATCCCTCCCTTTCAGCTGATACCAATAATTTACAATAATACAAGTGAAATGAAGAATAGGTCTGTGTGAAATGGTAGCAAAAATAAAACTAAAATGAAAGAAAGATGAAACATGGAGTCATGGTGCACTGTGCAATTAGGATAATTTAATATTCTATTTCATTAAGTGAAGGCTGCACATAGGGCTGATCTCTGCAAGTGGCTGAGAAGTAAAAAAGCAATTTTCAAGTATTTCTGCTCTATCCAAGTAATAACTGAGTAAAAGGGATATAAGCCCCTTCTTGTCCACAATTTGACAACATCTGACAGAACAAGTTTCTCTATACTGCTATACTGAAAAAATAAAAATCAAAGCAATTCTCCTCTTAACTAAGAGCCCATGCCACTAGACAGCACAGCTGGGAGATCTGGATCTGCTGCACCCTACCTGCCCAAGTGGAATTTCTTCCCTTTTTTAATCTCTCTGGCAAGTGGTGGGGCTGCCACTATATTTAGCCATCTCATGCAGGACTGGCTCCCGCTGTCTTCAAAAGGCATATCAGGTGCTGATGCCTATTTTTAAACAGGACATCTAAACTTCCCAAGTGTGGTGACCCATGAGTTTGGACATTCTGCTTTTAATCAAGTGAGTTAATTAACCACAGGGCTCTAAAGGAAAAAAAGGCATCAAAGAGGAAGAGCAGGCTACAATAAAGCAACTCAAGATCTGAGCGATAGGAGCTCCTCCTACTTCAAGCACAGCTATTCAGGGAAGGAATTTTTTCCCCTCCCCTTATCTATGCCACTGAAATACAGGCAAGGCTTCTCCCTTCCTGCAAGAAGCTGACATCACCTTTTGTTCAAGAAAGTCTCTAGCACTGGTATTACTCACTCTCAAATGAAAAGTTATTCAACAGACAAAATTTTGTCCCAAAATACCATACCGCCAGGAGGATACTAACAAAGTATTGAGATCCATGACTGAAAGTAACTACAAACTCCTTTACAGACATTAGCAGAACCTTGTAAAATAAGCATGAGAACAAGCTATGGTAGTGAGCAGTGATGACAGGTGATAGGTTGGTACATGATGCAATGGGGGTTGAAAAACCTTTAAGGTATTTTCAAGGGAGATAAAGTATGTCATGCAGAAGTTAAAGAATTTGAGAGAACCAATCACAGAACCTAGGATTTCTTCTAACCTCACCTACTTTGTAACCTTCAGCCAATAATCCACCCACAGCAAAGTGCCAGGGTTATTACTTCTTCCTTACTGTAATTATACATATGGTGAAAAAGACATCCAATATTTTCAACCATTCAGAGAATTAAAAAAAAAAAAAACAACAAAAACCCACAAACCAAAACAGTTTATTGTTGTTCAGGTTATTTACACAAACACACATCTTCCTACTGGCACACATCTCACCATTAACACAGTGGAGCTGTTATTTTGAGCTGTGCTGGTGGGGAAAATGCAAGGATTTTATGTCTGTTCAATGTAAAAGGCAGATAAAAAGAGATATGGAATAAGTCATTGTTTAGCATGAGGCTGAGAAGTACTGCAAGTGCTTATCCACTTCCGTGACACACAGACAAACATTGAAAACATAGAGAACATGGTGATCAATGGACCAAACCCCTCTATCTGCAAAGAAGATGCACCCACTGTTGATACTGGGTGTCATGTTTTGCTTCTGCAAAGATAAGTCCTTGGTCCTCTGTTTTCTCTCTCTCTGACATGTGTACACACAAACACACTGTCCCTTAAACACCCACACTTAACAAAGTGCAACAGAGGCCAAGCTTCACAGGCAAAGGTTTCCAAATCTACCCCTTTTCAGATAGATGAGATTAATGCTTTCGTGTCAGCCTGCTGACATTCCAATTTGCTCTCCAGCTTAAAGGCCTTCCTTAAAGCAATGAATAAAGAAAGGACAGTCAGCAGCTTTCCTTTCTCCTTTCCCTGTCATCTGCTCTTCTCCATTCATACATATCCATGTCCTCTCCCAGATTCTTACCACAGCCTTTCTTTTGTTAAGTTTCTCCCTTCTCAGCCATTGGACATGGTCAGGGTTTCTTTTTCCCCTGAGAGACAGTGACAGTTTTGGACACAGCAGTGACTTGCAGCACACAGAGTGGACATGAGTCAATCCACAGAAACTTGATATATCTCCTCCGGTTAAAATGGCACAACTAACTGTAAAATTTCAAAGCAGCTAGACACTGAGCAGCTAATCCTACCTTACTTACCTCCTGCTATATATTCAAAAATAACAGCGTTCTGCATGCTACAAGAAAATTCTCACCCCTGGTCTATATATATCAATAGCAGCCAGGAGTCAGCCAGAGCTGAGGTCTCATTCTGTCCCGAGTATCACAGACTGCAGATCAGACAGCCCTGCTCCCGTGGCTTGCCAGAAACAGTCCCAGTGCTAACACTGACCTCACTGAGGTTTCTGTTTCTTTCCACTGATGACAGGAGACAGCATGACTGGCTCAGATGTCAACATTTACCTTGTAGACATCTAAAGTTAGCTGAGCTGAACTGAGCTCCAGACATGACAAGGAGTACTGCACAGCACCTCAGCAGCTGTGATGAGGGGTGCTGGTAAAGACAAAGGGTAACCAGAAACTAAACACATGTTTATATATGCATGTGAGTACTATAAAATCTGGACATTTTCCTATGCCCATTTCATTTAAATAAGATAACAAAATTGTTGTCAAATTAGACATGAAGATCCTATTTGTAGAAGCTGAAAGTCTTAGAATAAAGAGAACTATGGCAATTTATCTGAGTAGGTGCTGCAGATTTTGACTGCAGCTTCACCGAGTTGAGATTAGCAACTTTTCCAGATTAGTTATGATTCAAAAAACTCTTCATAGCTCAGGTCATTAACAAATCCAAAATAATTTTCTGTATTGTGTCATATGCACCACGTTTGTTTTTCTCATTTGATGTTACAGACAGCATTCACATCTCCAGTGCGCTCTTTATGGTGCTCTGCTGTTTTTCCCACTTATTTTCATTCCTAACCTTTAATGGCAATTTTGCAGGCAAATCACAGCATTACTTTCATTATTGCCTGACTCAATATGCTTATTTGCTTAAAAAATGCTCATAACGCCCCCACTGCAACAAGAGCTGATTCCTGATATTATTGTATGCTTAATTTGTTTGATAGCCTAGTCCTCAGATACAAGTCATCAAGTCATTTTGGTCAGCCTCATTTCTGGGCAATAAAGCCAGCTGTTTAAACAATGTGCATCCACTTCTCATCTTCAAGGTAAATTACTTCACTGGGAAGCAGAGTATTGTTAGCAGCATCTGCTGTGGTTAAATTAAAGGCAAGAGTCAAACTCTCTCGCTGTTTTACAAACACTGAGCAATTTTTTGAACTAACTAGATTATTGAAAATTTAATTATATCATTTAGGAAGAAAAAATTTAATTGAAGCAAAACAAAGTAAAATAACTCTCAGCCCTATCTGGTAAGAGATATGTTCAGACACTGCATATTTTCTGCCACATGCTGGGCTTGCAATAGGGTAAGGGAGTTCAGAGGCTTCCCCAGCCCTTTCAACATATCCTATAAAAACTAAAACCAAACAGGCTTTTCCATCCATCTATCCATCCCTCAAACTGATTTGAGCAGTCATTTATACTGGTCCCAGGGAAAGGATTATCAAACTGTGAACTTTCAAATGAGGGTGAACTCACACACATCTGGTAACCTATAGAACTCCTTCAACCCAATTTTCTTCCGGCCAACAGCTCTTCTCAACATTCATGGATCTGATTTAAAAGAGAACTATTTCCTCTAACAAATTTGATGATGGGAGAAGGCTGTAAAAAGCAAATCTACATCTCTATTTGGCAGAAGTTCATCCTAACTGAAATTCATAAAAAAGCAATTTTTTATCAACTCATGTGTGCTTTTGAAGTTGTGAGTTTTTCTTTCATTGTGTCAATCATTCAAGCCATCAAATGTCCTCATTAAAATTAATAGGGAGAGCAACACATACATTAAAGGTAAATTCTGGAAAACACCAAAGAAAATATTTTTTTAATGTATTTATAAACATTGAGCAACTTTGTATACAAATATCAAATTTAAGGGAAATTGAGTTTGCAAAGGAATGTCTCCAAGTAGCTACAATCCTGAGCTCTCAGCTTGGGTGTCATTTAAGAGATGGACTCCAGGAAAACTTTGCCCTTTGGATAAATGTGTGGCCTCTTGCACTGGTAGTTATGATTCTTTCATGTGATATCAAATGGTATATGAGCAGATTTGGACAGTCAGCCCCAGTTAAACCTTAGGAAAGTGAGAATGGGTTTTTAAGCAAGGGCCAGATTGTATTTGGTTAGCAGGTTTTTAAAAGCATGTGTGTAAAAGGATACTGCTGCAAAGGAAGTAGCCCAGCTTCAACTCCCATTAACCCTTGACAGGTATGACTTAAAGCTGAAATCTCACACCTTCCCTGGTTTAGCTCTAAGTGCTCAGATATGTACATAGATAATTCTCAGATTCCCAGGGTTTATAGTTCCCAGCTCCATCTAATGAAGAAACATCCTCACAGTGTTTATTTTTTGAATGCACTAGCAAGCCTCCCTGCTCTCAAGTCTCTGAATGCCCATTTCAGCCAGTTACCAATTCATGTCACACTGTAATGAGCATGAAATTGAACTATAAACCACACTTGGCCAAATTAGTATTAACGGAGACAGGGGAAGTAAAACAGGAATAAGGGAAACCCAGTTCACAGCTGTGCAAATCATAACTAAAGTGCCACATGCAAGAACATGATTATATTTTCTAACAAATCCCATAGAGATTAAGTCATCAAAATAATTCTGGTAGGGAGGATGGTTAATTCCACTAAACAAATCTGATATATACAAAAGGAAGCTTACTTCCTCTAAAATGGACAGAGCCTATGATAGATTCAAAAATTGCTGTCATGGCTAAGACAAGAGAACTTTATGACCACAGTAATGCAGTTGATGACATAAGTAGGCAAACTTTGAAATTAACAGTTGCATTTTGGAAGTGGCTAAAAATCCAGGTATTCTCACTCTAAACACAAGTGGAAGATTTATCCTGCCATACACAGTCTTAGGAGGTGAGAGATAAGTAAACATAGTACTGGAGAAAAAGATCCAAAGGAAATTAACTTATTTCCAGTCACAGAAGGATTCAATAGAGAATTGAAAATAGTGTGGAAGTCCCTCCATCCCATCTCCTGAATGATGACCCTGAGGCTGTACATAATTACAGAAGTATAATAAAATGTTCCATGTAATACTTGCTTTGTCATCCTTCTTGAATAGACACAGACACAATGCCAGGCAGTTTTAGCAATATTCAAAGAAAAGGTAAATTTTCATTCTTTCCCACATCTCTATATTGGATATTTCATGCCTCTGAGGAAGAGGGAGAAAAGGCAGACTCAGGTGTAGCTTTGGTGTGCTGGAGCAAAAATCTCTTATGGTATAACTTTGCCCTAGGACACAGAAGAAATTTTGCTGTTTTTCAGAGTCCAAGACACGGAGAGAGACAACAAACATGGAAGAGGAAGAGAAAAAGTAATGTCCAAAACAGGTTGAGGTTAGAGGCTGAATTGGAAAAAAAGAGAATTAGAAAAAGTGACCAGAGACAGAAAATGAAAATATTGGTTAAAAGACCTAATACAGCTAAGCAAACTATTAGTTCATGGCTTTAGGATAGCTCTTAATACTGGGCTCTCAAGAAAACTCCAGGGAAGCTTTTCCTTTTCTCTCGCACATTTATCAGTGACGTGCCAATAACACCAAGGTGCTGTAAGAAGCAGCTCTGCATTGAGCACACTCAGGAATGAGGAGACTCACAGGAACTGAACTGATGGGGAGGGAACAAGAGCATGAAAAGCCTGGGGAAACAGGACCAGCTCATTCTCTCTCCATGCAAATGGCAGTTCCCCTTAGTCTGGATGGTGTACACTGTCCAGTTCTGACCACAATTATAGCCATTCAAAGAATAGTTTCTTTGCCAGACAGTACCACTCTAATCATCCACAACACTCAGTTTCAGGCTATCATGTCAAATAACACTTAGACACAACTTTTATTAGTGGTAATAACCTCACCACCAAATTAATGTGAGTTTTTGCCTCAAAGTGAACATCACACTCCTTAGGATCAACAATTAGAGGTTTTACATACATAGATCTGCTGATGCATTTGCTTTTCCCATCCATTATGTGCTAGTTTTTGACAGGAAATGAGGAATGGTTTATTGCCTCCAAGAGTTGTATTCTCATCCCAAGGCAACATTCAATAAATACACTAATACCTCTGTTATGCAAACATCTACTTTGTGGGAAGAGAGGTCCTGGTGTTTCATATTCACCGAGTTCTGTTCATCCTTAAAACTTGTTTGCCCCAAAAAAGGTATCACATATTATTAATAGCAAAGATGTAAGTAAAGATCAGATTTACTACACAACAAACTAAACCCACAAGACATTCTCTTCTTTTTGATGTTTAACTTGGGGTATGCAAAAAGAAAAATTAATGCAAGGTGAAATAGATAAACCTTATATACAATATTGTTTCTCAATAATGCCAATTTAGATGAAGCAAACATGCAAAACCAGACAATCAGCTTGCAGGATATCTTTCTGCAGTCTCAGAAGCAACAACTCTTCCCTGACACATAATAAATAAAAGGGTTCAAGATTTGGGCAGTAACAGAAGCCTCAAAGAGCTTCAGACTGCTAACTCCCTGTGGTAGTCTGCCAAGCCAGCTGAGGGAATGGTGTGGTTTCTCCTTGGTAAAAAAGAAAACCAAAATTTGAGCAAAACATGCCACAGTCCCAGCAAGTGCTGTCAGAGAAACAACATGAAGAAAGAGCTGTGACCTGAAATGCTGCTGGTGCTTGGGCTGAGGTCTTGCTCCAGCAAGAACTGGGAGGACTGTGACTCACAAAGAGGGAAGTTAACAGGACAGGTCCATCAGCCAGGGTTAAGGGCAAATATCATCACTGGACATGACTGAAAGGCTCTCCAAGAGCTGAGTACTCTGAGTTGCCACTGTTTAGATAAAACAACGCCATGGCAGTGGTTTCCTAGGAGGGCAGCTTCTAAAGTTCATTTGGAGGTTCAGATTGGCCCAATCCAGGAACTCAAAGGCGAACTGAACACTCGAGAGAAAGCTCACTTCCACCATACACAGAAACACAGCTGAACACCGCAGTGAGCACCCAGGATAGGGCAATGACCTGCCAGCATCTCCTGGGTAAGATCATCATGCGGAGTGCTGGGCACCGTTTGCTGCAAAGGGCTCACATGTGGCAAACCAAGCGTGACTCTGCTCTTCCCTGTCCCCTCCCCATCTGGTAACCTGCCTCCAGCCCCCTCCACGTGCTGAGCCACTGCATGACCAGCAGCTGCAGCCCTACCAGAGCCACACAATATCTATGCTGTCACTCCAGCAGCTTCTTGCTCCACAAGCAAAAAGAAAGATGAGAGAAAAGAAAAATGAGAAGTAGAGGGAAAAAGAATGATCTGGGGAAAGGCAGATATAGAGGGAACAAAAATAATAGTCAGGAAGAAGACCTACTGCACAAGAGCAAGGAAAGAAACCACGGTCAGAAGGCACAGGTGGGATGATGCACCTTAGAGTGCGTAAGAGCTGAAAAGGAAGATAAAAAGCAACAAGTATCTTTAGCTACGCAGGGCTCTCCATAGAGATACAAAGGGGGAAAGCTTGCCTCTAATTAGAATTAACTACTTCCCTTCACCTCCGCAGCACATCAGTTTCCAAGTTTCTATGTCAGTTTTCTCTTTCCCCATCTGTGCTGGCAGCAGCACTGGTGTGGAGCTTCAGGCAGCTGCAGACCCTGGGTGCTGCAGCGACTGCCCCTGAGCCGCTGGCAACAGCCAGGAGCCGGCCCCTTGCAAAGGGGTTTTTCACCTGGTGTCACAGCAGGAACTGTCACAGTCCATTACACAGACCTCAGATACAACAAAACAGTGTATTCATTTCTGTTCTAAAGAAATTGCCATGTTCATTTGGACATGCCTGTTAAGCCTTAGAAAAAATAAATTTGAGCAACTGCCAAATTTAAAGCCTTGTGTTTGATAATATTTTTTTTTCCCCCAAGTAGCATAATGGGCCTAATCCATATTGTGGGCAAGTATCCTGTAAAATTTAATTAAAAACCCAAAGCTGGTAAACAAAGTGATATTATGACACCAGAAATATAACAGTTTTGTGAGGTTTCAATTTAACTCAAGTCACAGGTGGTTGACAGTCCATGAACCCCTTTGTAGTAACTACCTACTGTACTTTTTTTTGTACATGTTACACACTGGGGCTTAGTGCCCCTAAACGTTTCCTGGAGGAGGAGATGAAATAATTATCTTGGTATACTTAGACTTCACTAAACAAAAAAATATTTCCATTTCCACCCTTTGGGATTTCATACGCCCTGAAGTTTGATGGTTAAAAGTGCCATATTAAGTACTAAGACAGATCATAAAAAAGGTTCAGGCTTTTCTCCAGGGAAATGTTATGCTGTGATCTCACTGTTTTCCCAGATAAATTTCATTGCATTGTTTCTTTTGCAGCAGTTTTAGACCCATGTGAATGCCATAGCCAATACCAGATGTGCCTTCGCACACTTGCAAGAGAGCTCTGAACAAAGAAATTCCAGGAGAGCTGGAGTTCTGCTTAATGAGAACAGCCCTGGGACAAAGCTTTAATAGTTTAACTAAAATTACATTCAAAACTTAATTAGCAGGAGCTCTGAACTCACAAGCCATGGCCCATGAGTTCTAATACACTAATTAGCTGAGACACCCTTTAAAGCCAAGTACAGCTAAACCTTCTTGAAGAGCTGTCACGTGAGTCCTTGGATCTGAGGCAACATTTGCGCTGCACATGGGAAGTTCAGCATTATTTCACTACAGTGCTGCTGCATATACAATTATTGCAGGTCCCAATTACTCTGGGTAACAAACAAACTATAAAATGTTCATAGCATATGGTCCTATACACAAGGAAAGTTCAAAGCAAACTTTAAACGTGGGCTTTGAGCAACCTGGTCTAGCGGAAGGTGTCCCAGCCTATGGCAGAGGGGTGGGAACTGGATGGTTGTTAAGGACCCTTCCAGCCCAAACCGTTCTGTGATGATTCTACAACTTACACACAGTAATGTGAGCCAAAAAACTTGGACAGCTGGACAAGAATCTTCAACACTTCAGAAAAATTACATCTTAAAGAAGGATAAAAACATTAGAAGTAAAGATTCATTTCAAACATGTAAAAAGCTGATGTTTCAGCAATTTTGAATAAAATGTCACATATGTTGAAAATAGGTTTTTTGACACAGTCTGTCTGTTTGGACAAATTACATTGTCTGGGAAATAAAATTTGCCGTAGGATCCCAAATCAGCTCTGGGTTGTTCCACTATCTTTAGTGACGTTATTTAAGCAAGATTGCTGATTTCAGTAGGAAATTTGGTTAAGTCCAAATTTTGGGACACAAAGAAGTACTCCAGGTATTGCAGAACCTTGCAAGGAAGACAGCCAGGTTCTTTTACTGTAAAATTTTCCCTTTGAAACTAACCCTGAAAAAGATTCAAATACCTTTTTGTTATGTTGACACAAACATCTGAATTTCAGCTGTTACCATTTCCACAATATGCCTTACACAGTGGAGAATGGAAAAGAAAAAACTTAATTTAGAGACATTAGGACAATTTGTATTTATGAAGGAGATGATTCTACAGTCTTAAAGAAAAAGAACAAAAGGAAATTTTACACTCCCGTGACAGATTTCCAGCCAGTGAAATCCATAGTGCTTAATTTATTTACCTTTGAAGGACAAACAGAGACATTGCCAGGATTTGGATCTCTTGTGCCAGGGCATTTCAGTGGTTGAAACCTGATGCTTCTATGAACCAGTCATTAGTTTTCATTCTCTGAGGCCTTATTTTTCCTGCTAAAAAGGTGTGTTTCTACCTTTCAAGATAACTAAATTAGGCTAAATTTAGATGTAGTTTGCTACCCAATGATTAAGAAAAGAGGAGCCTTTCCAACAGGAAAACTGGGAAATCTCTTTCCCTGCCCCCCAAAGCAATCAAAATCCCTGCAGCATTATTGGGTTATTTTATTTTAATGGATCTTGGTCAGTTTATAAATGTGCTTATATGGCTGTCTGTAACCACAGGGGATAACCTTGAGAACCCAAAGGATGACTCCAGCCCTTTGCCTCACATTTTCTAATGCACATGTAACACTCAAGATAGAGATAGAAGGTTTTTAAATATATGGCAAACTAGATAGGGTCACCCCCTGGCTGCTGCTGACCATGTGTGGCCAACCCCCAGGTGCAGCTGAAGCACCTTGTCTTTGCTGTGCTCCTACCTTGAGACAGCACACAGACCTCAGAACCCTGAGTTTTAAAAATATACTTCTGCTGGAGTGATGTCCACTGCCAACACCCAGATTTACACCCTGATAATACAAGCTAGCAAACTTTGACTAGGGACGCAGTACGGTGTGCTGTAGGAAAATCACATAACACATCTGGAAACTGGGCCCTGGCACTGAATCTGGCCAGAGACCCTTTGAGTCTACTCAACACATGGAACAACATCTCACCCACCCCTGTGGGGTGGACACTGGGCATCCCTTCTGCTGTCACCAAACACTGCCAAGAGTAGCAGGCAAACATCAAATATTGCACCAGTCCTGTCACGTGGTGACTGCTGTTTTACATGTGGACCTGTATGAAACTCACACTGACACAAATCCATAGCTAATAGCTATTAGGGTGCTTACTATCTACATGAAGTGTCCTTCTTTTCAGCTTTATATAATGTACATGAGATCCACAAAACATCAAGGGAAATCTTAACCAGGAGTGCAGAAAAACTTACTCCCAACAGGTTGAAATTAATAACAAAATAAAAAAAGAGAGAGGAGTACATCAAAGTACAGTATTTAGTTCTGCTTGTATGTGTAAAGCACTAAGTCTTCCCTTGAGGATACAGAGTTGTGATGTTTGCTCCTGCACTGTGCTGCCTCTGTTAAACCCATAGAAAGAGTTCAGGCCTCATGATAACTTTGCAACTGCTGATCCAGTAAGCTGCTTAAAAAGACTCTTGATCTCTCAAAGCAAATCTTTTACTTTCAGTTTCAAGTTACATTCCCTATTTCTAGTGACTAAAAAACAGAAGAATCAAGGGGAAAAAATTTAAAAACGAAGAAAAATTAAAAAGAGACATGCAAGCTTTCCATAGAAATCAGCCAGCAAGAATTCAGCCACAGCCACTGTTCAGATTTCAGTCCAGACTGTTCAAAGTAATAGGTTGGCAGCAAAATGAGGTTAATCTTCCCCCTTTCTCCTGTAAGAAAATGTAGAAAGGAGTCTAGCTGGATCTGCAACACAAAAATGAGTTTCCATTGCAGCCCCAGCAGCAACTGCTGCTCTGCAGTTGAAAGGAAATGCTTCATGTCACATGGCCAGGAAGAGAAACCCATGGAGAAAGAAAACTCATGAGGTTCATCATCCTGCCTCCCTTCCTAATCTTCTTTAGTCCCAAGGGAGAGAGAATGCAATCGAGAAATGGGTGAGATTTTCCATCAGCTCCCAAGACAGACTGTCCCAGACAAGAGGGTGCCTGCAGAGGAGCTGGTGAGCTCTCAGGAGCCCAAGCTGGGGCAGCATCCAAGCACCTCTCTGGCTGCAAATGTATCCTGGCTTCCTTCTGTTTCTGGAAATAAATCACAGAAATGAAGAAGTTCACCAGAAAGATACTTAAGATATTTTCCCTCTTTCCATGTTAAGTTTCCAATGAATTTCCCGCAGATGGAGAAAATCTGATCCTGTGCCCTGAATCTCCAGTTTGTTGAACTGTTTGCTCTGTAGACTCTCGTGAACAGATTAAATGCAAAGTGAATTTATCAGGGCCTTTTATTTCTAGTAAGCATCTGGAAAAAAAAAAACAAAAAAACAAAACAAGCAAACAAAAAACAAACCAACAAACTCTTAGAGGAAAATTAAGACAGTAGAAATGCATATCTAAATGTGCAGAACAGTCACTGTGCTTAATTTCTACTTGTGAAGCAAGGCAGGTTGAATTATAGAATCTGCGTGTTCTCTCAAATTCAAGTATTCCTGGCCATCCCAGGTGAATAATGAATGAGCTGCTCTATAACAATGATGCCCCCAAAGGCCCTGTAGCAATTTTATTTATGCAATTTGGACTTCATTTTAGTTATTTTGAATGGGAGAATTCAAACAATACCAATTCTTATAGCCAACTATCTCATTCCTGCACATTATTTGACTAACAGCACTGCTTCCTAATAACCATATTTGCTTCATAATTAATGCAGCTAGAGTTTGAAAAGATTGCACAAGTTGTATAAACAAGGATGAGACATAAAAGCCTTGGCAAATTGAAACAAATCTCTCCTTTTCACACATTTACTCTCAAAGTGTTAGTGTAAACATGAAAAAAATTGACTCATTTGCCCTTTATTTAGGCCACAGAAGACCAGGAGGTGGCAACATTTGGATACTTCTCTTATGCTGAAATCTTGAGCATCTGGGAGAAAAAAAAAATACTATAAATAAAATATATAGATGATTGAAGTAAATGGGAACTGCACATATGAATCCAAGAACTTTATTTGGCCCATGAAATGGAAAACCAGCATCAGCTAAAACCACAACAGAAATGGATATAATTTGTCAGGTCCAAATGCAGGAATACAAATGGAAATGACAGAGACAGAACACTAAAACCTCAAAGAGGGTCTGCAACAGACATGAAAATACTTAGAGAAGAAATTATAGAGAAACATACTTGAAAATAAATAATTGAGGACAAGCCTGTTAATATAATTAGTTCTTCCAGTGCAGGAAAGGTAAAATAGAGTACGGAAGTCGGGATGTGGAAAAAAAGGAGATTTATCACAAGTAGCATGCCTCTGCATACAAAAAAAAAAAGAAAAAAATTCCAGTTAATGGTAACTTCCCACTGCCACCTCTTTCCTCCCTAACCAGCACATGCCTGCACCAGGAACAATTTCATACGGAAGCCAGTTGTATTTATGCTGTGCACAAATCCAGGAGGTTATCATGCTAGGTAGTTTAACTACTGATGTCCCTGTGATTGTGATAGCCAAGTGCTTTTATGAAAAATATGAGTTACAAATCACACAGCATGTGGAATGAATCAATAATTGAGCAAATCTGCTCGCTCACAAACAGGTTTCAAATTCCTGTGTGAGGCAAAGCATAAGCAGAGTCCTTGGGCAATCAGACAATACACCACTGAACTTTATGCAGCAAGGCTTGCTCTTGGATTACACTTTTGAAAGCAGTGGCTGGCAGAAACAAACATATCTTTCTTCTTGCCAGAGTTTGATGAGATCCTGTTGGAGAAAAGGATGCCCCTGCAAAAACCAGACAGAATTAGGCTTTTCTGGGAAATGGAGGTATAGAGAGTGACCACTTTAGAGTTTGTGTTATCAAGTGCCTTGCCAACACTAAAGTCTCAAGACAAGTACTATTTCACCTTAGTAATGTCTAGCAATTATTCTCCTCTGTTTGGATCTCAAAATATCTCAGGATACAAGATGAAAGTATCTGCCCACCACTCTGCCAGTCTATGAAAGAGCTAAGCCTTTCTATTACGTGACTCTCAACTCTGATGCACACAATACATTGGCTTCAGCCTCTCTTTCAAGAAGACATTCTTACAGGTATCAGGGCTCTCCTTTTTCTTGTGTGAGGGCCTCTGATCTAGAAAGAAAGAAATTTGCTGGGATTTATATTTCCTTTCTGTTTTTTTGAAGCTTTTGGTATTCTGTCTTTATCCTTCATGTCTGATGATTTGAATATCACTATTCTGACAGACACATCATTTCCCTCCTTACAAGTGTTTCTGTTACTCTTTCGACTTCGAACTGATCATCATTCTGATTTAAATGCAACAGTTCAGCTAACAAGTTGTCTAAAAAGATAATCAAGACTCCTACATTTTCTTGTCACTTGCTAGCCTATAATACTCAAGGGCTTCTATTTCAAAATCTCTTTGAATTACAACTCTTCCTTCACTACTACATGACTCAAGGTTGGATTAAACTTCGAATATTGCTTCCTGTTACAATCTTAAAAGGACTCTTTTTGTGTCTTGCATTACTTTCTTTCCATTCTTCACATACTTCTTTGTCATTTGCATTTCAGTAGCACTTGGAGGTCCCAACGAAACTGTTGAAACAGGTTTGCACATTGCAGCACTGGAATAGCGGGGCTC
Source organism: Picathartes gymnocephalus (assembly GCA_013390045.1). Lineage (NCBI taxonomy): Eukaryota > Metazoa > Chordata > Aves > Passeriformes > Picathartidae > Picathartes > Picathartes gymnocephalus. Next base: position 151,512 of record WEKY01058419.1, on the reverse strand, counting down.
TGCCCCAGGAGTTAGAAATGGAAAGAAACAAACAAGCAAAATACAGAAACAAGACTTGTCCAAGCTTACAAGGAAGTCTCTGAAAGATACAGAAAGAGAAGCCAGATGTCCGAGAGCTGAAAGGCTCCCCATCTCCTCTCTCTGATATTCTCTTTCCCAGGGCACTTGTGCCCATCTTGTCTATTCAATTATGCAAAACCAATATATAAATGGCTGTCATTTGACTTTTGCAGCCTCCAAAATCTGTTTTTCCAACTGCCAAAGATGGAGTTGCAGTAGACCAAAAGCAATCGATTTTGAAAGATGAGTAAAAGGAGTAAATCAGAATGGATGATCCCCATTTTCATTCAGCAGCACTTCAAGGTACCAAGTGGACTAAAATGACAGTCCAAGAAATTTGAAATTAAATATTAAATAAAGCAAACACATGCCTTGAAGAACAGAACATCACTTCTAAGCAAAGATGAGATATTATTTTTCACAAAAATACATTTATTGCTGAATGTCTTATATTAAAAAAAAAAAAAATTGATTAAAAAAGAAAATTCTACAAGAACCCCAGCCTGGAGCATGTAATAGTTTATGCAACAAATACTTGTGAAATGCCTACTTAAAAAGTTAAACCCCCTGGAGGGCTTGTGAATCTTTTAGTTGTAATATACCCCTGGAGGATTTTATTTTGTATCCGCCTAGCCTAAAGTTAAAGAGCACTTTTTGAACATGTTTGCTTTACTTGAAGCTGAAATCTGGGTTACTTGGGGGAGGGCAATGGAGAGTCTAATAAATCTTACAATATACTTCTTGGCAAGAAAACTACTTACTGGTGTCATGAAGAAACAACTTTACTGCTCTCTAAAGAAGTATTGGTTTCAGAAGTTACTATTGTATTCAAGACACATGGAAGCTACATTAAATCAAGTTATGAAACATACTTTGTAACACGTGTTTAAAAAAATGTTAAATCCTGAAACAGATTCTGACATATTAAAAACAGGAGAAAAAAAAGGGGAAAAACAGGAAAGTTTCTAAGGCTTCCATAAATTTTGAAGGAGGAAGTTTAAAACTTGGGTGTTCCTCTCCATAAGTCACATTCCACAAGGAAACAGCTTGATTTTATGTATATAGTTTTACCATTCAAATTCAGTGGAGTTTTTTTAAGCTTCTATTTTCATCATTAAAAATTGTGCCCAGTTACTTTCTTCCTCAAACACTGCATCCACAAATGGATGAGCTAATTAACCTAGACATAATTAATTAAAGCCACCATCAGCAGAACAAAATTGCTTTGCCAGGTGCCCATGCATCTGGATGTCCTCCCATATGCTGCCCAGAGGAAAAAATTGAGAGGCCCAATCCTTACAGAAAATCAACTGTAAAAATAACAAAGTGAATTTAGGCCCTTTGAAAGAAAGCAGATTGACTAGTCAATTTATCCTCTGAACAGGCTCAGCTCAGACGAGAGCAAGGTGCCATGTTCAATTCTGTACTTGAGGGACCATCACTACAAAGGAAACAAGTTGAATTCAAAGTCCCTGAATTTCTGTGCTTTCTGTTTGAAGATGTCTACAGGAATTTGAAATGTGAGCAGGTGCCACAACTGTCCTGTGGCATATTTGGTAGACTGTTAAAAAAATGGTTTCTTGGAAGTATTTGCAGCCATATAACTCTTCTAGTTCCCCTTCCTCATGTGATTTACTCTGGGCTAAAGAAGTTACCCCAGTAAAATCAAGACCATAATTTAAAAAAAAAACAACCAAAAAAAAATCCAAAACCTGTATATGTGTTAGACTCTAATGCTCGCAGTCTGTATTTCCTAATTCCAAAATGCACTTCCTTTCACAAGCCTGGATATAGCAGATACAGCCTAAGCCACATCACACAACTTTTCTCTTGCTAATCCTCTGTTGAATATATCTGCAGAGTATATTTGTGAAATTATGTCAGTTAGACCAAGTTTGTCGGGTTTTGTTTGTTTTTTTAAGAATGGGATGCTAACAATACAGAGAATTACTTCTCTGTGGAATAATCCACTTCAGAACTGAAACAAACAGCTCCTAAAAGGTGCAGAACAATATTGCAAGACAGCATCCTTTTCCTCAAAGTTTTGTAGGACATTTTCAACATATACTTTTCACACAGCAAAGATTCTTTAAGGCGGAAGCTTGTTTCCCAGTTTAGCCTTATCTTTTGCTTCCTCCCTCATCATTCCCACGGCACTGCAGGCAATGAAAAGAAGAAGGTTAAAAAGAAAAAAAAAAAAAAA
>WEKY01058419.1:124897-149186 GCA_013390045.1 Picathartes gymnocephalus | reverse complement strand
AAAAAAACCACAAACCCCAAAAAAAACCAAAAAAAACCAAAACCAAACCCTCGACATCTCAATGTATGCCTTTCAAAACACCTCAATTCTGATGCATCTGAGAGTTAAACTCCATCACTGGCTACTGATAATTGAAATTAAGCAAGCAACATATTTTCAAAGCCTCAAATTCCAGAGTAAACTTTATTGGGAACCTCAGAATAATTGTCTCAACTCTGCAAATCAGAATGAATATTTAATGTTACACTGCTACCACCACAAAATGCCGACTTCTTTTGATAAAGACACTGATTTATCTCACAGTGTCCTGGGAGGTTGAGGCTGAAATATTGCAAGAGAAGCTGGCTTGGATCAAGGTTTCAAAAACGACAAAAAAATTATCAACCCTCAGTTCTTAACTGCCTTACATTAGTGTTCAAAGTTAAAAGGGGGATTAAAAACACCACTAAGTAAAGTAAGAAAATACCAGACATGCTGGATTTCCAGCACAGTCCAATTTTATCTCCTAATTATTTAAAATGCAAGCTGCCAAGTGCACCAACCATTATTACAACAAAAATCTGATCCAATTTTGCAACAACAACAAAAAAATGTTTATCGGAGAGGTCTAAACCACAGACTCATTTTGTAAACTTGGATGCAATTCCAGAGCTAGTGCCATATATCTCAAAGGAAAATATAAACCTTCACTCACATTTTTATGTAACAACAAATGGATCAGCGGTCTCCATGCAAAAAAAAATTAAAATCCTTCACAGTTGAAGCCACAAGACTTCAACAACAACTCCTTCTTATCAGGAATATTTCCACTAACATAGGTGCAAGTAAAACTCTTGGCAGAAGTGTCCTGAGTTGTGCGTGTCAAGAGCAGGGAGCGAGGAACAAAGCTGGCTCTCAGGGGCTCTGAATGCTCACTTGCTCCTTACGAGAAAGGAAACATTTTGCCTGCTTCAAGAAGGGTCTTGCAGGGTTTTGTCCCCTTCCAAATCATCTCTGATTTCCAAACACTTTGCACAGGATTTGAAGCCAAATGGCACCTGAGAACTATAGACTGAGCAGCGAACTGAAGACTTAAACATCTCATGTGAGAATGAGTCACAGGCAAACGCATTTGAAGCAGGAGAAAAATTTCATGTTCTTATCCGCCCCTCACATTTTCTCAAATGCTTCTGGAGGACGAGCTGGCTCAGCAGATCAGAAAGGAAAATACTGTCTTTCAATAACAGCCTGCTGTTCCAAATTCAGCCCAGTCTAATGGTGGCTGAAAGCTATTATCCAACAGGTGGCCAATGTCGAATGAAATAGGGATTTCACTTCCAGCTTCTGTTAAGTGAGTGCCTGCACCACACAACTGGCAGTTTGAGCAGACAGGCCAAGCCCTGGCTCTCCAAGCTGTGACCGAGGTGTGCTGGCAGGGCAGGACGGTGGCTTACACCTGTTTTGCAGCAAAGGACTTCATTTAACCAGTGCTGTTAAACAGGAACCAGGAGTGAGCTTGTGTTTTTAAAAGAAAGATGAAGAGGAGAATTTTACATACAAGACTTTTGCTTGATTAATTCCAGCAACAGGAGATATGTCTACTCTGTTTACATTATATAAATTATTATTGCATCAAATTAAACTCAAAACAACTCTTAAATTTTGTTTGAAGCTAGGAACTGTAGGACTTTGCCATCTGATACAGCTCCGTTATCATGGTTTATGGAGCAAATGACTAAGCTATGAAATTTTACTGGATGAACCTCAGCAAAGTGCTTCAGGCTAGTTTCTCAACATTAGGACATCTGAGAGTATGGCTACATGGCAGGCATTCCACAGTAATAGCTCGTGTCAACACTTCCACTGGGGTAAATAAAGGCATAAGCTGCCTCAAATTACCTCGTATTTACTGTGGGGTATAGGGGAATGCAGACAGAACTCCATGAAGCAGCCAGTTATTGGTGTGTCCACCACCTCACTTATCCAGAGACCATCTGCCCCAAAACTACAACCATATCAGCCTCCAAGGCACTTCATCCTGAGATCTCCACCCTAACCAGGCAGAGTTTGCTACATAGATAAGATGGGATGAGGGGGGTTTAACTCCCCAGCACTGCCATTGCATTCTTTGCCTGGTTGCCAAAACAGCCTCAGTGCACACAACCTGTTGTAAGCTTCCTCTGGCGCTGGCTGTCCCTATATGCTTAAAGGGCATGGCAAACCACCAGCGAAAAGAACAGCCACTAGGAGAAACCAAGTAATTAGCAATATGTGTTTTGGTCCAGAAAGGTGCAGAGAACATGGCTTTCCTTTTCAAGGCACAAGAAGGAAAAACCTTGAAAAAGCAGGGAACCAGATACTGTTTTCTCAGCAATATTTAGTCTAACTCAGCCTCCCACCTACATTCACTTTGGCACTGAAAGAAATACACTGTGTAAACTTTTTAACATTTTCTTTCCTTTATATCTTATCCAGTGCCTTCTCTCAAGAGTATTCAAAAAAGCTGGAAAAGGGCAGCATCTCCTCAGGTAACTCTACAGTAGGAAGTGCCTTCTGCACCACAAGAGTAAAAATCACTATTTCCAAAGCTGTGTTTTCACTTGTGTGTGATTGGCGACAATGTTATTGATGACCCAGTAACAAAGAGAATAAACCCCACATTGTCAAGACTGTCACTACATCTATAGACACACATTCAGGAAGAAGAAGGCAAATTTAAAACAAGTATTTCAATAATAAGTGAGTGTTACGAAATGGTATTTTTCCTCCTAAATGCATGGATAAAGGACCTTTTGCTAGTCTCTGAATTTGCCTTTCACAGCTACATCATCAAGCAATGTCTTACCCAATAAAAATATTTCTGCAGAATTTAATAACTACATCTATAGCACCTTGTCTGAGATTCAAAAGCCTTGGAAATTAAAATATGGCAAGAGCAGAATTTATGACAGCTCTGTGAAGTAATGTGTATGCATACACTCCCCCTTAATGTCATGATTAATTTACTGTTAGGACTATATTGTAACAAACTTATTTTTAAATTACTGATTCTCCCCCAAAACAATGCCCACCCACAAAAGCCAGGCTGTTGGTCCCTGTGCCTGCTGAGCTGTTTTCTGCCTACTGAATGATGGCAACCAGAATAAAAGTCAACAATTCTCAGATGTGTTAAAAGCTTTAAGCTCTTTGCAGCACTCCCCATAAGCCATAAGAAAATGTGATATTGCAAAATGGCTTGTCATCACCCTCTTCCTGCCCTTCCCAACACATATATTCCTCATGAAGGGATCTTTTCTCTCCAATAGCACCTTTGAGATACTGAAACCTTACTGCTCTATTAAAGGAAATAGCAGGCGAAGATGTCTGCTCTTACACAAACAATTCTATTTATGAATTGAAAACAACTTCCAGGGTTGGCATTTCCAATATATTTATTATTTCAAGGATCATTAATCTTTATAAAGGACAGAGCTCTGAGTTATAACTAACTGCTGTCAGCATATACTACTAAAGCCATGCCTAAAGTAACAACAGTTCTATGTTGAGTGGTATCATGTACAAGATATTCATTGAAAGAGAGAAAAACCCCATACATCTCAATTTTGCTGGAAGAGATACACACAATTTTTCTATATTTTCAACAGAAGGAAGAGAAATGGACAGAGTTCAATGAACTCAATTTTGAAGACCCATTTCCATTACATAGTTGAGAAAGTTAAGAGATGTAAACTGCAGCTTTAACAATTCTGAGTGGAGCTAAAACCTGCACCACTTTCCAATAATTATTACACATTCAAACAGACCACTACTGCCATGTCTTTACACCCAATTTTTCCCAAGTCCCACTGCTATTCCTTGTCATTCTCCTTCACAGACCTGAGTAACCTCTTTTTAGGTGTCAAACAATATAGATTAAATTCTCATTCAGTCTTTACTTCAGTATTTACTGGAATGTTTACATATGGAAACAGATTGCAATAGGTATTCCAGAATAGCTGCTCTGCAAACACTGTGTATCACGATAAAAGTCTGCACAAGCAAGCACATAAATTACTGATAAATAAAAACACTTCTTATTCTTTCATTCTAAATAACAAAGGGTCTTATCAGCTTCCCTACATAAACAAGCAATAAATAATTTGCCCTTTCAGTCATTTTGGTTCAACCAACCTTAGCTCTTCTGTGAATTTCTTCAAGCTTGCCCATTATCTTTTTGGTTTTGCTTTTCTTCTGGGAACAAAAGGATATTATAACGGTGGCAGACAACCATATATTGCACACTGCCTGTGCAGGCTACCAGACTTGGACTGGCCTCAGCATCCATGCTGAAACACACCTAAGTTACCCACACACACTCATCCCCACGGATTTAACAGGGCCAAGGTGGGCATTTGCACATTCAACAAATAACGAGGGGGAGGGCAGAGTAACAATATTTAGATCCATGCCAGTTACTGAAGAAGTGATGTCCCCTGCAATACTCCAAAAGGAGCATCAAGTAGCCAGGGTTGTAGCCTGCACTCATTAAAATTTCCTACTGATTTTCAGTAATTCCCTAATGAGGGGTGCAAAAAGTCAGGAAAAGGAAAATTATTTCTCTAAAGGTCACATTCAAATGCTCTAAACAAGTGGTTACTTTCAATTCTGACCTCTTTGGTATCAATTGGAACTTGGCCTGAGAAAATGGTTTCGGGACTCTGCCCACTGGTTTGTTTGTACAGTGGCACAGGAAATATGTAAATAGATTAAATTTACAACAAAGTGCCAAGCATTTGAGATCGCTGGTTCTGTAATATTCTCTGCTACACGATTACAACAGCCAGAGCCTGGCTCTAGAGAAGTCAGCACTACAGCCCCTCTGAAAGCAGACACCCTGCAGCGTCCCAAGGACTCTCTTGCCACCATCGCAGGACCATCACACGTGTTCACACATTATCAGCCTCTGCTCACAGCGAGGCCAGTCTGAAATTACATTAAGTGCCACACACCAGCCTACAGATACAATGGGTGACAGCCCAGGGGAAAGCATGTTCTATGTCCAGCTAATTTGTCCTGTTCACTTTTGGGTAAGTGATTCTCACTGCCATTTATAAATCATGGATTCTGACGAGAATTCAGATTTAGAGCCCTAACCTCCCACTTTATACACACACTGCTGAGTCAGACCCAGCTTAACAGATCTGAGCAGGCAGCTTTTGCCCAACATGAGAGTTTCTTTGTGTTCCTCTTCCCTGTTTAAAATTCTCCAAAACCAAGGATATTCATGTTTATTCATATGTTTAGTTTAACACTTTCCCATCTAACAATTAATTTCAATTACCTGAGTAATGAAATGTATCAGACTATCAAACTAAACAAAGAAAGAAAAGCTTTCCTAAAAAGACAGCATGATAGGACATTTACTTTCTTCTAAGAACATACAAGTTTTCACTTCAAGAGAATATATGAGAGAAGCATTACTTTTAATAGACAAATAATGTTACATTTTCAGCTCTATTAGACCTAGTGAACTTGTCCTTTTCTGCCTGAACATTCAGAATTTGCCTAGTAAAAGAAAGGATCTGACTCCATCAGAAAGAAATCTTTTCTAAAACAAAGACATGCTGAAAAACTGAGATTTGCACTACTAGCAGAGAACATCTCTCAAGCCACATGGGTGAATTTTAATATTTATATCCCTGCTAACTAGACACAGGCTCAAACCAAAACCACAAATATGGGGAAAGTCTGAACCCAGATCTGAATTTTATAGCTCACACCCAACTCCTCTCTTAACAATGGCTGGAAAATGCTTTTCAAAACTCCTACAATATTTATTCCATACACAGGAAATGAGTTTAATAGTACATCTTTGGGGATTAGCTTTGTTTAGCTGTCCAAGCCTTTGATTCAAAGTCTGTAGATAGTATTGCTTTAGTTGCTACACAGAAACAGAGATGTTTCCTGATGGGATGCTTCCCTTGCTCACATGGTCATTCACCTTAGTCCCTGTTAACTTTATAGGATGCTACAGTGCACATATCATTGGCTGCAAATGAAGTCCTTTATACAAGTTTCTTGGCTTTCTTCTATTCACAGCATGAAAAGGGTGAAGATAAATATACTGCTGAAGCATGGGAATTGGGAAGCTGGATAAAAAGTATTACATTCTTACAGAGGAATTCCTCATTTCTAGACAATATAAAGCAGCTCCTGAGGATGAATTTACTGCTTTTCTGCTTCAGCATAGTGGGCTGTATTATGACCCTATCATCCACAGTGAGCAAGGCAGCAACTGAGAGCTGCAGTGCCCTGGAGCTGTCTGAGAGATAACTGTGATTCACTGAGTCACAGTTTCCTTTCCAATTTCCACTCTGCCTCAAGTAAGGCAGCAAGCTCTGCCTCTGCACTGTGCTCTTCCCAAAATGATTCTGCTCACGAGCTGGGCTATGCTCCACTGTCTTTCCACTCACAACCAGGATAGTAAGGAAGTAGGAGATTTGAGAAGAAATTCTTTAAGCTCCAAAAATATGCGTATGCCACACATGTTTTTTGTTAGCCATCTGTACAGTGGCTATGGTATAGCAAGGTATGGTTATTCAGCAGATATGATGTGTGCTTGCCCCAAATGTTAGTTTGGTGTGCTAGACAACACAGGATTGCAAAGGATTCTTGGTGTTCCACACCAAACGCTAGTTAAACCACCACGTGGCTTTGTTTCTCCCCCAAGACTTAGTTTCTGAAGAATGTAGCATTTAAATCAAGCTAAGGGGAAGGCAATAGCTGTTAAAATAGAAGCATCTGACACATACAGGGTTGAGGGCTGAGGAACTGGGAGGGAAAGCAAGAAGCACAGGTCAGCTACTAAGAAAGTGTGATTTGTGGGCCATAGGTGGCAAAAAAAGCTTTCAGTGTCCAAAGGGAGGGGGCAAAAAGCCACAGAAACAACAATAAATGCCTGTATCCGATACACAGACTAAAGTACCCTGATTCCAGCCAGACTGACCAAATTCTCTGAAACCACAGAGCTGCTAGATTAAAACCACCGTTACAATTCAATATTCAGAGAAATCATCCTTAAATACATATTAGTAGGGATTGAGATGCCATAAAATCCTCTTTAGACAGGCAGAATATTCCTGAATTCTCTTGATATTTACAAGGAGCAGGGAAGCTACAAACTGGGATGTGCCTGGCTGCAACATGCAGCTCTGGGGGTGTGCTCACTGCTGCCAGTCTGACAGGACAATAAGTGCCTCTTCAGCGCCCTATCTTTAGCTGTGCTCTCCATTGTTTAAAAGAACATGTTTAAATGACATTCGAAGCAGAGAATTTGGCAGCACCAACGAAAAAGCTTTACCATCGCTAACCATTCCTAAACATGACTGTGGGTGATACATCTCAGACAGCACCAAAAGAAGAAGGAAGAAGTGTTAATTAACCTGTAAATCTGCTCCACTCTGTGCTCCAGATAGCACAAAAGCCCACCGGAATCGGAGGCATAGTTCATCCTCATTATAAGGCTCTCCGCTACAAAGCCGGTGCAAAGAAAAGCCTACTGCTTTGACTCACCACCCCACTTCAGTTCTTTGTAAACATTTTGACATGTATTTCATTCATGTACAAACTCTGCTGCTCCAGAGAATAACCTTCAAGAGAGGGTGATTTCATCATTCAAGCAAACACCAGAAAAAAACTCATCTCCTTGAAAAGCTTCCAGTCTAACGGGTGCATCAGAGTTTGTCTTCAGTCGAACTTTGAACAAACCTTTTCCTTCCCCTTTTAGTTGCAGCTGTGTAGAGTCCATTTCGTTTAGTAACAGTGGTGAAAGTCTGGCTTTCTCCTCATGCTGTATTGTATACCTGTTATGATTTACACATATGCCAGCCATACACTCTGTCCCTACATTCCTATTCATCTTGCCCTGACTTTATATGCATCACCAAGAGAAAGGTAGAACAAAAAGCAGGAAGTTCACATCACTTGAATGCACATATCCTTGGACAGGCCTCCATGAGAGCAGAGATCCAGCTCATACATGAAAGACACATCCCTCTCACCACCTTCTACAACCTTGTCCAAAGTCTGGATAGATGAGTGAGAAGTAAAATGTCTTTTCTTTCTGTATGTCAGAACTGCTTTGATTAATACAAACTTTTTAGAATTAGACTTCTTGAGCCACTGGATTGTAACAAGAGCTGGACAGTTCAGAAAGGCCCCTTTCTGAAACATTTTAGGAAGATTACTGTAGATCAAAAGAAACAATGTAAGAGGTTGGGCTACTTTGCAAGGGAAGATTATACAAACTTCAAGGAGAATTCAAACATTCTTTTTCATTCTTACTCTGCTCAGGAAAGTAGGTGATAAATACCTGACTTGTTCATACAAACAGCAACGAATTAAGAGTACAGCTGGCATTGAAGTTCTTCATGAACTATAAATATTTCTCTGGTGGGGAAGTGGGAAAAAGTGGATAAAACCAATAGGTTCTAAGAGAAGACAAATGACACTAAATGAGTAGCAAGTGTTTAGCTATTTTGAGTCTCTGCAAAGATATGAACAACTTTAGGAAAGACATACACCTGAAGCTAGGATCTGGTTTAGAATGCATGGCTCCTGGATCTCACTCTTAAACCATAAATTCAGAGTTTCAGAGACCAGGTAGCACCACAGCAGTGGCTATCCATCCCTGGCCACCCACATCACAAACACCTCCCAGCCCCCAGACCAGTCTGCTAATCTCAGATGACTTCAAAGCCTCCTGCCTTGTGATGCAGAGAGCTTAAGAAAGCTGTGTTTAACCTATTACCCCATCTCCTTAAGTACAACAGGGCTGACATCCTACCCACGAAAATCCCAACCACTAAGTAGAGACCCAAGGGGCAGCACCAGCAGCCCAGTTAGGGAAGGCACATCCTGTTATCAGAGCCTGTGTCTGAACCACGGAGAGCTTTAACCTTGTCAGGATCTCTCTGCCACATACACCTGAATATAAAATATGTTCCAGCAACATGTGCAAATGGATAAATCTAAGAAGTGCTGCACTAGAACCTGCAGTTCCCAACAGACTGAGCCACTAGAAATTTCAGTCACAAGATGAAAATACAAACAAAAATTATTTTATGATTGAAGCAAAAAGGATTAAGGGCACATCCCAGATATCCCATCAGTACTGGCTGTACTTCTGATGTGCACATTCTCTTCCCTTAACAACCAAGTCAATGATTTTGTTATACTGTATGCATACAAACTGGAGTACTTTATAGGACTGTGTCCCCAATACCCTAAATCTGCCCTTTCCATCCTTTACCAAGCCTGTCTATGTAAGTTGAAGACACACTCCCTCCTCTGCCCACTTGATTTTTTCAGGCCTCATTTCAGAGAGGTCAAGCCTTTCCTCTCACCAGCCCTCTCTCGTCTTCTTTCTTAAGAGAACATTTTCACCCAGTCTGAGGGGATTGCACTTTGCTCATTCCTGTTTGATTCATTTCTTGTGAGACAGGATCAAATGAGATTGAAGGCCCAGAAAACCCCATGCTGTGTACCTTGCATAAAATGTACTTTCTCTTACACTAGAAAAAGTCTTACATGACATATATTTTTTATAAATATATATCTATGAAATTTTGAAAGTAGGCAAAAAACATTATAATATCATAAGGTGGCAAGGAATACAAAAGAAGAAAAAAAAACCACCACAGTGAATAGAATCCTTTTTTATAAAAAAGAAATCTATACTTAACACAAACTCCTTCATGAATTCTCTTTATACTTCCAGTGACACAAATTCACCATTCTGCTGACACTGTTGCTGACACTACTGAAAAAGTCACCCAAGATGGTTCATTTTAAAATAAAATTTTACAAGGAGACAAAATGGGGATTTGTAATGGAACATTTCCTTCCACTTAATCACAGCATCGTTACTGTGATGATATAAAGTCCATTGTCTTAATTGATTTGATGATAAACATATAATCTTTTGAAGGTAACTCCCACAAAGACATCAAGTTAAAGAAGGAAAATCTTAAATTATAGTTGCCCAAAACAATCCTCCCCTAATTTACTTAATGCCAACAAACAAGCGATCCCTGCAGTAATTCTGTGTTTCTAATACTGCTATCAATTCTAACACTACCTCCAGATTCCACTCGTTTCAAATCACTGAGAAATTCTTAAGTATTTACAATCATCAGTCAAACAAGGAACCATTTCAGCTCTTTGACCTTAGAATCATGAGGTATAAACTTTCAACTTCCATAGGGAAGATATTTTTAAAACGAAGAGTGCATTTCCCAGAATAATGATGCTCTAATACTAAACAGCAGCTCAGTTATTTTGTGTTAAGAAACCAAAGCCCTTCTTACACAATTTCAAAGCAGCAGCTGTGACTTTGAAACTAGGAACTCATTCTGGCCACCTGCTTTAAAACCAGCCAAAATAAATATGGTGGGATGGTTCCTCTTGGTAACCATGGGATGGCAGGGCAGCACAGGTTATTTGCTGCTAGGATTTAGGTCCTAGACATCACTAACTTCTCCAGGATCTCACCTGGATGAGGACCTTGGGATCAAGATGCATCTGAAACCTGGATTAATTATTAAGTGCTAGTTTGCAGTACTGCCACTCACGAGGAGCAAAACTTCATTGCACAGCTGAGATACATTGTTCACAGCATGCCATGCACAGTGTGATGTTTTACTCCCACAGCAGATGATACTTCTTAATCCCTTGCCAAACAAAGTATTATGGTCTGGCTCATAAGGTATTGGTTTCTTTGAAGAAAGGGTTTGTTTTGCTGCTGGTTTTTTTGGGGTTTTTTGTTTGTTTGTTTTGTTTTTTGTGGGGTTTTTTTTTTAATAAACTCAAACCCATCCATAAGAGCAATATCAGTAAATTAAGAATTATTACCTTAAAACCTGAAACTAGCCTACTTCTTCTAGCCTTACTAAATGCAAAAAGCATTGCAAAAAGCAGTGTCCACCAGTGCAACTTAGTGAATGCTAACTAGACTCCCAGATCCACAACCACAGCTACTGTAGCAGAGTGTACCTCAAAAGGTATTTCAGGGCCTAATCCTGCTCTCAGCAGAATTAACAGAGAGTTACTGAACGTCAACAGTAAAAGGATTTGGCCTACAAAATCTCAGCCATTTCTAATTCTCATTGCTAAAAAGCAAATGCAGTCCCCCTCAAAAAACTGCACTACAAAGTACTAGAGAAGAAAAAGAAATCTTAAATATTTAAAAACATACAAACATGTTCCTTAAAGTTTAATTCAATATAACATTGTTAAAGAGGGAGAGAAGAAAGAAAAAAATCAGGTCGCTCACAAGTGTCCTAAGTTCTTTCTGCTTTCTACTCCTCTTTGCCTTGCTTTCCCCCTTGCACTCTCCTTGTGCAGAGGCACATTTCAGACAAAGCACCCACTGTAACCTCCCAGTGCTGAGGTGGGAACACGCTCTTCTCCTTATGGCCAGCAAACGACACACACTTTGATCTTCAAGGAAAAGACTCTGGATGGTGCAACTCAAAAGGCTGCTGCAAGTTTATTTCTTTCTTTCCCTATAAATTATGCCTCCTTTTGATATCTATTCTTGCTCTTAAAAAAAAAAAAATACACACATCAAGTTAAGATGAAAACTGCCCACACAACAAGTTTGTGTTTACAAGCTTAAGAGCAAAGTTTCACTTGAACACAGGTCAATGCCTCTTTAAGAAAACATCACATACCAAAAAATCACACATGGTTAGAACACATCATGAGCAGAGAGGAATTGTGGACTCAGTCTGTGAGGCACCGAGCCAGCCTGAGAAGCCCTTTGAAGTTAGAAAAACATCCTCTGGTCAGAGCACATTTGTGAAACCGTGGGACAGGCGCTTTAAACAACATTCACTCCGAGATCACCTGCGGTGTGCCAGTGGATAGGCGCCTGGGTAACTTCAACAACGTAACCCTTTATGTTCCACCAAGATCACTCACTCCTAAATCTCCCCTACCAACAGCACAGCCACAAAACTGCGTGGCAAAGCACGTACCCTTCCCCTCCCTGCACAACACCGGCAGGCAGTTCCAGCAGACATGTGAGGTCTGGGGAAACCCAGCCGTAAGCAGACCTTGGTCAGCAGAAGGAAGGCGACCCTACCTGGCCACAGCAGTGCTGACACAGGGGGAGGCACCACCCTGCCAGAAGGGCCACTGCAAAGCAGTTCTGCCCAGGGCACAGCAGAGTCAGGAATGCAGCCAGGCATGACAAGAATACTGCTCCTCACCCTTGTCAGGAGGAGGAAGATCCTTGGCTGTGGATGGCTAAGTCCAGGTAAAACCAGGGGGTTTTTCCTCTCCCACTTACACACAGATAAGACTGAACATCGGAAGACTTTTCTAGCAAAGTTACCTCCCTCCACCCAGCTCTGCCATCAGCTATTAGCAGCCAGCCCGCTAGCATCAGCGAGCTGTGCCAGCCCAATTTACAGCACATCCACCCCCTGATCTGGCAGCTCTCTCAGAAGGGACTCTAGCTGAAGGCAGCAGTGCCTACTCAGTCCTCACTCTGTGGGTATTGGAATTGATGTGCAATAGCAGATGATCTTGACTAGAGCCCATGTCAGCTGAGGCTGAGGAAGGAACAAGCCTCACCCTGCCTTTGGATAGGGTTCCTGCTGATATTAGGAGACACTCAGATTGTACGCTAGGCCAGGACTCCTTCCTTTCTTAAAACATACCCCTAAAGGCCCATCATTAGCATTTTTCTCATCTAACCGTTCTGCTCTTCTGTGTTTGACAAGGTTTCCTACTTTCCTCAGTGGTGGTGAAATTCCCCATTTTTGAGGAGACAGGACTGCCAGTGTTGCCATCAGAAACACATGAGGAGGGTCAGATTACTCTTGCAGAGCTAATAAGGGACCTCACAGCCTTTTTTGCCTCTCCCACAGGACATTACCCATTGTCTGTTATTCAATTACTGACAAACCTAGGGGGCTTCCCACTGCAGTGCCTTTGGTTTCTGTCTTTCCAAAATGGAGAAAATCAGAGGTGGCCATAGATTAAGGATAGATTGTTTTAGCAGAGGTTTGTTCTGTATTAAACAGCACATGTATGTTTAATAAATAAGCACAAGCAACACCTGCATGCTGCAGTCTAGCTAGTCCCTCCTGGATAGCAGCAAATGTCCAAGGACACAGAGCTATTTCAACGTGCCTTACTTTTGAATTTCAGCACAGAGTTCTCACTTTTTTTTTTTCCCTAAATGGCACTTAAAAAAAAAAAAAAAAGAAATCAAACACCCATCTGGAAAAGAGAGCCATAGTAAGACTGATGACCAAATTCCAGTGAAGTCTATATAGCATCAATGAATACAATACTTCCTTTCCAAATGCTGGGGTTTTTTTCTTTCTTTTCTGTTACACATCACCATGTTGCAGTCTGAGAGCAACTGTCTTTCAAAGTAAAGCCTGGACAATAGCTTACACAGGAAGAGATCTCATTTACTTCTTTATGCTGTGCATTAGTCCAGAGTTAAAGATTTTGTGTGCTTCCTATTACTCATAAATAAATGATTGAAAACAGCCCTAGAGTAGAAGGAAAAGAAAAAAAAAAAAAAAAAAAAGAGACTGTGCTGCAATACTTTAACAAACCAACCTAATTAGATAAAAAAAACACCTTCATACAATAAAAATGTGGCATTTTAATGGGTATTAAGCAGTGCTGTGGGAATAGCCTCTTTCAAAACATGCTCTTTAAACCTATCTGGAAAATTACATTGCTAATTACAAATGGGAATTTAAGTGGCAGTACAGCTGGGGAAAACTTTTGTGAACCTGTCATAAAACGATCAGATAAACTGCATCTGCAGGGGAAAATACACTGCCATTACACCAGCAATGTAGCTGCCAGATTAAAAGAATTTTAGTCTCTTGAACCTTCCCCTGTCTTCCACTGATGTGGCAGAGAACCCAATACAAAACCAATGAGAAGTTTCCCCTCTATTACAGCTGAATTTTTGCATCAAAGCATAACAGAAATCATGCAGAATTTTTTAAAATTATAGAAACAGTCTTACCTAACTGCACTGAGTTAGTTAAAAATATACATTTAAATGTAATTTATTTATGGTATTCGAAAAAATTCCTTTTACATATATATCCACATTAGGAACAAGACCTTGCACATAAGCTTTGCATAAATAAAAGTGGCTTTAACTGAGATAACCTATGAAGTTTATCCTGAAAATAAAATTAAATATTCCAGATGTCTAAATGAGGCACAGTTTTTCCATGGGAAAAAATATCAAAGCATTATTTATTTTCCTGTAGGTACTTGTTTTGAAAAGCCTTTCCTCCCCACCTGGGTTTCTGCTAAAAGCCACAATCTACATTTAAGCAGTGTGTACGCTTTAGAAAATTATCAACCATCTTTTTTTACGGCAGGAGTTGATGAAATTATTTGATCCACTTTTCATAGAGAAAGTCTATGGCTGACCATAAATAGGCAGGCTCCCAGTATAAACTTACCAGGATTACATCAAAGACCTTCCTCTAGGATCAGACGATTGATTTCTTCAATGCTTTTTAGAATTTCTTCCAGGATATTTTGGGTTATTGCCTTAGACCTTTGCTCAGCTGGAATGACAGATATTCTGTTTGCTAGACTGTGATGTTCTCTCTTTACAGGGGAATGAGTGCCCGTAGTGTATACACACGTACACTACAAGAACAGAGAGAGACTTGGAAAGTTCACAGGCAAAATTATTATTTATTGTTTCAAAAAGAGAGGTTTATTACAGAAACACTGATACAGGCTGAACCACAGCATCTTACGCAATACAGAGAGTGCTTGTTATTCTGTGAGCTCAGGACTGGGACACTCCATGCTCTGAGAAAATTCCCACTCCCCCAAACAGGCATTTGTTCTTTCTGTGCACTTAATGCACAAGCTTAGCCTTACAGCTACTACCCTCTCTACCTAACTCTCTTGAAAGTAACTGTCCTGGAACTATAAAAGATTTTTAAGATAGGACAAGAAGCAGCTTAGTCCTTACCTACCACTATCAAGTCTTTGGGGAATCAGACAGCAAGCTATCTCCGAGGGCAATGTGACACAGTACCCACCATTCTCCTTCCTCCCCCAAGAAAAACCTGTCACCTCCGTACCACTCATCATCTGCATCAGAGTATGGATCAAAAGATCCGAGGCTGCTCCCAAATCCCATTTCTCCTGCAAGACGGTACTTTGTTCTGTCACTTCCCTACTGAGTCTATCCCCTTATTTTATGCCTCACAGCATGTGTGGCTACACCCCAAGATCAAACACCCATGCATGATTTTCTTTCACAGATCTTGAATCACAATGTTATACTTTAATAGGAACCTCAATATACTTAATCCCTTTAAAGCTGCCACAGTAATGCCCCCAAGTGCATTAAATTCCACCCTAATCGCAAAATACAAAGTATGTCTCTGGATGGACAGTGCACAGGCTGTTCTGACCACATGCCAATCCACTCTAAGCTAAAGCAACATACACTGCCTGCATTTGTTAGTCAGCAGTCCAAGGATACATGGCTGAAAATTCCAGGCACCTTAAATGTTCTCTGCTGCAATTTTGCTCAAAACGTAACTGAACATTTACGGGAGGATCTCACATTCTCAAGGCATTCTTATTGCAAATGATAGAAGGAACGAGAGTCATTGAGCCTGCATTTAAATCCAAACCCATGAAAACTAAAAGCAAGTCTGGTAGAGTCCCTTTTCAAGGTGTAATCGAGACACCCACATCCCATCACAGTCAACTCTGTGAGTTTCAGAGTCGACAGAATATTCAGATTGAGAAGGGTTATTGGAAAAAATTACCAAACTATTAGAGCTTTCACAAAAAGCAGAAAAATTGCTTGCCTGATAAGCCTTGTTCACAAGTATTAAATTTTATTAACAACAGCCCTAGGTTTAAAGAACAACTACTACTCCTGTATGTTTGGCAGGGACCTTGGTTTGAACCAAGGAACCACAGAGTCTTCTGTTCCCCCTGCTGAGGGGTTGGTACGTGTTGGGACCTTCTAGGTATTTTTTTACAGGGCTCTTCTTGTGCATTGAGGAGCTTCTTGGGCACTGATAGCATTTCAGTCCCCTGTGGCCACTGTCTGGTCATCTGAATAGCAAGATTTACACCACCAGAAGTTTTATAGACCAAAACAATAGGATCATTTATTGCCCTGTAATATACAATAGGCCAAGCCACAGAATCACAGAGGGGTTCAGGTTGGAAGAGACCACAGTGGGTGATCTGGTCCAACCAACAAGGCCAGCCCAGAGCACAGGGCACAGGACTGTGTCCAGATGATTCTTGAATCTCTCCAGTGAAGGGAAACTCCACAGCCTCTCTGGACAACCCGTTCCAATGCTCAGCCACTGCACAGGAAGAAAGTTCTTCCTCATTTCAGGTGGAAATTTCTGTGCATCAATTTCTTCCCATTGCCTCTTCTCCTACTACATGGCCTTACCAAGCAGAGCTTGGCTCCAGCCTCTTGACACCCTCCCTTCAGATACTGATGGACATCGATGAGGTCCCCTCTGGGCCACCTTTTCTCAAGTGCTACAGGACCTCCCCAGAAGACACTGCAGCACTCCCTTCCCTAAGCAATTAGATTCTGTATGACTAAACCACAAATATTCCTGACACATGATGGGCACCTATCAGGGGATGTGAGACATAAAGAGATTGGGGAATCTAGGTGAACACTTGCTTACAGACATAATCCTGTTGGAAAGCCAAGTCCCACGGCAAGCCAATGGATCAGTCCTTATTGAAGAGTGGACATGAGGTTACACGGCAGCAGTCTATGTGGAATACACCAACTACACAGGACTTTCCAATTCAATAAAGGACATCTCACATGTTCAGAAGCGCCACTGTAATTCCTCAAATCAGAAGACAAAATACATGCCATATTGCTCTGATGACAATAAATCCAGAGGCCTACAAAAAGTGAATTCCCTGTACAACAGTAGCCCTTGCAGAGGGACCAGGGGAGCAGTGGTTGAAGGTACACAAATCACTTCCCCTTGCTCTTAGCTCACACTTAAAGCCAGCACAGCCCTTTCACCAGAGCTACCACCGGCCTTCCTCCCCTGCAAGAGAAATGTCAAGAGATATTGCAATACAAACATGCTCTGCTGGCTCAAAAATCAGACACAATGAAGATTTTGCATTTGGAACTTGGTTAATAATTCTTGAATGGAATACAGTCCAACTCAGTCTCCCATAGCTGTAGTTACTCTGTAGAAGTAAATGCGAGCTTAGTTTTGCTGCCAATGTTGGCAGATATGACTAAATAAATTCATAGAGAAAGTATATTTGACCATTCCTTCACGTTAATTTTTTTTAACTAAAACTTTACCTCACTTTCCATGAAAAGATATCTATAAATATCACATAGTTTGAAAACTCAAAAGTATTCAAAGTAACTGGTATATGAAGAAGAAAAACAACTTCAAGTATTTTGTATGTCTGAACATCTACCATTTGCTTTCCAACCAGGGTTTGATGCTGACATTCACGAAGCAAAATCTGTCTGCAAGGATTTCTATAAAGGCCAGCATCTGCAGCACTGGGAGCAATGGTTCATTCTGATTTAAATATCATCACCAAACAGTTATTTCCCCAAGTTTGGACAAACTAACTCCTACAAAGTTGCAGTACTCAAGAGACTTCTCTTTCCTCTGTTCATAACTCAACTCAAAAGAAACCATGAAAGTCAACTAAGATCTTCTTCTGAAGGGTGCATACAAATAGCCACTTACTGAGCTCCTCCTGGGTCTTATTACAGATCTCAAAACCTACAGAAAACCCTTCTGCTAATGAATGCTGCTGTAAAGAACATTCCCATACATCGACAATCACGTGCTACAAATGTCCCATTTTTGTTGCAACTAAAGTTCTAGTGTGAAGTCTGGAGTGCATTATCTACATTTAAGACATTAAAGAATATAAAGCATTGTTGTTACTTTTCATCTGGGTTTACAGAAGAAAATATACTCCATAACCAAGGCCTTCTCATTCAGAAGAATTAAGGTTTCACTAAGCCAGCAGGGACTATCAGTAGCCCAAGAGACACAGATGAGGACCTGACCCAGCTACTACAGAGAATATGTTTTCTTCTTACAAATACCAATCTAAGTAACTCCACTTACAGCGGGTGTGGGAGAAAGAGGGTTGTTAGAGATCAAAAAAAGTTCCTTTAATGAGACTGTTTGCAGAAACTTCACGGGCCATTCGGCTTTCCAATCAACATGCCAAATTAAAAGTGCACCACATTAAATCTGAAACACCTATAAAACAAGCCCTGATGAAATGCAGACAGTCTTCCATCTACCTCCTCCATATGGCTCAAGCAAAGTCAACTTTTAATTTCATAACACAAAATATTTAATTTATGCTTTTCTTCATATGTCAATTTAACCTCTGGCACATAGCTTTGAAACCATATAAGGATGCCTAACACTTTCCATATGGCAACTGAATTGTGGCTTTTAATTGCACCAACTGGTATCATTCAAGAATAATTCCCTTGGAATCCAGATTTCTGCTACAGTATTGGCCAATTCACTAATCTCATCACCATGACACTAATACTTTCAGAGACTCCTTGATTGTTAATATTCATATTATAATTTTCCAAACCAGAGCTGTCAAGATATACTATGTACACCACTAATTAAATTATCTTGGTTTGTTGGCACTAAATTTCAACACTAAATAAGACTCTGCTTTTCTCTCTCTCAATACAAAGTTTGGTAATTTCATTTTAAATGCCACAGACAATATTTCTGTGTACTAAAACACTTTTTAGTCATATCAGTATCAAGAACTGCTGAGTCTGTTGTTTATTTTAATCTCCAGAGTCAATAAAAATAATTATTTATATAGTACTGACATTAATGGACTTGCAAATATTTCAGTTAAAAAGATCACTTCAAGCAGTCACACAAGACAGCATCCAAGGAAACTTTTGTTGCTCTTGTCACCATACCAGTAAGAAGGCAGTCTTTCAAATGTCATTGCACCCATGAAATGACCCCAAAGTAGTGCTACACTTAAATCTTGCATTTCAACAGCCTTTAAGCCCTAGTATATACGTAACACAAAAAAAGTCTCATCTCTGTTTATTGTTTTAATTTTGGATGAATGATCTACCCAAATGTGTCTTCCATAAGGCAATGTACTTTTAATATGCACACGCACACACACTATTTAACAGCGGGAAACTGGGAAGGGCTTTTTTTTTTCATTTAAGATTGATCATACTGGAGGAGCAATGAAGTTGACACTGGTGTTGTCTCCTCTCAGCCATGCAAGGAATGCCCATTAATGTCACTGGCAGTTACAGGCACAGAACAAATGGAGAACAAGCCCCACCTCTGAAGTATTGATGTGCCTCAGCATTTCATACTGTGTTAGTCTCAAACCAGATACTCAACTCCAATTAATATCAATTAAGGTTGAACATGAGGATCACTAGCACCAGCGAGCCCAGCAGAAGTGGTAAGCTAAAGTCATTTCTATTTTACCTAAAATGATTACCTGTAACGTGGCTCACTGAGAGTTGGTTTGAAATTTAATTAAAAATAAGGTATTTTTTTCCATTCCCAAGCACATATCTCAATAAGACGCACAAGAACCTAGTAAAATTTCTTAAGGCTTTGAAGATAAAAGTAAATGGAACTAAGCAAATATCATATTTAATATTTCCCCCTCTAGCACAGAACTACTTCTTAGTTAAATAAATAAACATATGAATATTTGCAAACAATATTGATTTCCAAAAATAGTTTGTAAAAGTAAACACAGTGAATAAATTTAAGATTAAGAATTATATGGGATAATCCACTTTCTGGATACAAGTTAACTCATTCATAAAGCGCCGAAAGAAGTGTATTCAGTTGCTCTAGCAGATTTGCAGCCTCAGTGGTTTCAACTAGCTTTGAAACCAGAAGATGACTCTGGACCTCATACTTTACATGGATGCAACAGAATTCCTTTTCTCTTTAATCCTTCAGGATGTGGAAGCTGCAGGCCAGCCCTGGGCCTCCAGAGTGATTAAAACACTTAGAGCAGAGCAGCCCCTGCTGGGCGGGTGGCAATGGTTTAATGAGATCAGAGCTCTCAGGCAGCACAGCCGCGGCAGACACGCCACCGGTGCTCCTTTCGGACGCACTCCCTCCTGCCCTGGCCCCTGCCTTCACCCAGCCATTCACCAGGACATCCTCGGCAGAAGACTGGTGCATTTGGCAGTAGCTGGACACTAATTACTGTTCTTTCAGTGAATTGGAGGGGAGAGACAGATGGACAGGACACAACATGGACAGCACCTCAGCTGAGGGAAGTCTGCTCTAACCAAGAAACTCTCAAAACTTCTGCTCAGGAGAGGGAAAGGTGTTGTATAATAGAACACTCCTTGAGTGAAGTGATGTGAAGACCTCCCCTCCACAACAATTGTAAATTCAATCATTCTAGAGAGGACTACAAATGAAACTTTACTGCTTTCCTGTATTAGTCATTCATTCCTCTTGCAAAACGCTGCATGAATCCCCTGATCTTCAGTGTCATCTCCCCTGGATGATGAACAACTCAGTGTCTGCTCTTGAGAGAAACAGCCTTCTAACTACAACCAAGACAGAACTTTTGGCTTATAGACAGTAATATAAATCAAACTGCACTATCACATCCAAGTTCTGATAAAAATTATTCAAATTTTGCATTTTCATTCTTGGAAGCCCTTCAGACTAGGTGCTCTCCTCCCCCATCAACAGGTCTCTGGAAGTAAACTGAATTTTACCAAATAGGCCCTACATACTAACAAAACCACCATCAACAAAGCTGTGGTTAAGGATTCCTACGAGGAAAATTATTTTTAGGACCATTGTATGTTTCTGTGAACGCAGATATTTTCATCAGTGCTTGATCTAGCTCTTTCTGCCATAAGCCAAAAACACAGCACCTTGGGATCTATTTTGGGAGGAAAAAAACATGTTTTACTGAGAAGTCACAGTTTCAACTGTGACACAATAAAACTGTATCATTCCACAGAGCCTTGTAAGCTTATTGAACACTTTAGGATGAACTTTGAAGAAGTAAGAAGAGTCCTTGGTCAATTCAAGTGCAACACTACTACATTTTTGGAGACTACACAACTGTCCCACAGAACCCCGTGACTAATCATTACCAGAATAAACTGCTATTTCTACATCTTGAGACCGAAGAACCAAGAGGTTGGGCTACAATTCCCTTTGTATCTTGGTATAATTATACAAGAGATCAAAGAGATCTCAGAAGAGAAGCAGTCATGCAATCTCAGTTATGGAGTCAATAGCTGTGACTCTGTAATCCTTGTCAAAATGACTGTACATATGGCACATCTGGTTCCAATGTAAGATTAGAAATGCATCCTTCCATATTCCAAAAGTTCATATTTTAAAGGAACTTTAATGTAGCTGTCACAGTGTGCCTGTGACAGGATGACAATTAAACTAAATCAATGAGCAGGCTATACATGCACACAGATACTACCAAATATATTAGGCAATAAATGGCAAATATTTTTGAACATTCAGAAACAGCTCTATAAGGATGACAGTAAAAAGCCCTATGGGAACAGTGCTTTCAAAAACACTTAAACCTATTTACAGTTTTATAATGTACTAAAACTGTAGACTAATACTTAGTTAATGGCTTGCTAATTGCTGAGCCATCATGAGGAAGACGTCCTCTTGAGCAAGAGAGGAAATACTGTTCTACTGTCATTCCAGCAGAGCAGACCTCACGTAACTGCCAACCGAAGAGTGTTGTAAATAGAAAGTGTCTTTGACAAAAGGTGTTTTGTCCTTCATTTCAGAAAGCAAATCATCTTTGTGGAAGAAAATACATTTCACAAACTAAAGTCAGAGTTTTTACCTTTAACTATTGTATATTAAATCTATGTTTAGTTTGGTGAGTTGAGCTTCTTTTCTAGACAATATACATGTGAAAGGTACAACATGTGTAAAAACCTCGACTTACAAAAATTGGGATAATTAGAAAATAATTAAAAACGTGTTTTTTCTCTGCATCTGTATCATAGTATGCACTATTATTGACAACTTCTTTCTTGGAATATATTGTTTCCAAGTAAAGCACAATAAAATACCACTTCAACCAATCATACCTGCAAGTTGAAGGTGATTATGCTCATCACTTACAAACACATCAATATCTTACCCCCTTTGTCTTTACTTCTAGTGACCCTAACACAATTTATGGTCCTCAAAATACAATACTGGTGGAATCTAAAATATCGTCATTAGCTTTTCCCATACTACACGTCTTCTACTCACTTCAACATCCCACCTAAAATGAAGTATTCTTGGCTTGCAAGTTAATTTTTCCTAAGACACAAGAAGTCCGGGCTTCTGACAATACAACTGGTAGCTAACAAAGCAAAGAGCCTGCAGGAGGTCTGGTGGCCCTGGCTCTGCTTGTGCTTTCAAAGCCACACTGCTTGCTGGGAAGCACAGATTCCAATCTCCCCATCTCTCAGGTTACCTTTCCAGTGATGGAGCTTTCATGGCTTGATCCAAAGTCAATGGGAGTCTTTCAGTAAACACCAATAAGCTCAGGATCACACCCTGAAACACTATGAGGAGCATATCTAAGTAATGTTGAGTCTGTTTATCTCCCATCATGCCTCTTTGTTTAAAGAGACAACATTAAAAATAAATAAAAGAAAACGGCAACTGAAACATTTCCTCAAGCCCTGCTTTACATGGAGGACTGAAGGAAAGAGAAGGGGTGGAAAGTGACCAGTGAAACAGCCAGGACAAGTGACTGGCACAGTAACTCTTGTGGAGAAAGTCAGCCTCAAGTTATTAACAAAGAGCAAATAAATAACAATAACTCTTCGGGGACTTTTCCTTGCCTGCCAAAATGTCACAGGCAAACTCGTGCACTAATCAGGGTTCACAAGCTATCGCACACGGGCTGGGTGCTGGGCTTTCCCCAGAGATTGTTTGTTCCTGTTTGTGAAAGGTTTTGTTCTAATCGTACTGCCCAGACACCAGCAGGCAGGTTCCCTTACTCCCCTGGCTTTTGTACCCTCACCAAGTTTGCTCTGCAGCTCCTAACTTCATCAAAGGACTGAAGGAAACCACCCACGGGGCAGCGCCTCGGAGCAACATTAGGGCAAAGAAAACCTTCCTTTGCACAACCGCCCCTTGGGAGGGAAAGAGGGATGTAGAAAGAGCTTTTGCTTTTCACTATTTCAAAGGGAAGGGGCGGGGGGGCAGCGAGGAAGCTGACATACCCTGGCGCTGGAGAGCCTGCACACGGCGCGGTGCTGGCAGCCGTGCTGGAGTCCCAAGCTGCTGCCGCCGCTGCTGCTGCCCCCGGAGTATTTCTGCTTCACCATCCAGTCCTCCAGCCCTCTGCGAGCCAGAGAAGCGTTCACCGCAAAACTATCACCTAGAAAAGAGGAGACAATGCCGCCGCTGAGCCGCCCGCAGAGCCCGCCCGACCCCCGCGGCCATCCCCGCGCCCGGCCGGCGCTAGGGCTGGAGCCGGGACCGGCACCGGGGCTGGAGCCGGGACTGGGAGCCGGGCGGCCACGCAGAGCGCAAAGCGCGGCGGAAAGTTGAGGGGAGAGGGCAGGGGGCCGGGGGCAGCCAGCCCGACCGGGAGAAGGCGTTCAAAGTTACTAACAGTGAGGAGCCATCCCTACCTTCTGGACTTTCTCTGGGTTTACAAACGGCAGCTAGGCAGATCCGGAGGAAAGTGTGTGAGGGAAATAATAAACGAAGATCGTTAGACACTAGAATAAAATCACAGCAACATACCGAGTAAAATCCGAATAAAGGGAAGGGGCTAAGGAAGTAGCAAGTGAAAGGAACTAACCATGTTTCGAGTGAAGTTTCCCCATCTCTCTGCATTGATCTGCAATTACGATTCATTTGACTGTTTTCAGTAGGGTCAGGTTCTCTTGTTGTTATTTTTTGTAGATATATAAAATCCCAGCGTGTTTCTTTAGAAATCCATGTGCTCCGCTTCTCCCTAACACACAAGCGAGCTCAAATCTCAGCTCCTCTCCTGCAGCACGGTCCGGCGTCCCCCTCTCCGCTCCAGCCTTCCTCCTCTCTCCTCTCTTTCCCAAAGACAGAGGCGGTTACAAAAGACCTTACTTCACCCACCGGGGAACATGATTGACACCTCATTGAGATTAGACCACTTGCAGGCAGCCTCCGCCTTCCCATTGGGCCGCGGCGGCAGATGAAAGGGCCGAGTGAGCCTTTTGGAGGCTCAAAAAAAA